>OZ016504.1:19817447-19819947 GCA_963966595.1 Physocephala rufipes
AAATAATAATTTTTTTCATAATTTTTTCATCGGAGTTCATCAATATCATGGTTGATTCAAAGCTTATTGTCCCAAAGATCAACAGAGACAACTACGAACTTTGGAAGTTATCGCATGCAGCTTGTGCTGAAGAAAGAGAAAGTCTGGAGTGTCATCGTTGATCCCACCCCAGAAACAATAAACGACACTTGGAACCAACGAGACACAGACGCATCTATCCTAATCGGATTATCGGTGGAAGATTCCGAAACTTCTCGCATTAGTAAATGTAAAAAGCGCCAAGGAAGCTTGGACGTTTTGCGCTCGTACCACGAAAGGCTACTCAAGTAACAAGGTAAAACTAATGCGCACCATTTGCAATCTTAAATTGGAACCTGGCGGTGATATGGATAACCACATCACACAAATAGAAAATTCTTTTTCGCGACTACAATCATTAGCGAAGTAATCGCTGAATCATGGATCATCTCCATGCTATTAAGTAGCCTTCCCGAACCCTATGACACATTATTTACTGCCTTGGAAGTGCGCGATGAAAAAGACTTGACTATGATTTTAGTCGAATCAAAACTTTTAGAAAAATATGAAAAGCATGTCAAAAGAAATGTCATCGAGGATTCAGTCTTAAAAAATATCAAGCGGGTAACGTAAAGAAACCAATTATTTGCAATTATTGCCAAGGTATCGGACATATCCGAAAGAATTGCTGGAAGTTGAGGAACAAATCAAGAAAACCCACACAGGGCGCACAAAGTGGAGAATACTACCAATCTGAAATCTGAAGAGTTCTGTTTTCTGGTTGATTCAAGAGAATCATGCTGGGTTGTAGACTCTGGAGCTCCTTGCCATATTTCAAGCAACAAAAACCAATTCACAAATTTGGATGAATCAAATCGTGACAGTGTAACTATTGCAATGGTCAAAGAGTTAATTCATCAGGAAAAGGCAGCTGTAATTCTGAAGCTTCTAAATGAAAGTGGACACGAAACTCAAGTGCGTGTAGAAAATGTCCTATATATTCCAGCGTTTTAAAGGAATTTTACTATCGGTCAAATGTCTATCCTCGAAAGGATTCAAAGTAGTGTTCTGCGGATCAAGTTGTAAAATATTAACAAAGGACCATCGAGAAATCGGTTTTGCAGATCAAATCCACAATCTTTACTAACTTCGGGTCAAAGGAGACCAAGCAGCGTTAATGGTAGAATATAATACTAAAAATTGTCAACACTTTTGGCATAAAAATTTAGGACATAGAGACATGAATGCGATAAAACAAATGGAATCCGAAGGACTAGTAAGTAACCTAAAAATTGTTGATTGTGGGGTCCGTAAAAGTTGCGATGTCTGCATCAAATGCAAACTTTCAAAGAAACCATTTAACAAATTATCTAAAACCACCACTACCGATGTTCTTGAACTAATCCATTCTGATATATGTGGACCCATGCAAACGGTCACTCCAAGTGGGAATAGGTATTTTTTAACTTTCATAGACGATTATAGTCGTTATACTGTAGTATACCTCATACGCGAAAAATCTGAATATTTCACAAAACTACAGACATACATCGAGATGGTTAAAAATAAATTTGGAAGAGTTCCAAAGTATATTCGGTCTGATATGGTTGCGAATAAAAGTCAAAAAATGGTGACCGAATATCTTCAGAGAAATGGTATAAGACCTCAATTTTCTGTACCATATTGCCCTCAGCAGAACGGCGTTGCTGAGAGGAAAAATAGATACCTGATTGAAATGGCTCGTTGCATGCTATTAGATGCTAAAATGGCATATATTTTCTGGGGTGAAGCCATAAACACAGCCAACTACATTCAAAATCGTTCCATAACTTCAACTGTTCCTTGTACACCATACGAAAGATGGGAAGGGAGGAAACCTGATATTAGCGATTTCGAACTTTTCGGCTCTGAAGCATACGTTCTAATTCCCGAACAGAAACGAAAAAAGCTCAACAATAAAGCCGATCTGAAAGTATTTGTCGGTTTCGATGAGCATTCCAAAGGACTGCGATTCGCTGACTTAACAACCAATAAAGTCATAATTAGTAGAGACTATAAATTTATTTTTTCAAGAAAGCTAACAAAGAGTAAACCAAAAGAAACTCAAAATAGTGAGTTCGAAATTGGAACGTCTTCTAGACGTGATAAAGAATATAAATTACAAAACCATATTTTTGACAAAAATTTTCCGATTGAAACGGTCGATTCTGATGATTCATTCTGTAGTTTAAACGGAGAACTCTATCACAATGTAGTAGAATCTGAAGAAATTAACGATCAGAGTCCCGACAACGTTCCAGAAGATATAGTGCGAAAATCTTCAAGAAGTACAAAAGGAATCCCTCCGAGACGTTTCTCTGAAAATGTAAATATGGTGAAAGGAGAACTCATTGTCGAACCCAAAAATTACAAGGAAGCCTTACTATCAAATCAATCAAATGAATGGAAAAAAGCAATGAATGAAGAGATAGAATCCTTACAG
>OZ016504.1:19824947-19994947 GCA_963966595.1 Physocephala rufipes
AACTAATGGAAAACTATACAACTTACGCAGAGCTTGCCCTATGTTTTATCTTCATTCGTAATTATCACGATTTAGCTACTTCGGGAGTCGACCATTTATATAAAAAATAATCTCTATAATAAAACATATTTGCCGTTTGGTTTCTCACAAATTACTCCAAATTGTTTGCTTAAGCAAATTTTATATGCATTTGCTTACAAAAACCATGTCCACTAACAATTACACATTTGTGAAAAAATTAATTGATTGGGATTACTTTTTTCTGTGTAAATTTTAACTTAGTTGAAATCTCAAAATAATTGGGTAAATGATATATCAATGGGGTTTAAGACCAAAATTTTTCGTTGAGGGACTGAGGTCATTGGGGGCGTCGTAGGTGAGTTACTGAGTAAAAACGTCATCAATATCCGTCCGTTTTCACCGGAGATAAAGAGATAGGACACTCCCAATTTACCACGCGAAAAAGTGTTTTGACTTCAATTTTTTATGCATTGTTTACATCACGTACACTATACGTGAACTTGTGCCATGCTGTTGTTATTGGCTGCTTTCATCTAGATTCCAGAAAAAAGCAACAACTTGCTTCACCGCGTATAAACAAAAGTGGTGCGATTTCTGTAACGATTGCAACGGGGTTACATACAATCTCAACGATGTAATAAATATTGTGTTTTGAAAGCCTGAGAGACGAAGAAAAATAATCAATTTCCGCACAATTATCTCCCTATTCACTGTTCAACTATTTTTTAACAAACACGGAATAAATTTAATGAAAAAATTAATCAAAATCCGTAGAAGCCTCAACCATATTCACCAAACCTTTGACGTTTAAAATACAAACACCTTCTACTCAAACCCCATAATTTTGATTACTGTTGACGCGAGTACGCGTTTCCTAACAAATATGTATCAAATTCTTGCTAAATTTCTACCATTCTATAATTTTATAGAGCAAATGCATGTTTATTAATGCGAAGTGTCCTACCTCTTTATCTCTGGGTACGACTTACGCATTTCTATGTCAAATCTACAACCAGAGTTGCTTTTTTCAGAAGTTTTCTATCTCATTATCTCTGCATGCAAGATTTGCCGAACTCAAGTAGTGTTGTTCGCACGTATGTTTTTGAGGTTCTAGGATTTCTGTAAAAATTGATATACGACGTAATCAAAAGCAAATTCTGCAATTCTACGAATATTATTTGGTAAGGAATTGCTATTTAAGTTCAACAAGTTGAGTTACTTAAACGCGATGCAGCAATTAATCTAACAGTAGCGGTTATGTAAGAAAGAATTATCGATAATTAATTTTGAAGTGAAAATTAGACGTGATTTTGAAAATATAAAAATTAGTATTTTATACTAATAAAAAAACAATTCCGATTAAATATGTCTTATATTTTTCAGAATTCGAGGGCTAGTTGCAACCTTTAATTTGGATTTTATTCACATCAGCCAGAATAGAATGAAGACTACTGCATTTGGGATGTACGCACTTCGTTTGAGTTTTGGCCAGGTGAGATGATTATAATTTTTATGGGCGAATATATTGTAAAACCTATTTCAAGAGAAGATATCTGGTTGTGGTACAGATTTCACTATAAGTATGGAGTAGGGTTCATGCTCAGATTTTTGTAATTTTCCTTCCATCGTTAAATTTTGCTGTTACAAATGGAAGGTACCGAAAATTTTTTAGGGGAAATCCGTCATCTTTGTTTTAGAAGCATTTAAATATTTAGTGAACATAACATTATATCTCTGTAACCAAGCGAGACTTCAAGACAATAGACACCGTTTAAAGGTATTTTTATTATTTATCAATAATATAAAGCAAATTTTTTTCAATATCGTTACACTTTATAAATTATGGCAATATTTGTGAAAATACTTAAACCTTTTTTTAATAATTTGTTTTCGAAACGATTACAGTGATGTTTCAGAAAGCTTATGAGCTTATATTTACTTTACTGAAACCTCGCGAATGTGTTTGTAATTTATGTTGTTGCTGTAGTTGTTGTTGCTCACCCCAGCAACAACAACATTTTGATCTGCTCCCCTTCGGGGTGGGGCTAAGTTGAAAGTTAAACTAATTTCAGTTGGAAATATAACCGCCGATACCTACTAAACTTTAATAGATGCTCAAATAATATTGGTACCGTTCGAAAGCTAATAAAACGCGTAATAATATTCATGTAATACTGTATTTTATCGAAATCTTTAGAATTGTGGTTCTCAACCGATACAACAAATAAGCGTGGTTCTCAACCGATAACCGAGAATAATTCTCAATAATTTAATATTCGTGCCTCAGTTCCACGGTAATTTTGTCTTAAATTTTCCTCTGCAAACGGAGAAACAGCATTGTATATGCATACATTCATATAAGGTATACAAAGTAGCCGTAGTTCTCACTTACAGTAATAGAGAATATTTGTGCCAAATTTGATGACCATATCTCTTCGTTCTCTCGTAATTTCAATAGACAGACGGACCTAAGGACAGGGCTAAATCGACTCAGGGGATTGTTCTGAGCCAGAATGTATATATATACTTTTCCATACCTGCCACACCTCATTTAATGTTTTAACCCCAAGCCCTACGCACGTAGGTTATAATTATTAAGAAAGAACATCTGTTTCTCTAGTGTCACATTGTAAAACGTTGTGCCGCTAGTAAATCAAATAAAATAAACCATTCCTATATGAATTCCAACTATAAGAGGTTAAGGGCCTTACAGAAAAATCAACGGGAATCTACCAGTTTCTCTTCACCATTTGTTTTCAACAACATTTGTGTTCACCAACACAAAGGTGGAACACCATTCGTCATCGATAGGTTGTGTTAAAGCTCTAACGGAGGCAGCATCCACGGAAAGGACAGAATTAGCAACATTTTTGAAATTGGCCACAACAGCACAACACAGCGTTATATCATTTATTTACTACGGTTACTTGGAACATGTTCAAGGTAAGAAAGGCGCAAAAGCAATGTGAGTATCGTTGAGTACATCATTTGAACAGAAGTCTGCACTAAATTAAACGCTAGTCAGAAATAAACTAGCTGTGGTAACAGCTATGAAATATTTGAATACTGAAGAATTAACATTAAGCGTAGCCAAGCAAGGATTCCTTGCAGAGGAATCTAAAAAGAAACAGAGGCAATCAAAATTAGTCGAATAAGTTAAAAAAAGAGAAAAGTAAAATTTAATAGCATATACCATGTGTGGCCTTTATTGAAGAAAGATTGCTTGTGTCTAATACGAGAAAGGTACTATACATTCGGAAGTCAGTTTTATGGCCGATTCTAATTTAGAATTAAAAACCAGCAGCAACGCAATAACATGACCATTGGACTCAGGTTCAGCTAATCACTTTTTGAATAATTTTCAAATATTTTCTACCTTCAAAGAACACCAAGAACCGAGGTATATAAGCGTGGCTAACGAAGATGTCTTAATTACAGTTGGAAATATTGGTGAGATTCGCGGAATAAGTAAGGTACAAGGATACAGCCAATTTAACACTAAAAGGAATTTCATATAGTCAATTTGAATTCAAAATGAATATTTTAACATCAGTATCTTAATTAAACAAAAACAATTTGGTATGGTTATGACATAGACGACTAGGCCACACCAGTAAGGACAACTCGAATCAAATCTAAGTGTGATATGGTTGAGAGTATCCCAAATAACATTTTACTTCCGGGATTATGTTAAACTTGCACACAAAGTAAGCTATGTCGCGACCCCTTTAATAGCAGTCGAATGAGAGCTGAAGGATTTGTTAAACACATGCGTTCAGACGTTTGCAGACCTATAACACCAATAGGTTTTGACGGCGCAAAATGTTTTACTTCGTTTAGAGATGGCTGTACACAATTTTTCCATGCATATGTAATGAAAAAGAAAAGTGAAGTCTGAAAAATTTTAAGAATATGTAGCTTTAGCTGATGTTATATTTGGATCTAATATATCCATATTAACCATAGATCAGGGTAGAGAATATCAATCTACTGAAATGCTAATATATTGTAAAAACAGAGACTCTCGTATCAGAATCAATATCATACCCTCCATAATAAGTGGAGTAACGGTGGTATTTAGCAGATCTGTGTGGATTTTCGTTGATGTTTCCGACAGGTCTGGATTAGGGTCAAATCAAATTTGACAAGGGATAACAGTAAGATCTTTGATAATGGAAGCAAATATTCCAAAGTATTTATGGAACTAAGCAGTATATTCTTGTAATTAATAAATAAATAGAACATGACCGTGATGACAGAGAACATTCGTGCCAAATTTCATGATGATAGCTTTATTTGTTATTTTGTAATCGTGATTTTGCCCATACAGGGCGCGCCACGCCCATTTTTTGTGAAACAGTTCTAATTGAGGCGTGGGCGTGACAATGGTCCGATTTCATCCATTTTCAACCCCACCCAGTTTATGATGACAGGGAATATTTGTGCTAAACTTCGTAACAATATCTCTACTTATACGCATGTAGTCACGGATTTTGTCTCTGGTGGGCGGACCACACCCATTTTTTGATTATATTTTCAAATGAGGTAGTAGACTCGGATATACAACTCGTACTCGGAGCTGAGAAATTGAGCTCTAAACACAATTTAATTCACATTTGTGATTTCTGTCACAAATAATTATTTCGGTTGAAACTTAAAAGCTCTGCGAGTGATATTTAAATTTCGTATTGCTATGATCTCAAAGGCCGGTGGAAAGCAAGTACTCAAGTTTTGGGAACAAACAAAATCACTTGCGATTTGTATTCATTATACTAACATTTTTTTATATTAATTTTAAAATATATCACACTCGCAGATTATCCAATCTAATCAATACAATGCAACTATTCAAATATGACATCTTTATTTGAAAATATCTGCTGCTATTTATTAACATGTAAAAATTAATAAGTAATGTGGTTATCCAAACGTCTCGTCTCACTTATCCTACTGCTTATTTTTTTATAATTTTCCTGGCAGCTTGCGGCCCGCTAACAAAATATGACCCAACTCAAAAGATATAATCTATAAATATAAAATATAATCTATATAAAATATAATAAAAAATATAATATAATATAAAATATAAAATTATCATTATATATATTTATTTCCTTGTATATTATAATTATAATTAAATTAAATTAATTATAATTATAATTTATAAGGAAATAAATATATTTAATGATAACAATAGATACAAAAATCTTTCTATACTTTTGCTTACTTATACCAGCAATACATATGTTTTACAACGACGGCCTCCTGAAATGTTTTTATATAATTTGGCCCGGCAAAAAAAACGTTTTGAAATTTCGGCCCGGCTACAGAATAGATTGGTCACCCTTGGTTTAGAGGCTGGCCGAAATACCAGATGAGGCGGAATAAATTGAATCTTGAACAAGCACTGTATATAAAGATTCTTGATATTTGTTGAGTTTTCCGACAGGGTTGGATGTTAATAAAATTTGGAACGATTTTCCGTCATCCCTAGTCAAATTTGGTTTGTAGACAAACCGGTTTCGGCGATGTGCCATCTTCAGTGTCTGTTTTCATTCTCCAATCACAATCAATATATCAATCAATATCAATCACAAATTTGAATGGCAAAAAGTTACCTGTGTCACATTTTAACAGATAGGGGAAAATAGTAAATATTTTGTTTTTAATTTCAT
This sequence comes from Physocephala rufipes, assembly GCA_963966595.1. Classification (NCBI taxonomy): domain Eukaryota; kingdom Metazoa; phylum Arthropoda; class Insecta; order Diptera; family Conopidae; genus Physocephala; species Physocephala rufipes. The sequence continues at coordinate 19,830,644 of OZ016504.1, forward strand.
GTTTGGTGTGAAAAAGAATTACTGGAAGCAAATTGTTAAGATCGAACATCTATCTCACTACAATCACATTATTAAGCGTTGTGTCGTTGCTAAATGAAATAAAACAAACAAGTCTTGCAATTTCAGGTATAAAATGTACTTTCAGTGTACTTGTTTAGAAGAGAAAACGTATTAGAAAGGACAAAGTGGTTATGTTTCCAATTGTTACTGTAAATCTTAAACTATAAATATATCGACAAAAATGTATATTGGTATGCAATAAAAACATCTTTTAAACGGTATATATGGTGTTCTAGCGCCTTGTTTGGTTGCAGAGATATAAGATTGCGTTCATCAAATATCTGGATCAATCCAAAATCCAAGATGGCGGCCTTCACCAAAAATGTTTTTAGCCGTTTCTGTTTCTGGCGATTAAATGTAGCGATAAAAAATTCAAAGAAATCGGGGCTTGGACCGTTTTTCATACTTGTTCCTATTAAGGAAAATTCTTCCTTTTACAACCAATTTTTCTCTACTGCCAAATATATGTGAAATTTTTTTGCGATTTATCTTCCTATATCAATGAATTCCTCACTTTAGGGTATATCTTCAACTATCATTTTTTAAGCGAGATGGAGCGCATTTTAAAACCTGGCGATTTATGTAACGACTGTCACCTTTTGGGTCGTACTCGTTACTTGCGTTATTTTCACATTAATCTTGAAGATGAAATACTAAAATGTGAAAGCGATGAATGTCTCTATCCGTATGAAGATGATTGTGAAGATGCCTGTCAGGCATCAGATGTACAAGATGCTATTAAGCAAATTTCTCCGACAAGGATAGCTCCAGATAGTTTCTCTGAAGCTACGCGTTTGTACGCAGTTGATAATTTTTCAAATGATTCATCTACACTAAAATTAGAAAATAATCATTGCAATGCAGATTCCTTCGATGCGGAATTAAATACTTCGACGTTTTTAAACCATTCTGAAATATCCCTACTTCAGGTGCAAACGAAACAGAATGAGATACGATCTGAAAAGATTTCATTAGCTAAAATAGAATATATCGGCAAACGCCCTACTTCGTCTACTGAAGTGTCACAATCGAATTCATCCAAGATTTCTGAACATAATTCGCATGAAATCCCAAAAGCTCGTATTAAGCGTTTTTTATCTGCCATTAATTCTTATAAGAAATTGTCCATTGCTAAATTGAATCAGAAATCGAGTCCTAGAGCACAGCAGAGTCCGCTCCAAAAAAATTCAATTCTAATTAAAAAGGCCTCGAAGAGTTCTCACAACGAGAAGACATCTAGAATTAGACATCTAGATTTGATGCAAGATATAGTTAATAAGACTAATTCATAAGATGCAGTAATTTTGCAAATATCTTTGATTAAAAATCATTAATCAATTAATAGCTTGAGCGTGTTATTTTATCTGATAATATTTCTATTATAAGTGGCGTTTGAGTGAATTTATATCTTAAAATTATATAATGAAAGAAATTATATAATGAAAGAAATTATATAATGAAACAAAGATGAATTAAGAAAGTTTAAAAAATCGTGTTATAACTTATGTAATTATTTAAGACAAATTAAATAAATTCCATTAATAATAATGCTCATTTCAGAATAAGGCCGTTTTTAATTTCATTCCTAATTTTTAGGCATCTTCCGTTTCAACTCCAGCTGCATCTAAACCATTTCCTGTAGCAACATCGCCAGATCGTATCGTCACTCGTTCGGCCACAATGCTTGCTGTTATTGGGATTGCGCTGTCCTCATTTAGCCTAAAACAAATGTTGGCTAATAGCGGCAAGAAAACCGCACAAGCGGTAACATTGTGCTAAATTAAATTAATCTTATCGTGCTACTGTTGTTATCACAGATATATCAGCAATGCTATTATTATCATTATGTTTGAGTTATTCTAATCAATCATAGTCATCACCACTCAAAAGAAACAATAAAAGAAACAATCTGGCTAAAAATTCTATAGGTTGACAGAACAAATCAGTAATAAGAACAAATAAATAAAATCGGCTAAGAAAAATTACTAGGAAATGTTATGGAAAGTCGAAAAGCATTTAATTGAAGAATGTAATGAAATACTATACGTAAAATTTGAAATATTGGACGAGCAACTAATGACATATTGAATGAGTGGTTAATGAAACATCACCTACACAACAATTACATATTGTTCTACTTGTTTAAGATATCAAAGCTTATGCTTTCCCTGATCTTAACAATTAGGGTATTTTTACAGATTTTTTCGGTTTCACCATTATTTTTTCATTATGTGTCTTTACTTTTCAGACTCAATGAGTTAGAGTAGTTACATTAATTCATTAGACTGTTATTCGTAGGAAACTATAACGAGTATAAACTCAGTTATAATGGCATTGCCCAATCAAATTTATAATGCCCATTCTTCGTACAATTTGCCTCTGCAATGCTTCTGGATTTGCGATCTTTGCTTTAAAATAATTTATTTATTATTATTCTTACTTTTCTTTACATTATTTAGAATACTTTTCTCTTCCATTCACTTTTTGCGCAAATTAAAATCTCAATTATTCCGAATAAAAAACTAAATAAATGGAAATCTTAAAAATATAAAATCATATAAATTTGATTACAAAAAAATTTAATGAAAATATTTTTTCTTTCTGTAAATTTTTAATTTTTGTATAAACAAAACTAAAACGAAGCAACAAAGAATGAAATGTCTGTGACGTTAATTTTCCAAATGTAACCATGTCAACGTTAAGTAAAATTAGTAGTTATTATCTTTTGTTAACATAGTTTAGAACTTCGATTGTGGATTCAATTTTATTTTTAGAAATCGGAAGTATGTTGGGAGATGAAACTGAATTTACAATTTCAACATATTGCTTATAACTGATTTGTATATTTATTTTAAAAGATATATGGATATGTATATGTACATGCTTTCATATAGTATATGGATATATATCCTGTTATTAGGAACTGTTTAAAATATACATCAATCATTCAATGCAAAAGTATTTTTGGATATTGGTGACGGACAAAGGCGTGAAACGAATAAATGTCGGACAGTCAAAAAGATGAGCGATTGGCAAGATTTGGAAAATATTGTATCTATTTATTAAAATTGGAAACAATTTCCTAAACCTCTCTTAAGGAATTTGGATTTCTGAGATAAACAATTTTTTCAAAGATCAATGGCTTTTGTCTCCCGTGAGAACACCCGAATAGTATTGGTGACGGATTGCTTCCTGCAGGTTTTTGCCTAACTTAAAATTGCGATAGCAGGTCTTTCGAACATCATCAAATATCTTTTTGCTGCTTACGACCAACTCTAGGCCGCCGAAAACGAATTGTTCCAAAGCTCTTCCACTCGCTTCATTCACAAGAGCAACGGATTTGTCCAAGAGCATTTTAACACAACGAGCGCATTCCTACTTCCAGCCTTTTTTAAATGTCAGTGTTGTCAACATTCACTGAAATGAGATCAACCTTCTCATTTGAAAGTATAATCTCCAAATTGCCTTTTAATTCATATGTGTTTGCAACAACAGTTTGAGTCATTTCGTCAACGCGATTGCAGAAAACATTTTTGGGAGCCATCGTAAAGGCTCCTGCCTGTTAGTTATTAAGGAATAGATAATAATATATAAAGAATTATAATAAATGTCTAGAATAGCAAAAATGATTAACAGCCGTTAAACAAAGAATGACAATTCCGAATATAAATTTCATTTTGATATTCCCTAATCATGCAAGGAATAAATCAGTGTGGTGAAGTATTTAAAAATGTTCTTTTATACTAAACGGTAGCTAAAACCGCATAAACTAATTACATAATGAAAATAAACCTCTGAATGGAAGTAAATCTATGGAAGTAAGCCCACTTGTACGACAAGTCCATCGTTAAAGTACCGTTATCTGTGAAGTAAAGGTTCAGATGTCTCTTGGCGTTTTACGTGGACGCTTGCCATGGTTGGCTTAAGTCTACGGTGGGCCTACCCACATTCGGGGTTGCTGGGTAGACTTTGTGAATACCCTTTGTATCGGCAACCAACGACCACGGCTGCAACTTTGCCCTGTTGCGCCATTCGTGTACCTTGGAATCCTGGGACGGACAGGACATTCCTCGCAGGTAACGATCGAGGCCCAGCTAAAACCTCTGCCGGTGTTTGGCCACCGGCCGCCGAGTTGGGGGAGACGGCCTCCTCACGCAACTACGTGGAGACTCATGGTCTCTACCCGCGTAAACTTTGGGTATTAACCACAGCCACCACGAAGCTCTCACTAGGAGCCCTACCCACGATGCGCTATATGCGTGGGCTTTATATTAGCGGGGTCAGATTCGACCCTATGTGCGCATCACCCGTGGTACCGCTTTAAAGCTTTCGGTGAGGCCTCGGGACTAGGGTGCATAGTTCATTGGCAGTGAACTATGTGCAAGCACACTAGCCACTGCCCCACTGGATACGTACTTTAATAATTTGAATATTTTAAAAGCCGTGAATATGTGAATAACTAATAAAGTATATATGAAATCAAGTATATAAGTCAAAATATTTATTTTCCTTAAAATAAAAGGTTGGCCATTCTAATAACGCTGCTGCAGAAATAACGAAATTCTAGAATTCCAGTCGCGATTCTGTCGTGAGTCCTTTGTAACGATACCGTGGCAGAAATGGAGTTTTCTTGGCATAGCTACCAATTCAAAATATTTCTACTTTGTAAAGTATACTTCCAGGCTTAAACGGAGTTTGATTTTCTGCAACATCGAAGAAATAGTATAAAAAGGAGTTGTTGTTTTCTGTTAAGGCTATTAATGTTTTTAAAGAATCAGTTAACAACCAAAGTAATTAACGAGCTCCAGATTGATCGCTTCAATATTTGAAAGTAATAATCTGAAAATAATTTCTATGCACGAGGTTAGTGATAGCAAAAGATATAATTCGTATCGTCATAGACTTCATTGAGCGAATTCTGAAAATCATATATTTTTAATTAATCTAGAATATTATTATGTTATAATAAAATTAGAGGAAATATTTGTTATACTTCTGTTAGTAAACGTAATTTTGTGGCCGATTAAAGACGAAGCCTGGTTCAGATTGCAATTTTTATTAACAACTAAAAAAATTACTGCATAATGACAAGAATTGATTACAAAATCGTTTGGATCGTTCGTTCTTTTTAAAATGAAAATGGATCATTAAAAAAAATAAATTAAAAGAAAAAGAAAATTAATTTAAATGTAATTCTGCAATGGTTTCACGAATTTTTTTTCACTCGGGATCACCGTTGAATGGGTGTTCGAATTCATTGCTAATTTTGTTTTGATAGTTTTTTCTAGATATGGCAGGAAATAAATTGACCTTGGGGTAAAAACGTTGCAATAGATCTAAATTTGTTTTTGTTTTTTCACATACTCATTCATCCAAAGCGCCAGTGCCGAGCGATTGCAGAAATACTCTGTATCGTATTTAAATCAGGGTTCGAAAATAACTCTTATTTTCAAAAATTTTATTTAAAAGTAAAATTTTAACTTTTATTTTTAAAAGTATATGTTAAAAGTTAACTTTTACTTTTCAAAATAAAAGTAAAAGTTTACCCTTAACTTTTACTTTTATTTATAAAAGTAAAAGTTTGCTTTTAACTTTTACTTTTATTTATAAAAGTAAAAGTTTACTTTTAACTTTTACTTTTATTTATTTGGGAGTGGCGTGACTCCTCAAATACGTTTTATAATATTTGCTATCGATTAGCGCAAAGTATTTTTTTTTTGGTAAAAAAACTCCCCTCCCTCCCAATTCTGGGGAGTACGCGCCCCTCCCACCCGGTTTTATAACCGTTTCACGACATTTGCTACCGATTGGCACAAAGTCATTTTTCCCGTAAGAAACGCTCCTTTGGCAGTATTGAGTGTCTCCGCCCACGTCCCACTATGTCAAAAATCTGTTTCTTAATATTTTCTATATATTTGCATCTTCCAACCACCAACTAATTTAGTTCATATTGACCATCAGCCTCATCAACAAAATACTTTTATTACGAAAAAGTCTTCAATAACTTATTAAAAAACTTTTAAAATAAAAGTCAAAGAATAACTCTTATTTCATGACTTTTATTAGAAAAGTTATAAAAGTTTCGACCTCTGATTTAAACACGAAGATTAGAAACAATCCGTTTCCCATAAAATTGTGAATATTTCGCCGCGGGAGGAATTCTAACCAATCATATTGGTCATAATTTGTTTTAGAAAGGGGTAGCAAAAGGGAAAGCAGCGCAAGTTGTTTTTGTCAGCAAGTTCGAATTCAGCAAGTTCGAATTGAGAAAAGCTCGTTCGAGACTCAATATTGACCACCAATTATTTATTGTTTAGGAGAAGAAGTGTATATTTCTTTTAAAAAAATTTCAGAAGTAGAGTCCGACTGTTGAAAACTGAACAGAATAAGAATAACGATTACGAAAAGCAAAAAGCGCTTCCATTAAATTAAAACGATGGGACGTTGAGTTCGCGCGGATTTTTTGTGAAATTGCTGATTGCAACCGACTGTCATTATTGGAGTTGTTGTTAGTTTTATTATTATTATTATCAATGGGTTTGTTTTTCTTTGTATGTTTATTTAAATTGATGCCGTTAATTTTGTTGGGGCAATTAAACACGAGTACCCGATAGTTTCGGTGGTAGCGGTGTGACGTGGGGATCGTTTGAAAAGCCTGCAATGTTTTGTTGTTGGTGTGTGTGTGTGTGTTTACTATTGTAATATCACATAAACAGTTGATGTTAAAATATTAATTTATTCAATTTATATTGCTTTGACGTCCAACACGATTTCTGTCAATTTCGGTTTTATAAGATAATCCAAACTACATCAAATAGGAAAATGAATTTTGCCTCTTTTTAGTGGTCTTATATAAATCTTTTATCAAAATTGTAATACGCGTAAATGAAAATTATTTAAGCATAATGAAAACTTACAAAAAGTCATTGAACTATGTAGTATTTTTATATAAAACTTATCTCTGCTAAAAGCAATATTGCTTGAATTTTTCTGCGTTGTACCTTCATTATTGCCCTCCCTCTCATACCCAGGTAATTTTTATACATGGGAGGGTTGCCAATCACTACGATCTTGGCCTTAGTCTTTTATAAAAACTAATGGTGGATTTCAGTAGTTTGTCTTTGCATTAGCTGTTCGTCATCCGAGGTAAAGAAGAATTTCAGTCAAGAATTATTAATAGAATAAATCTCCTTGTAATAATTATTTCAACTTGAATCAAATGCAAATTTACTGAAATTACAACTTTATTAAAAGCCATGGGTAATTTGGTTTTATTTAAATTCAAAGAAATTATGCGCTAGGTAGAGCAAATTACTTTTCTGTTACATTCAATGCTTTGCAAATAAATGAAATAAAAATGAGATTTTAATTTTGGTACGAAATGGCCACTACATTCCTCACTGCCTTTGAAAATGACGGAACGATGGCAACACCGACATCAACAGAGTGATAATGTACTCTAATAGTTTTCTCATGCCGGCGAAGTCGTCAGCCCTCTTTCCGAATTCTCTTGCACGTTGCACAAATTAACTGGTTAAAAGTTGTAGCATCTTTCTTGCCGATCATGAAATGAAAAAATTCAAATCTAGACCTTGACATTCTTGGCGTTAATTTGCAATACATATAAACAACTCCAAAGATATAAATCACTCTTCGACTATTTCGAGAGATCTAAAGAAACCTCGAAATGGTTAAAGTCATATGCTTTTTAAATATAAAGTGTTTCTTATCAATAGAATTTCACAAAAATTCTCTCTTATTCCGTTATGAATCGACTACGACTTAGCGGCAGCAGACAACTTCCTCTATTTTGTAGTAAGAGTTTATGTTTGGCCGACAGTCGACTGAGATATCCCGTCTAAGCTTCAAGCTCTGCTGCAAACAATTTTTCAAATCATTCCGTAGGAAATGCGCTCGATGTGCTCGCGATATTTCTTTTACGCGTGTCTGTTCAATTCGAAGTGACATTGTTTTCCTTCTGTGGCATCGTTTGAAGTCATGTCCTGCGTAAACAAACTTATTTCGCTTGCTTCTTATTACATAATATCAATAATAATAACAACAATAACAGCCTGCAGAAGGAGTGCTTGTGAAAAATAAAGAAGTGATAAATAATGAATTGCGAGCGAAAAGAAGAAACAAGTGCAGTCTTCAACTTTTTCAAGTGAATTATTTCAGTACTAGTTAAATAATAATAATAATAATAATAATAATAAAAGCAAAAATATCCACTACAAAGGCGATAACACTGTGAGATTTTGGTTTGTGTCACTTCTGCATAACCCTGCCAATCGTATTCACATGAACTTTTAACGTTTGTCTTTTTTTTGTTTTTTTGTTTTATGTTTATTGTAGCCATAAACTCGTATTTTACTATCGTTTGTTATATTGTCGTTAATTTATGTTATTTATAATTTATGATGAATTTCCAACAAAGTTTATTTATTGAAAGGATTTCGGTCTATTAACTTCCAAATTAATTCCGAAGAAAAAATAATCGAAAATAACGTAATTTGTTAGTTTTCTTTTTACATTTTCAGTTGCTTGAATTTAGGCTGATATCACTAAACATGTCTTAATCACAAGCCTTTCATAGGTACGCTTCTTTCACCGCGTTTATCACCCCGGGACTTTCTTCTGTTTCATTAATGATTGAGACTCAAAAACCATAGTCTAACTTTCGAAATTGGTTAGGCGTATCATAACGTAATTAATGTTGGATTAGTCTTTTCCATTTTTCGTCAAATTCATGATGTTTGCGGTAGATTTTATATATTTATTTGACTTAAACAAAAGATTTAGGGTACGAACTTGAAAAAATTTCGAAGAAAAATTTTATCTGGGTTCTTGATTTACGTATTAAACATCATCGTTGTCCACCTATTACATAAACGAAAACAAACATCGAGTTATTAATGGTTGAAATAAATGATAATCAATGAGCAGCAACAACAAGAGCAATTAATTCGTCTTACCACAATTTGCAACATTTACGGAAGATTACCGCTGACAAACGTCAACAAATACAATTAATTGAATTATTCACATTGCGCCAGTTCAGTGATATTAGCAAGATTACTTCACGTATGTGACGTGCTAGCATAAACAGTAAGAGTGAAGCTTGCGCAATATCGAGACACCCGCTCAATAAAATGAACTGATGGTGGAAATCTTTTTTCATGACGATGTGAACAAACAAACAAATCGAAAACAGTACAGGTATCTTCACGTTTATAAAAATTACGAGAAATATAAATTCTCCCTCCATACGATATAACTTTATTATATAAAATACCTAGGTCAATCAATCCATTCCGTTGCAGAAAGTTCACATCTTTTCAATTTTACTTTTTTTATCACATTTTCACATTCTTCTGCTTTGTAAAACAAAAGAAGACTTTTACTCAGCAGAGGAGAATGTCTATGATGTTTTTAATAAAAAAAGTGAAATCGAACGTTCCTCTTTCATTTCGATGGATCGGAATGAAGTTATGTGGTGTCGAATCGGTTAGTTGATCTACTTTTTCTGATATTGAAGTTATTGTCAGTGTAAGAACAAAGGCTTGGCTATATCCAACGACAATTTATAGATTATTTCATTACCGTTAATCCTTCGAAAGTTTGCTTAAGTGATTTAGCCTATCAAGACGTCATTATGGGCAGTCGAATGATATCAAGGATCATTGTGATGGCTTTGAAAGTAGTTTTAGGTGTCTTTAAATCTAAAGATTAAGAAAGATTAAGAGAGAGAAAGGCTTTGTAAATGCCTTAAAAACGCTTGCATCGTAAAGAAGGCAAATTAATAAGGTTTCGACAAGTAAATCTTCTGACAGGCTGACAAACCAAACAACTTTTATACGAGTATTGCTTCTCTTGCAAATCAGACAGGAATTCCGATCGAACTCGAAACCAACTGCTTGTATTAGGTTGATGTGTAATTTTTATAATTTCTTCGGGGAAACTAATTTGTCTGTTGTGTAGTGTCCGACGCGCTGTCTGTCTTTCCTTTGCCTTATGTGCGTCATTGCATTGTAATGCCAAAACCGGAATTTCTGTTTGCCACCTGCTTCATATAATCGGCCAAACTGTTGAAATGAAGAATAACGAGTTATGAGCCTCTAAAAATTGAAGTCATTACATTAATTATCTCTTTCTTTTTCACTCTCTTAATTACGTCAATTAGAAGACAAGCACTTCTATAGTCTTTATGGAGCTTGAAGTGTAAACAACAACAACGTAAGAACTTTGACACAACAGAAAAATTTTACTAACTGTGTATCATGATCTTAGAGAAGACTTTCCCCCATCCCTGCCCCCTCTTCAAACAGAACTTGGAACAACGTTATGAAGTTAAGAACGTTTTTACTTAAAAATCAAACGTCAGAAGAGATACGTTCATATTATCAAAGTTGAAAGTAAATGGCGGTAATCGTTAGGCGCGGCACACAAATCGTCAAAGTTGTAACATCTTCTTGAGTTTGCTTCCTCGCGATGAATTTAAATTAATGTCTTAAAAAGAAGTTAGAAGCAACAAAAAGAAAAGTTTCACTGGCAAATAGCAAAATCGTACACGGACCGGACTAGGTCATCCTCATCCATCCAATCCTTTGCTCACTCATTCTATGAAGAGGTGATAAATTATATATCGTAATAGAATATAATCGAATGACAAAAACTATAAAAAACATTTTGTACAATTTACGATAATGACGTCAGCATCAAAAAGAGCAATAAAAAAATTGGCGTGTTGAGCAAAAGAACGGACAATTCGAATAGCAATTAAATACTATTGAATTACGTTATTACTTGTTATAAATTCATGGAATATATTTGCGATTGCAATCAATATGATAGATTACAACAATAAGAATAACAGCAACAACAACGCCATCATGAAAGTTGAATGAAGAAAATTTTATAGCGTTCCGTGTAAAATGCGATAATTATTTCCAATTTAAATCATCTGATCATTTTATTTCCAATTTAAATATCATAAAAAATGTAAAATATTAATGACTGAAAATGTAAAATATTAATGACTCGTGCGTGACTTGACAAACGAAAAAATAATTCCCAAACAATTTACTTTCTTTCTCGCATCAAAGTAAAAAATTTGGATGTTGACAATTAAAATTTCAGTGTGAAGCAAGCGTAAAATATTATCATACTTTTGTGATAAGTAGATGCAAAAAGAATAAAGGATTTTACGGAGAAAGCAAAGTAGCATAATGAATCTTTATATTACAAAAATTCTTTGAAAGAAAGTTATTAAAATTTTTTATTGCTAATAAAATTAAAATTGAATATTTCTCTAAATAATTTCATTTTAATATTTGTTTTGTTGACTCTCCCAGGTTAGTCAAAACTTTTAAATGAAACAACTAAATCTAATAGTCTCCGTCTGACGTCTTGCTTTCTTGTTTTCCATTTGCTTTTAAACTGTAACGTAGTAGTGGTTGGCAAGACGTCACCGTCGACACTGCCGAAAAGTTGAGAGGCGATTGAGAAAATCAGGAAGCGTAAAATTGGTTCATGGAATATGTACATTAATTAAATGAAATTATTTCCACGATTCATTCCATCAATGAAAAAACGATTCAGCCACAGGTAATGAGAGTGGAACTCGTTCCCCACAAAAAATCAACAATGCGACAAATCAGCGACAACATTCTGCACGACTGAAATTCATGTACAGGGCTTTTGCATATGCTTGCGTAGTTCACCATAGTTATGTCACGTATGACCTTTCATGATAATATTATGTACTTAATTAATTACGTTAGCAGTTTTTCATATTAATTCTCTAGTTCTCAGTTGAATACTGGTGAAAATAAATTATAAATAGCCATGACTATTTCAAGTGAGGACCACCAAATTATCTACCCATACTCTGAACAGAGGCACAATAACCTCATAACCCTGTTCAGGAACACCACAAAGTTCTAAAAATTGTTCTCGAGAGCGCGTCAAATGGAGATGGATTAACAAAATTACAATAGTACGTAGCACATGCTCTTTTCAAGAGCATGCTTAAATCGATAATTCGAGATATAGACAAAGATGGTGCGTTAAAGGCATTGAATATGCTTCAGTCGTGCCAAATTATCATTAATTTGAATTTTCATATTGGGTGCAGTGAACTTAATTAACATATTAATTGTTAGTTTGAATGGAACAATTTTGCAATGAATTCATAATTTGATTTGTTTGCAGAAATTCATTTATATATATATATATATATATATATATATATATATATATATATATATATATATATATATATATATATATATATATATATATATATATATATATATATATATATATATATATATATATATATATATATATATATATATATATATATATATATATATATATATATATATATATATATATATATATATATATATATATATATATATATATATATATATATATATATATATATATATATATATATATATATATATATATATATATATATATATATATATATATATATATATATATATATATATATATATATATATATATATATATATATATATATATATATATATATATATATATATATATATATATATATATATATATATATATATATATATATATATATATATATATATATATATATATATATATATATATATATATATATATATATATATATATATATATATATATATATATATATATATATATATATATATATATATATATATATATATATATATATATATATATATATATATATATATATATATATATATATATATATATATATATATATATATATATATATATATATATATATATATATATATATATATATATATATATATATATATATATATATATATATATATATATATATATATATATATATATATATATATATATATATATATATATATATATATATATATATATATATAATTTATTGTTCCATATTTGTAATATTAGAATATTTTGAAGATATTTACAACTTTAATGTATGTAAATGCTAGTTTATTTTAATAAAAGCCGGATAAATCTTTTCTTTTGCATAATTGTAAAAATAGTTAAAATTATTACGTTTTATTTAACAATTAAATGTAAATAAAAGTTATAGAAACGTACGATACTTAATATTAATTTCAATAAGCTTTCAGTAAGCCTTTGGACGTAGAACGTAGGACGTGTAGAATTAGACAGTAGCTATTTCGTAGCATTTCGACCTTGAAATTATAGTTGCAGGAGAGTTTGCTCTTCATCTGTTCCTTTTAATGCACGATTCGATTTATTAAGCAACCGGCTCAGAATTACCGACTGTTACCAGTGCGTGCGCTGCATATACTCACCATGTTCCACTTTGTGGAATATGAATATGAATTTTGATATGAATTTAACATATTTTATTACACATATTTTATATTTGCTAATTCATTAATAATTTGCTTTAATAATTAATATAAGGCAGATCGATATATAATCTCCAATGTTGGATTTTATCCATTTGAAGATATATATTGTCCATCAGAGATCTACCCAATAGATAAACTGCCCATCAATTCAGAACCCTCTTGCATCCAACCTCTCAGCATATCCGCGCGTCACCCATATTTTTTTCTTTAAGAAAATTTACTATAAATAAAAATTTTTATAAATTTATCAAAATTTTAAGCTGTGGTGGGAAAATCTATGGAATTTGCCGCAGCGTTGTATAATTAATTAATGAATAAAACTAAAAAAGTAGGATATGGCTAATGCACTTTAGATTATGGGTAATCTTGATGTCCCAATTAAAATAATCTCATCTGTAAAGGAATTGTTTAAATAAGAATCATGTAAATATGGCATAGAACTTATCAAAGCATTTAAAATTGCAATAAAAAAATAAGTCGAATGGTTGCGTGCAGTACCAAAAATTGAGAAATTTTTTAACATAAAAGTACCTTGGAATATTTTGGTTTATTACTTGTTTCAATAAATAATAAAATATAATTTATTCCGTAATTCAGAATGCCAGCAACACTGCTTTAATACGAACGTTTAAAAAGGTTCTTAAAACACCACGTGCCGTATAAGCAGGTAACACTAAAATGTTCAAATCTAATAACGAGGTCAAAAATTCATAAAGGTATGCCAACGCCAATATTTATATGCATTTGCGTCAGAGATTATCTCTGATTTGCGTTCCTGTGAACGAAAATTTTCCACACTTATGTTGAAGAAATAAGAAAGAAAACTATGGGCTTTTGCAAATAAATTACGTAATATATGCAAGTAAATGCAACTAAATTATGTAGTATAAATATTTCAAGAAATGAGAAATTAAGAGTGCAATATTTTCGCTGGTAAATTAATGCCCACATTATAGATTGAACACAGAAATGCTACTTTTTGCCGGCAGCCAGCAGTAATGCCAAAATTACATTGGCTCTTACGGATACCGAGAAAAAAAAATAATGCCGGGTGGCGACTCCTGCTTGCTGCTAGGTAATAGATTGAAAGTTTCTAATTTTTCTGCCGCCTTCTACCCTTGTTCTTCTTATTTTGTTTTTCTTTTCGTTTCTTATTTGAACTGCATGAACGGAATATTCTTACACAAACGTTTTGTTTACATTTTGCAAAGCTATTTGACATTTTCTGCCTGCTACCCGTATAATAAGTTTGTGCTCAATAGTGAAATGTTTCATTAGGAGACCTTTCACTTCATCCAGATCATTTTCCTTTAATTCAAGTTCCTTGTTATTAAGCGAGCGTATGCGTTAACGTAATTTGTTAAATTCGTTACCATAATTTGTTGCACATTTTCCATATTTACTAATAACGATGCAACTTCATTAGTTATGTTTTCCTATATTGGTAGAACACTAATGCCGGACGTCGAGTGGGTGATATCTTGAAAACTAAAGGAAACTATGAAAACCTGCATGCCAGAACCGAAACAAATATACATTTAGAAATACTGGCTACAGATTACTACAGACAAGCGGATAATTATAAAAATTACTAATTTTGTTAGTTTCATTGAAACTCAATAATTGTAATTTAAGCATTATTTGTATACCTAATATTTATTTCCAAATAAAGTATAATAATAATTTTTTCCAAATAAATTAAGAATATGTTCCTCTCTTTAGAGAAACGAAAAAACGACGTATGTCTTCCCCTTTTTTTGAACGGAAAAAAACGTGCTTTCTTCGTTTTAAACTGTAAATCTTATATATTTTAAGCGAATATTAATTAAAAAAATACTTATCGCCGTAAATATTGCAGTAGCATAAAAACTGTCATTCGCTAAAATAAAGACCCTAGAGCCTTCTTTCAATTAGTGCCGATATTTTATTGATATCTCAGTCGGTTTAAGGATATACAAACTAATGCTCGCAAGTCTGGCATATTTATTTTTATTATCGAAATTAATTTTAAGTTAAAATCTTCGTAAAATTATTTATATTTTAAGGTGTGCTGAGAAAATCGATGGCGATATTATTACAGTGGTGCAAATTAATTAATAAATGAAACTAAAACAGTACGAAATTGGCAAAATGCACTAAAGTAAATGCATACTTTTTATGAGTATTCTTTATATCCCATTTGAAATAATTTATAGTTATGTTAATATAGCATAGAAACATGTTAATATAGCATAGTTATGTTAATATGGCATAGCATATGTTATGTTATATTAATATAGCATAGAAACTATCGAAGCGTTTGAAATTTAATTCAAATGCTTCAAATTGTTATGTGTAATACCAAAAATTATGAAATTTGCTAAACTTGATAGTTGTTTGTTGCGTACGCAGCAATATTAATACATTATTTTATTAATTTTTTAAATAATTAAATGTGCGCCGCACATGCAGGCATCACTAGAATCATCGAATTTAACGGAGAGGTGAAGAAATAATTAGGATATTCCAACGCCATATGTTTTACAAATTTGGTTTTCCATGAGTTTCTCTTAATGATAATGAATAAATAATTCCATGTCTGGTTATTAATGTGAGCACCTAGATGTTTAAGAGTTAAACTAAATTATTTAGGATGAAGAAAGGAACTTATTAATAATAATATAATTTTAACTGAAAATAACAATTGTTATTTCAATTTTACATGAACTACATTGCTTCTAAGTTCGACTAGAACTTCGCAATAATGGTAGCACAGTTGTTAATAAAACAGTGTGAAGAATTTTCTCAAATAAATTATTTAATTAATTTTCTTTTTAGGTTGTGTTTAGATACCGGTGGCCAAAAATTTGTTTAAGTGACTTGAGTGTTCTATTAACTAAGTCAATCGAATATGAAATGAACTACATTTATTTGTTCAAATCAATTTATATACATATTTCATTCATCAAATAAAATATGCGCACAAGCTTTCAAGGCATCGTAAATCATAAGTGTACATGCAAAATAATTGAATTTTATAAACCAGAAACTACGTTGGCATATCAAAACTAAGCTGATGAAGTTATAAAATGGATTGTCATTCGGGGTCTGAAAATGGTCCTCCTGGTCTGAAGCCTCAATTTCCGAGAAAAACATAATTTAGAGTCTGTAACATAAAATTTCCACGGAAGAAATTATGAGTCAGGATCTGTAACTTACGAATATGATTTTAAATTAAAGTCACATTTTGAGAAGTTTCCTATCTCGTTATCTCTGGTATTAACTTAATACGAATAATTGTTAACAAATTATTTGTCTGCATAATATTATCATTGATTGTCTTACGTGACATAACTATGGTGAACTACGCTTCATACGTAAAAGCCCTAAACGTGAATTTCGGTCGAGTAAAATTTTGGCATTGATTCGGTAGAATTTTTTGTTGGAAAAGAATTTCCTATCTCATTATTTCTCGTATTGTGAACCTCTTTATCCCTGGTTCAGTTCTTACTCGCCAAAGATCTCTGATACTCGCTATACAATGCTTATTCATACAGAGAACGAACTTAATGAAACTGTGCATAAAGTGTGTATGGCCACCTCAATATTAACCATTAAACAGATACGGTGCAGCGAGATGCATCTTCATTTCTTCAATAACAAAATTACATGCTCTCATAAAGATTGAGAAAAAAGTTTGATTTATATTTGGCTTTCCTAACTTGCTGCCCGAAGATGCTTCCCGCTGTCGGACTAATTCTAGTTTTGAGAGCGACAAAACTGATCTTGGTCTTCTTTTCCTTGTTTGACTATACATTCGTTATTTCTAAATTTTAACTGAACTGCTACAAAATGCTGTCTAGATGTATTGATTTAATGCCGAACTCTTTCCTACTGCGGCGATTAGAGCTGCATCTCGCTGCCCCGTCTCTGTTCGAAAGGTGGGTTGAAGCGACCGCGACGTCAAGATTAATTGAAACACCAGAGCAATTCAACTGATGGAACTATAAACCCGAGTTTGACTGTATCAATTTTTCAATTACGGGATTCAAATGCTTTTAACTGAATCCCAAAATGTTCTAACAAATAACACAATTTTTTTCATTGAAACAAGTCTCCGATTTGTTTAAATAAATTCTGTATATATTATTTCGATTACATTCATATATGCATAATTGCGCTTAAGTTGCGTGCATTGCATAATTTCTTATACGTTGAATTCATCTGAATTAGTATAAAAATAAATCCCGAAAATAATTTCAAGCCCTTACAATGTCTTAAATAGTAGATACCTATGAATTTGCATATTTTCGATATTGAACTGTGAGTGCGTGTGGATTAATAATAAAGCAACAAAAGGATTTGTGTACTATGAATTTAATGAGCAGCAATGATTCATGAAGAAACCCCCGATTTTTCGTTTTTCGCGAATGCCACAATTAAAATTTGGGCAATTTCTTATCAATTTAATTTATTTTAACTTTACTTCCTAAGGATAAATTCTCATCAAAAACTTAACGTGTTCAATTTTTCTATACTCCTTTTCATATTTTTCTAGCCAAAATGGTTTCTTTAAATTTTCTTTCTTAGAATTTACGAAAACTGAATATATAATTTCTTATAATAAAACATTTGCGAATAATTATCATATTACATACGATGATTGATATATATTATTCACATTAAAATGGCTTAAATCGAATTTAGCCTTACGGCTTGATATTATTGGGTTTTTAATACTATTTTCTGTGTTATTTAACCCAATGCGTGCCATTAAATGAAACAGATATAAATATTAAATTCTATATTTCAAAAATATAATCTTTAAGAAATATAAATATTTTAAAATGAATTAATGATATATAATAATGATTTGATTAGTTATCACGAGCGCATTTCTCGCTTCGCGCAATTAAACAAAATATGATGAGAATATTGTGTAAAGTGTATGAGTCCTTAAAATAATTATAATTTTATATTGAATTAGATTAATAAATATATGTTTCAATATGTTCACAATGATCAGTAAAAGAATGCGCATTTGCGCACGGTCAACGGTACAAATTTTACGAATTCATCTTGAATTCTATTCATTCTTTTAATTAATCTAAAAAATGCTTCCAAAAAATTACAGTTAACAGCAAGACCTACAAAAATAATTGCAGGCTCTAGAAGACTGCAAAAATTTTAGAGACAATTTCTGCTTTTCCTTAACAAATTTTATCAGCTTTGATTATCCCTTCAATTAATCATAATGACATTTCTCAATAATATTTAACTGATGACGCAATAGGCAATTAGATTCCAAACAAATGTGATTATTCAGAGAATCTTCACAAAATGTCTTACCGAAAATTATTTATGATTCCGATGGTAGACGGATATCTTGTCTTCCATTTCCACCTTTTGAATTTGTATTCTTTTTACTGTCATCAATCGGCAGGCTTGACAGAAGCCTTTGCAGATAGATTGAAGCTTCTAAAGAATGCTTCGAGTGACCATTCTGTAGAAATTCGAAGAACTGTTTCCGAATGAATTGACGAAATGATAGTAAGGATTTCGCATCCGATGCCAACATTTCAAATTTAATCCAATTGTCAACAATCAAGATTGCCTCTTGATTGATAGTGATGTCTGTGTCTTTTTCAGCCCGCGACGGGGATTCATCTCCAGAGTCTTCTGTGGCTGTACAATCTTCCACTTCCAGCACAACATCACGACCGCATTCCAGGGCTATCATCAACGGTGGTACAATTGTGTTCATATTGATCGAGCACACTTTGTGCAGGCGGGACTTTTCGTAGAACACGATCCAGTCATGGGGTAGTGTATCAATAAAATCCTTAAGATTCTTCATTCCCGGAGGATTCAATGCCGATGTTCGCTGCAAAATCAATTCCTTTTCGATACCAGAAATCAAGCTTAATTTAGTCCTATCAATGACTGCTATATTGGGATAAAATCCGGCAACCAAACAATACCGCACCATGTTCCAATCGCCATTAAACATCGTTGAATTAACACCCAAGCGGAATTTCTGAATTAGAAGATCTGAAATCTGACGCCGGGTAGCACAAAACATGTCCATAGCCGATTGGGACAGAAAGTATTTATTACAAAAGTCGTATTTCTTCTTAGCATGACGCAGAGATATATAAGCATCGTATAAAGCGACGATGCCCTTTTGATCACTAAAGCTTTGACCAGCAAAAGATTTGCGCATAAAAGATGCTTGGCCCTGCTGCGTACGATCATTGGGTAAAATGAAAGGATCTTTAACAGAATGATAAGCTACGATGGTCAGGATGGGATCGATACATTTTAGGTAGACACTATAGATGAGACATTTACCCAGCTGAACATCAAGGGGGATTTCTACTAAATGGCGTCCTAATTCCGTGACAGACTCATCGTCATTAAAAACCTGTAGAGTTTGTAATTTCTTTATAGCATTTTGTATACTTAGTGCCGAAGGAGGATTGAGAGCGCGTGAGAGATATGTTTGCACGGGCGCATGTTTGTCCAACGTTTTAGCGTAAAGGCAAATTTCAGTGAGCGGTATGCGCATAAATTCGGGAATGCAATACTTGGACATAAACTGATACCGGGATGCCGAGTAAAGTCGATAACAAACGCCATTTTGGGTGCGTCCTGCACGCCCGGAACGTTGACAGGCGTCAGCCTGTGAGATCCACACTGATCGCAACTGTGATGACTCAGTCATAGAATCAAATGTCTTCATTTTCACTTTACCAGAGTCAATTATATAAGCCAAGTCAGGAATAGTGATTGAGGTCTGTCCAATGTTGGTGGAGAGGATAATTTTGCGAACGCTGTGTGACTGAAGAGCCTGCCATTGGTCATGCGAATCCATTTGACCGTGCAGAATGCAGATTTTGTAGGTACCAGCCGGTAGTGTACTTGTGATGAGGTCACGCTGTGCTACAATATCATTGTAACCGGGCAGGAAAACCATGATGGCCCCAGGATGCGTGCTGCGATAAAGGCCCTCAAGTAAGGACAGAATTAGGTCGTGATCTACTTCATTATCTTCATTGAATTGTTGCTGATAAGCAGACAGAAGGCGTTCTTTCTCCATGTCAATTTGATTCTTTTGCGCTTTCTGGAACTGATGTTGTGGGAGATTGCTGCTGTTAAGCAAAATTTGCAAACACGTGTTGTCGACGTGCTCTGCTGCATAATCAGCGGCTGTCAGACCGGAAACATCGCGTATAAGAACGCTAGCCTGCAGTTGAAGAAAGGTTTGAACATATTTAGGACAATTCGATTTGCAAGCGGCGATAAGAGGAGTAACTCCTGAAAAATATATATATCAATTTATGAGTAAAGCATTTCAGTAAAATTTATGCAGTTGTAATTTTTTTTGTTAAAATAAAAAAAAACACTGTTTGTGAATCACCTGTTATTGAATGGCCACTGTCTACAGGGATGCCTTCGCTCTCAATATAATACTGCAACTGATCAAATACCTCCCACAACTCCTCCACTGTTTTGCCTTGGTAATCACAACACAGCTCGATATTATAATCCACAACTTCCTGGGCGTAGCTATCTGCTATAAGTACTGGAGTCGTGCTTATCTGTCCGACAACGTTAGGCTTGAGATTCGATTGATCACAATTTATTGGCATGAGACGTAAATATTTTTCCATGAGTAGAGTCCGGTAGCCCGTGTGATAAAGAATATCCTCCAAATGATAGATCTTTACATCGTAACTTTTGCCGGGAATATTGAATATAGGACAGTTGTTGAAATATTTCGATAAAAGATTTATGTCCATCGTAGCTGACATAAGTATTACTTTTAGATCTTTGTTATGTTCCAACTGCTCTTTAATGGTTATGAGAGTAAAATCGGTGTATTTATCACGCTCGTGGATTTCATCAATAATCACATGCGTTACTTTCCGAAAAAGATCGGCTACGTCCGCCATTATCGCCCGTAAGAAACACCCGCTTGTGGTGTAAATTAAATTTGTTGTTTTACGCAAGCGGCCTGAAAAATAAAAATGTCTTATTGTTCAATACAAAAGAAGATAAATGCAGCAATCTTACTTTCCATTCTTATCTGATAACCCACGGTATCACCCAGTTGCTCTCCACGCTCCTGAGCTACCCGATGTGCCACCGTCACTGCCGCCATTCTTCGCGGCTGGGTTACCAAAATACGACAAGGCCGATTGCAGCGAGTTGCTTCACAAAGAATGTATTGAGGAATTTGTGTTGTCTTGCCAGAACCAGTCTCACCATTGACAACGAAAACCTTGATGAATTTATGAATTCTTTTTAAAAATGTGATCTATTTCCAATTCGCAATTTCATTCGAAAATAACAAATGAAATGTAAAGTCTACGTGTTTTAGTTGAAAATGTGTTTTAGCTGAAACCCGCAGAAAAACTTACCGAGCCGGTTTGAAGCCTTTTACAAATCTCCTCTTTGTAGTGGTAAACGGGTAGTTCCTTCTTTTCACGATGCAAGTCATTACAAATTCGGTTTGGTCGTGGCGGCACCATGCGCGGTCCCAAGCCTAATAGTAAAGCCTCACCGCGCAATCGTGATTGCTTTTGGAAATTGGGATCTCGTTGTGACTGATTCCCCGAATTCTCGAGACTTTCTTTTACCAGAGGCGTTATTTCCTGGAGTACTTTTTGTGTACTGATTGGAAGGTGCAATGGCCGAGCATCACTCGTTAAAGGCAATTTACAGCGTACAGTAATATGCAATTCGCGGTTTGTACCACTGCCATAACTCCGAGACTTCAAGCCCCATTTGGCGGCGCATTGATGCAAAAATTTTCGATGAAGGTTCGACAGGCCAGAAACAACCACCTTATTATTGCCACTCGCTATAAAATCGACAACTTTCTGCTGCAACGATAATTTTTCAGCTTCCGAAAGTTTTAAGTTATCCGCATTTTTGCGGTTTTGTCGACGCGGCGCCATCTGTAGCAGAAGTGGTCCACCTGTCCTGGAACTATATGTACTACAACGATAGTAAGCGCAAAACTATTTAGTATATCATTTATCAACTTGGAAAATAAACATTACGCGTTCAAAAAGGGTAAACTCTATATTATATAAATTCTTTTGATTTCCAGTTCGTCTCGAAGCAAAATCCCTAAAATAACATTTTCACTACTAATGAAAAATTCCGGAATAATTAATAGCAAAATAGCCCACACGCTGTCAAACAAATGCCGATTAATTGTCAAACACTGAGGTGAATTAATACTTTCAAACTCAACATAGAAAAAGTGGAGAACCTATTGATGCTAGGGCAGTTCGCACATCATTGACCGGCCAGATATAAAGCACTTGGCATTAACCCACATTCATTTGGTCTATGCAATCACAGAATGGTAGAAATCTATATGAAATTTGATACATATTTCCAAAGAAACCTGTCTTAGCGTCAATAGTAATCAAGAACATGGGCCTAGAGTAAATGGTGTCTCAGATTTTAGGCGACAAAGATTTGGTGAATATAGGTGAACCTTCTGATTTCGATAAATTTCCCCACAAACTGCACTTCGTGATTATTAAGATATAGTTCAATAATGAATGGGGAGATAATTGTGTCCAATTTGGATATTAGTTTATATATATATATATATATATATATATATATATATATATATATATATATATATATATATATATATATATATATATATATATATATATATATATATATATATATATATATATATATATATATATATATATATATATATATATATATATATATATATATATATATATATATATATATATATATATATATATATATATATATATATATATATATATATATATATATATATATATATATATATATATATATATATATATATATATATATATATATATATATATATATATATATATATATATATATATATATATATATATATATATATATATATATATATATATATATATATATATATATATATATATATATATATATATATATATATATATATATATATATATATATATATATATATATATATATATATATATATATATATATATATATATATATATATATATATATATATATATATATATATATATATATATATATATATATATATATATATATATATATATATATATATATATATATATATATATATATATATATATATATATATATATATATATATATATATATATATATATATATATATATATATATATATATATATATATATATATATATATATATATATATATATATATATATATATATATATATATATATATATATATATATATATATATATATATATATATATATATATATATATATATATATATATATATATATATATAATTTGGTTTGGGTTTTACTACATGATGTAGAGAGATGGAGATGTACGGTTCTTTCAAACTTTAAATCAGGTGTGAACTGATAAACCCAAAAATCTTTGTGATGATGATGCCAAATTTGTAATGAATTCACAGCAATTTCGATGCAACAAACATGGGTCTGTGATAGGTTTTGGTTCCAAACCCAATCGCAGTAAAATAAACCCGGTTTATGTGAGCATGCTATAAAGTATGCGTCAATAAATCGGTAGCAATTGAGGAATAAAAAACTAAATCTTTGTAAATTCTTCGATAGTATTTCATTATGATATTGGATTTTGAAACACCGACGGCTGGTATGGTCGGTCTTGGTAGTCAAATTCATGTGATTCTTATTGCGTTCATTGAAAATTATTTTGAAAAGACATTGTAAATAACCAATGTTTTATAACCAAACTCTGACATATTTGTTGTCGTTAGCTTTAAGAATCTTGCTACGAAGAAAATTCCCAAATTATGTTTCAAAACTTTATACATATAAATTTTTTACACTAGTATACATTTTGAAAATCGTTGTTTCGTTACACCAATAGAGTTCCGACGCACCCCTCTGATATTCAATTTAGACCGAGTATGTTAAATAAGTTATAGATCCTTAAACTTCGAATTCGGTGTAGGTAATTTCAATCATCTGAAGAGCTGCTTCTCTCACTATCACCGAAATCGTCAGAGTCGAAGCCAAAATTTGTTTCGTCTGTTGACAATTTAAGTTGTTCAATCTTTTTTAAAAGCTCATCACGGGAATGCGGAATGCATCCATGAATTTCGTCTGCATTCGTCCGCGTACTTTCTGCACTTCTTGCGCTGTCTTCTGCAATTTTGGCATCTTCCGAAAGCTTTTTTCCTTTTTTCATATAACGTAGAAACGCTCGACGCTTGCGTTCGGGAAATGATTTAATCAAACGTTCCATTTCAAGTCTCAACTTTAATTCTTCTTCCAGTGTTGGAGCTGCTGGCTCAATTTCAACTTCGTTAGCGTTTTTCAAGCACTTTGCGCAAGCATTTGTGTCCCGCGCACAATTTGTACAGAGGACATGATAGGCCTTCCGTATATTACGTTGCTGGCATCGGGTGCATGTTTTCGGTTGGGACAGCGGCTTATATTTTTTATATTTGATTTTCCATTCGATTACGCCCTTACAGTGCTGACAGACTTCGGATATATGCAGTTTATTTAACATGATCTGTTTGGGAGTCTTGTCGTGCATGTTATTCCGGAAAGCACTGGAATTCGTGTATTTCTGGGCGCGAGTACGGATCGTATTTCCACGCTGTGTACTCATCGTGCACCCAAATTTATATTTGCAGATTATATATAGTCTTCAATTATATGCAATACAACGAATTCAGTGCTCGAGTTTACCTTTTGAAACTGAAAGAAATTGTCAGAAAAATTGAAGTATATCAGAGAAACATAACAAACCGGAGGAATCACATGTTCAACTGTGGTTGCCATATCTCTCAATTGATCTCATGTGTGCTATTTTTGCTTGAATAAAGTGACGTTTTCATTCAGAACCTGGATCAGGCAGAGAATATGGTCCGAACCCCGATTTTAATGATTTTTTACCGTTATATTTTGCTGTTGTAAACACAAATATTGTGAATTTTTTCAGAGGAAGCCATCTTTGTTTCAGAAGTACTGAAAGATTAAATGAGCTCAACGTTTTATCTCTAAAACCATGCACGAGATTAAAAAGCCATATATACCGTTTGAAATATCTTCCAATTTCAAAAATATGTACACTTTTCCCTTTTAATACAGCTTTTATCTAAAAAAGTAAATTTAAGTGCCAAAAATTTCAAAAAACTTCGTTGTTAAAAGGCTTATTCTTCTACCTATAATCGATGTGCGAGATGTATACCCATTGTTTGTGTTTATGTAATTTTATCGTAGAATTCTCTCATAAATATGAAATTAATATCTCGTAAATATATATTGCTTCGCGATTTGCGAAACACGGTACAACTTTCGCGAAAGCTGTACCGAGTCTGTCACTGTCTTTGAAATAAAAGGGACAAATAAACTCAGATTAAAAGCAACAGGAAATTTAATTGCCTTATTGAATTATTCATAAGCCAGTGGTCGAACCTGCAATATTTACAGGGAAATTTTCAAATAACGTAACAATTGGTGTCAGAAGTGGGATTGTTGAACAATCTCTTACTATGGTGAAATTTGCTCCATTTAGAATTCCAGAATTAAGAGTTGGATGCTCGTAGATTGCCTGCGACAGGTCAAAGGGCAGATTTACCAGAACGTTTGTGTGAGGCAATGGAAAGCGCCGGCGCTAACGTAGAAGAATATGGATTCCGTCTTGACGATACAGGAGCATCATCAAAAGTCGAAGAGCGTCTGTCAGAGCCACAATGTGCTCGAGCGTTCGACACGAACGTGGTCCTGGAAGCAATGACGCAGCAGTCATCACAATTGCAGAAGCAATTATATTTACGCGTGGAGGACCAATTGAGAAATAACACCTCATAATTGCAACAGCAACCGTCCCGGATTGTAGGGAACTCTGCCAAGTTGCAGGCAAGATAGGGTAAAATTGAAGACCAGCAGCTACAATCAAAAGTTTTGCTTCTTAACAAAGAAATGGCGCCCAGTGGGCCAGTTAAAACTGTCATTTCAACAAGGTTGAAGGCTCCAGTTTTTGGCGGAACGATACCATTTAAAATTTTCAAGATGCAGTTTGAAGCCACAGCTAAAGCCAGATAAACTAGCAGCTTTAGATGTCTCTATTAAAGGATCTGCGACAGAAGTTATACATACGGTTTCTGAGGATGGAAAGGAAAAGTATGACGCAACAATGACAGCTCTTCAACGTCGATATAGCAGTGACCACAAAAAAGGTTTTCGGCATGAAATTATTAAATCAGTTAATGAGCTAAGGAGTCAATGCCGGAATATGCAACAGACATAGAGCGGCTCGGTCATTTGGCTTACGTCGATTCACCAGCTGAAGTGATTAAGACGTTCAAAATCCACGACATTTGTCAGGTGAATACTGGACGCGCAGCAAGTACCAAGACGAGGTAAACGTTTACCGAAACAATGTCATATGCCTTGACACAAGAAACACCAAGTCTCCTAAGCAAACCAGCACATAACGTTCATCGACGCCACCAATGATGCGAGACCTATTTTGCAAAGAGAAAAGATAGTACTACTGCTAAGAAAGGAAAACAGGCGAAGTAGTGGCAATCAACTACAGCAGTGAGAAAAAGAGCGACTCGGAAAACATGAACAATGTGATGGTAAAGTAACAGTACCGCGGAGGGGTGTGCAATTTGATGAGGAATGGCAATCTAGCGCCATAGGAGATTGCCAACCCAGAGATGAAGATTCAGCCAGGGTCATGGACGGCATCGAAATGAATCATAGACCAACCAAAGAAGAAATGGCTTCGGGAGGTCAATTGGAAATTGCATACTGGATGCAATGAGTTAAATTAAAGCTAATAAAGCAAGATGGTAAACATGCACGCAATTTGGTTGTCGTGCCAAGGTCCAGAATAGCAGACGTGTTATATTGGGAAAACTGGAAAGAGTCAGTTGCAGCATGGATCAAAAGCTTTACCAAATGTATGAAAACTAAAGATCCAAAATCTAGAAGTAAAGACAAATTGCAGGAGTACAGTGCAGAAGCACTATTCTATTATTACACTATTCTATTATATTACTATTTCCGACTAGTGATTCCGAGCATAAATATGTGTTAGAGATAATGGTAATGATTACTTCAGTAAGTAAAGAGTACCTCCTACCAAACCAAGAGGCAAAAACTGTGGCGGAAACCTTTGTCCAAAGTTGGGTTACGAGATTTGGTGTACCAATTGAGTTGTATTCCGATCAGGGAACAAGCTTTGGGTCTGTCATATTTCAGGAAATGTGGTCATTGTTGGGAATCAAGAAAACCCGAAGGACTTACATCCACAATCAGACGGAGTGGTAGAAAGGTTCAGTCGTACCCTACAAGAATATTTATGCAATGTCGTGGACAAATGATAACGTAATTGGGATAAGCACATTCAAATATTTTTAATGGCTTATCGATCGGCAGTCCACGAAACTACAGCGCACTCTCCCGCGAGGATTATTTTCGGAGTATACTTGAGAATACCGTCAGACCTCAAATTTGGCATATGCAGTAAACTAACTGATGAGGGAGGTTATCACTGGAAATTGCTACAGTCGGATACGGACAAAATACACGAACAAGTAAGACAGCATATGCATCTGATGAACAATAAAATTAAAGATCGTTACGACCAAACTATATTAGGATAACAATATTTTATTTCGATTTTCGCAATAACAAAGAAGTATATAGTAAAACTTACAGGAAAGTAAGTATTATCATTTAATACAATAAAAGTACATAAACTCAAATAATAAATATATTATGCTATACACCGCTTTAAAGGGAGCAGAATAAGCACACTTTCTAACGGTACTTTTGGGTTCTAAATGTACTTAATTAGAAGAAAAGCTGTATTAAAAGAGAGAAAGTGTACTTATTTTTACTAACAGCACTATAACTCCTAAACTATAAAAATCTCGACAACAAAGTATCCAATATAAAATGAAGATAAAAAAGATATTCAAATGGTAAATTTGGTGTTTAGATGAGACGTCTGATTTTGGAGGTACAATATTACGTTCATCAGATCTTTGAATGGTTAAAAATTCAAAATGACGGGCTTCCCCAACGAAAATTTCACTTTATTTTGCTTTCAGTGGCGAAATAGAGAAGTCGTGTAAAGATGATGAAATTCTGAGCCCGGACCTTTCTTTATTCTGGTTCATATTATTCAGAATACTATGAACCAGAGATAACAAGATGGGACATACCACACCATATAATTGTCCCTAAAATTGCAAAATTGCACAAATTTACCAGGGATTTTGTACCGCAATATAAAACTTGGACTTCGAGTGAAGGGCGCTTTTAATTTTAAGTATCAAAAGTCTAGTGAGAATGGTTGAATCTATTGATAATTGTTATGTATATTTAAAAACTTTTATTAGTTTCATTTTTATTTCATTTTAACTTCAAGATCCACAAAACAAGATTATACAAACTTAATTTAATCAGGTCAGAACCGGAGGGGGATATCGCCATTTTATTTTCATATAGCTAAATATTTCGTGAAATTACTAAAACAAGTTTTAGTAATTTCACGAAATATTTAGCTATATGAAAATAAAATGGCAATATCCCCCTCCCCCATCGTGCATAGCTAATACATAATGAGTGACTGCCAAAGGAGCATCCGTCTTTTTACAATTTCATTTCCCGAATGTTAACGAATAGTTAAATAATGAATGCAAACATATTTCTGTAAATATTGGATATTTTCATTAGCCTTTCATGCTTTTAAAAATAGTATATTTGGTAATGCATTGTGGAATTTACTAATCTATTGAATCCACCTGGAACTAATCTATCGAACACCACTAACTTAAATGTGGAGAAATATGATATTGTTACTTAACAAAAATAACAACGTGGTACAAAGCCGAGATAATGAGATAGGACACTCTCAATTCGCCGCTTCAAAAAGTGGTTTGACGCCCTTTTTATGATGTTTCGGCTCACGAACACCATACATGAGATTTACAATTTCGTTGTTCTTGTCTTCTCTTATTCGTAATATTGTTGTACAATTTTATTGTTTCTGTTTTCTTATAATTAAGTGCCGTACGGTTTAGAGAATATGGCCTATAGGGATGTTTGAGCCTCTTCTTGAATTTGTAAACATGTCTCTTTCGAATACACCCAATAAAATGTATTTAATCAAATAAATAAAATCAAATAAATAAAAACATTTAAAAAATCTTAAAAATGCAATTTAAGCATTATCAACATTTTCAATTTAATCTATTAACTGTTGGCGGTCTCCTGCCAAAAAAATCCTTTTTATTCTATGCACACATGGGGCATGCTTTTCCGGTGAAGTACGAGTTTTTTTGTCGTAAAAGTGATTTTTAAGATTAAATTAGTGAAATGCATGTGGATGTGTCGAGGGTGTCCTACCTCTTTATCTCCGATTGAAAATGTTCATTCATGATTATTTATGATTATGAAGAAGATGCCAATGACGTTAATATTTTAATTTACTCTTTATTATCTTCCTTTTTTAGTTTAAAAAATTTAAATTTATTTTTATTTTCAAATTATCCTTTTTATACCCTACACCGGATGGATTTTTTCCGTTTGTTACACATTAGAGACATTGCAAGTATGTAAAAGAATATATTATCTTGGCTGTGTCTGTCTGTTTGTGTATGTGTCTGTCTGTTTGTGTATCTATATGCCTGACTGTCCGTCTGCCCGTCTGTCTGTGCAAATTGCGATTATGATTACCGTCAAACTATTCTCAAATTACAAACTACGTGGTATTGAAATCGGACTAGTTTCACGCCCACTTTTCATATCATAAAGCATTTAGAAGCGAATGTTTCTGCAGTGGTTGGAGATATTAAGACCTTCGTTCAATTTATTTGAACGTGTAAAATACCATTACTAGAGTAGGCTTGCTCCACTCACTAATGCTGAAGTTCGCGATATCTCGTAAAGAGTTGGAGGTTAAAAGGAAATGAAATTTTATACGAGTGGTCATAAATGGTCCTAGTAGTGATCATTCTGGAAATTGCGCAAAATGGGGGTTGTCTATTTACACGTTATTGGGCTTAAAGTATAAGTACATATTGCTGGTGTAGGGTATATGAATTGGGGTCATATTCAGGCCGAAGTTAGTGTTTCTGTTTGGTTTTTAGGAAAAGCAGTTCCAGGATTAAGCTCAGCCGTTATGCGCGACCTTAGGCTATGTTTTCTCGACCTATTGCGACCCGGGGGTAACCCAATACGTGCCAATAATAATAATAATAATAATAATAATAATAATAATAATAATAATAACATCAACAACAACAATAACACACCATCATATACGCCAATGTTACTTAGAGCGATGAATAAACCGAAAAAGATGCACGAATACTCTGCGGTCGATTGCAACGACATTTTTTTCCGCAAATATTATGGACAAGGTGTTGGTACTAACATCATCTATTTCAACGAAAATCTTTCGATGGTCAGTAAATACGATATGCAGCAATTTTGGAATGCTCACTACTTAAATGCTGGTGGATCGATTAGTGGCCGCAGTCAGAGCGGCGAAAGCATTTCACCACAAAGCAGCAAATCTGGGCGCGACCACTCAGGAAGTGAATGCTTCAATATTTCGCCCGGATCTGACCAGATGACACCGTCTTCCAGCGATTGCACTGACAGCTATCACCCTACCACATCGTTGTCTGATGCCAGTGATGAACAACCAGACTCATTCTGTACGCTTTGCACATCGTCGTTTAGTTACAGTAAACGCTGCCGATTCTGTGAGGGTTCAATGTGCGATTCTAAATGTAACTCAAGACGTGCCTCACCCGACAGTCGATCAAGTTATGCTGGCACCATTCGATTCCAATTACAGACACGGTAAGTCAAACAAACAATTAAAAAATTAATTTATTGGAAATTTATCGAGAACCTTTAATTCATAAGAAAATCTTCAATTTTAATTCCGAAATTTTGTAATGGTCCGTTTCATAACGAAACGTTGATGACTTTCATTCGATGTGAATTAAAAACGACATCGATTATATTATATGTTAGCGTCACGGTTAATTTTTAACTAATGTACTCAGTCATCATTAACGTCATTTTGTCACCGAAAGGACAAAGACCGCATTCCTCTATTTCAACTACGATGATTGGCAAATAATTAATTTGAAAGTCCAAGAAAAAGAAAACAATTTCACAAAAAATGCAAAATTGTTACGACTGGCAAGCATTGGTAGTGTTTGGAAAAATTGAGATGCTGTTTTTGAATTCGTCATAGTTGTTGTCAATGCTTTAGTAGCGCACAAAAAGCAGCATAACAAAAGCAGCAGCAGACTCTACTTTGCTGCAACCGTAGTCAGTCTCTAATGAAGCGAGGCGGGATAAGTGAAAGTGTCATGCAAAATTTTTTAAAGATAAGCCCGAATGCAGATAGTCAACCTATGGATTTATATGAAAATATAGCTTCGATTTTGTTGGCAATGACACGCCCCGCAACGTCCAAGTATTGGAATTTGCAGCTGATCTCAAGAAATGGAAAACGTGCGTGTGAAACAAAAGAGTTCGTATTGCGAAACCACCCAACAAAAATATATCTCTTCAGCGAGTCAAAAAGAAATAAAGAAAACCTTTAATTTTCTTTATTTCTTTCTTACCCAAAGATTTTCCTCGGCAAGTACGAGACTGTTTCATCCATTTTCGAAACAGACTATCCTTTCAAATTCCACTCTTCAATTCCATTCTACGCTTAATGCGAATTCCTAGCGGACTATTAGGTATTGGTAGACAGGTGGATTTGTCATGTATTGGAGAATTATATAATTCTTATTAAGTTTTGCCTTTATTGCATTCGGAGTCAGTAGAAGGGTGCGTTAAAAGCGTGCATTCAAGGGAATCTGCGGCTTATAATATTAAAAGTGACATCTGCCTAAATGCATACAAATGCATACATCTAACAATATCACCAACAAGAGAAAAAAGCAACAATGTGTGGAGTCTGACGAAGGTGAAGTCAAGAAAGATCGTCGATTATTGAAAGCTTTAAATGAAATAAAACAATATTATTGTATATTCACTTTACACATTTAATTTGCACTTTTGCACAGTTTTGCGGCTTTTTACCTCGTCTTGCCTATTGCTTCAGCTGTTGCTGGCGTTGCTGCTGATCGGTGGCAACGTCGTGCAATTTCTTAGCGCATTTCTTCGGTGATGCATTGCTGTATGAGCTCAAACTGCATTCAGACATTGCTTGGTGCGCACGCGAATGGGATGATTTGAGCCAAGATTGGATGGATATCATTCCCGGAAAGAACGTTGTCATAACTCGAATTGAACGCAACGTAAAAAGTGTCAGCGCGATATTTGTTTTTCACCACAATCTTCTCTACAGTTCAATCTTTTATAAACCAAACTAAGAAATCGGTTACTTTTTAAAAATCTAAAAAAAGAAAAAGTGAGAAATATATAATTGCAATATATATATATATATATATATATATATATATATATATATATATATATATATATATATATATATATATATATATATATATATATATATATATATATATATATATATATATATATATATATATATATATATATATATATATATATATATATATATATATATATATATATATAT
This sequence comes from Physocephala rufipes, assembly GCA_963966595.1. Taxonomy (NCBI): domain Eukaryota; kingdom Metazoa; phylum Arthropoda; class Insecta; order Diptera; family Conopidae; genus Physocephala; species Physocephala rufipes. Next base: position 19,863,761 of record OZ016504.1, read on the forward strand.
ATATATATATATATATATATATATATATATATATATATATATATATATATATATATATATATATATATATATATATATATATATATATATATATATATATATATATATATATATATATATATATATATATATATATATATATATATATATATATATATATATATATATATATATATATATATATATATATATATATATATATATATATATATATATATATATATATATATATATATATATATATATATATATATATATATATATATATATATATATATATATATATATATATATATATATATATATATATATATATATATATATATAGTATATATATATATATATATATATATATATATATATATATATATATATATATATATATATATATATATATATATATATATATATATATATATATATATATATATATATATATATATATATATATATATATATATATATATATATATATATATATATATATATATATATATATATATATATATATATATATATATATATATATATATATATATATATATATATATATATATATATATATATATATATATATATATATATATATATATATATATATATATATATATATATATATATATATATATATATATATATATATATATATATATATATATATATATATATATATATATATATATATATATATATATATATATATATATATATATATATATATATATATATATATATATATATATATATATATATATATATATATATATATATATATATATATATATATATATATATACATATTTATTAATTTATTTATTTATTACCGCTATTTAAATCGTCGCCCAAAAAATTGAAAATTCGCGTTTGTTTTGCATCTAATCGAAAGCAACATCTGTATTTTAATCGATAGCAACAACTAGTATTGATGGATTGAAAAGTACTGAATGTTATTCAATGAAAATTTTTGGATCACGCTTTTTTTCAATGACGTCAGCGAGGTAAGGAGATAAGATTAATGTAATAAATAGAATAAACCAGGCCTGCGCTGCCTCTTCCTTCAAAATCATTTTGCAAAAGGACATGTTTATTTTGCGCATGAAAAAGAGATAAAGGAACAAATTTTAAGAAAGGGGGATTTCTCCTAAACTTCGTTAAGCTAATTAATAAGACGCGTGAAATTACCTTCGACAATGCTAACAAACAATAACAACGACAACGGCAGCAACAACCAGGCGGTTGGTCTTCCACGATTATGAGAAATTGTTTAAAATGCAATACAAAATTGAAAAAAGTGATCGCGAAAGTTTCAACTAACAGTTTTTTATTTGCCTTGTTGGCGTTTTTTGTGATTGTGTACAGTGGCAACTTTCATCCAACAATTCCACAATTCATACATTCTTTCATCAATCTACCCGTCCATCCTTCTATCCATCAATCCATCCATTCGTCCATTATCGGTTTTCCAGTCTTTCTGCACGGAAACCACTCCACGATTTTTGAAAGCTTGCACCTTGTCTTTCTTGCTCACGACCCGACCCGAACATCGAACGAGGTGAGTTTTATTAGTCTGTTTGTAGTTTCGTTCGTTCGTCCGTTCGTTGGCCTTTGAGCGAGTTTAGTCTAATTTGGAGATGAATCAGATTGTATCGAATAGGAATGAATATATTTAGCGAAGCCGATCGCTAATTTTTGTAATTAAAACATACGCGAACATTTGTTTTTGTTTTGTCTTTTAATTATCTCTATAACCTCCATTTCGAATTCCAAAATCGATTTTATAAGTAATTATCGACAAAAGAGTTGCCAGTCTTTTTTCAAAAATGGGCGCTGTAGCGGTCTCTTTAGTTCATCATAATTTGGTTTCTTTTTATGGTTTCTGGAAATTCCTAGAGCTTAAGTTTAATTGATATAATAGTCATTTATTATTGTTATCGGGCGAAACGCGTTTTCTGCCTGTCCGTCTCTCTTCTACAATATGAAAAAATTGTGCGCTTCGAGAGCTGGTGTTACGACGATCATTCATAAAAGCCGTAACGCAAGACACCTATTCATTACAGTTGTGAGGAAAATAATATTTAAAGGAAATTGTGAGGAATTGGAAAACGTGTGGATGTACCATCCTCGCACCCGATGCAGTGATGGCGGTCAATAACCTTCCGATATGTATTATATTAGCATATTTGATTTCGTCATATCAATTTTCAGGATTTGGTGTTTATTTTTGGGATATAAATTGGCAATGGTTAAAAGAGACGGGATCGTTCTATGGCCATAAAAGCATCTTTGAATAGTTTCAACAGAATTGTTTTATTGAGTAGTTACGGAAGCCGGGCAAATAAATTAAAGGCAAGGGAATGACTTAGTAAGCAATATGATAGATGCTGAGAAGAAAATATATGTAATTAATGATTCGTGTATTCAAAGAATTTAGCTTCATATTGCGAACAAAAGCTGAAAGCACTGAAGTGCCAGTGGAATTTTATTATTTAGATAAAACTATATTCTTCCATTTCTTCGGGCGTTTTACTTTTTCCAATTGAAAAAAGTTATTAAACAAGAAAATTTTTAAGCAAAAAGTTTTTTTCAAAATGAAACTTTCTAATGGCTCACCGTTTTTGTTTATGTGAATTAATGGAAGCTTCATATTGTTTTGAATAGATCTATTTAACCACCTTCATCCAAGAAAAATCCTTTTTATTTTACTTCTCTATTGCGCTAAAACAATTCACTGGATTTCCTTCTTCCTATATTTCACGTCCCCCCCCTTCTTCTTAACTTCCAATATCCAAGCTGACATACTTTCACTCGAAGGAGATGTGCCAATAGTCTGAAAGTAGCGGTTCAATACATCATCTCCATCTGTTGCTGAATTTGTGTTTTTTTATTATGATTGGATCGGAGCGCTTATCACCCGTACACTATTTAGTTTCTACTACTTGCCTCCTTCCCCGGTGTACGTACGCACAAGATCACGTATACAGAAGAAATTTCATTTTTTACTTTTACTTTCAATGCTTTAACGTCGGCAATTTAATGTCGCAGTGACGTGATTGGCGACCATCAAATTAAATGCCACTTCCAAATGATCTGCCTTTCGAAACACGAATCGTTAGAGGTATTCGTACACACACGCATGCACGCACACCAGAGACAATTAAGTACGCTATGGTAATCATAAAAGGTGTTTGCTCGTGGTATCGAACATCGTTTCTATAATAAAAATTTTCTTTTTAAAATTTTCACCTCATCTCAAAATTAGCACCAGCATCCTACGATCATAAATTATATTATTTTCTTTAAATATTTATAGTGTCAATAATCAATTTTGGGTTTACTGGAATTAATATGACCAATTAAAACCCAATTATAATTGAATACAAAATCACAAACGATTGATTCGCGATATTTCGATAATCAACCGAACAGGATCGAATTTTCCGAGAAAAAATATAGTAATCATTATTTACAATTTATTAAAAAATTTAGTTCTAAACTAGGCAAAACAGCTTTAATATAAATTGTACCCTAACTTTTTTAAACCATTTCCAATGCTTGGAAACGCTAGAGATAGAGAGGAAGATATAGTTTTTGGCTATTTTAAACTGTTGAAGAAGAAGAAGAAGAAAGAAGAATTAACCAAAAATCGTTACAAAATTAATTTCAATCAAAATAAGTGAGTGAGTAAAATGAAGGAGTGAATAAAATAAATGGGTGAAATAAGGATGAATGAGTGCGTGCATAAAATGAATGAGAGAGATATGAGTGAATGATTAAGTAAAATCAATCTGTGAATAAAAAGAATGACTGAAATAAATTTCATAAATTTTCTGGACCTGTTAGTTGAATAATAACCGCTTTTAAAAACAATTTTAAAAACGTCTCTAATACTATATCAGATTCAACTCAACTCAAATGTCCGTTCGAAAAACAACTGAGAGGGCCCGCTGTTTTCGATCACCGCGGAGCTGAAACTGTGAACAAAAATTTTGCCATGAGGCTCGTATTTTATTTTAAACTGAAGCAAATCCTGTAACTTTTATTTTCCTTCCAATGAAGATTTGTTAGCCATTTTAACGATTCTTCAACTAGAAATGTTAGTTAGTTTGAGAACCAAGCGTAATTAGTGTGAATATGAGTACCAATGAGTATCAATGAATAGCAAATACTAAAAGTACTAATTAGTTAGTACTAAGAAAAACAGTTTTGCGTGCAACGGTTTATTCTTTCCAGCCATTTATGCCTCCTACATTGCCACATTGAATGATCGATGATCTAAAAGCGGGCGGGTTAACATGAATTGCTTTTAATTATAGTGACCATTAGTCAATTTATTCTCAAAACTAATAATTTCTTTGTTTGTTCGTTCATTCCTCTTTTGAATTATTAAAATTCTTCTGGTTAATTCTACTCGTTATTTTCTTGTTTTCATAACAAACAGGTGAATTGTAGTTTGCCTTTATTGTAGTTCTCCTTTACTGCTCACTCCTCAAAGAATTCAGTTTCAAACAACAAATACAATGCCGCTCAACCTGAACAGTTGCAGTATTCATTCCCCTCGTAGCCTTGCGGACTGCTTTGACGAAGAGGAAATCGCCTAAAACGCATGAGACTAGAATAAAGCATAATAACGATAGCTGCGCACGCCATGGATTTTAATATGGCTTGCAGTTGCCTACACAAACCCTCAAATCGGTCGGTTCCGCATCGGTTCGCACAATAATTCGATAACTGAAATTATATCTTCGTTCGTTTCTGAAGCCACGAATAGATTACAAAACAATTGATTATTATTTAGGATTATGCATATGTGCATAATTCCGTAATTCTTCAATCGTTTTTAATGAATATCAAAGTGTATAAAAATTACACCCATAGAAATAAGACACCAATAGAATTTGGTTTCCTACTATATGCATTTTTATTCCTTGCATTTTTATTCCTATTTTTTCATTTGTCTTCCCACCCAAGGGAATCGTTTAGAGTAATGTGACGAATAAAACAAATATTTGCTTTCCTATAAAGCAACTAGTTCTTGATTCTCAACACGTGCTTATTCTTAATACTTATACTACGAGTAATCAAATTTTTATATAAAATAATAATACTAAATGTCAAACAAATTGTTGTGACTTTAATATGTTCGACTTCTAGTACGTTCTCTTGATGTGATATATAGATATAAAAATAAAAATATGATCATCAAAAAAGATCGACAAGTTCATTTTTATTAAAATAAAATTAAATCCATTTGTCAGTAGAAAGAAGTGCTCGAAAATGAAAAGGAAGCAAAATTAAAATGAAACAAGTTTGTCTGAGATTATTGACTACGAGCAGCCAAAATGATAAATGCCAAAAAAAGGTAAAAGTCAAATTCAAATATTAATATAAATGGGTGAGCCAGAAACCCAACAACAAAAACAATTCGACCTCAGTTTGGGAAGATAACTTTGCGGTGAATGTAATATATATACCTCACTCTCTCTCTCTCACACACAAACTCTCTCTATCTCTCCCTGCCCCTCACTTTCTCTCCTAACATAATCTGTCTTCTTCGCAACGTGTGGCGTGAATCTCGATATTTCAATAGAATCATCCAAATTAATAAATTTGAAAAACAACAAAACCAAAACGATAAAATTCAAATTTTGTTTGAGCATCGAGTCTTGTATATAAAATGCGATAATTATCGTTGATTATGCTCTTATCCGGTAAATGCTATGTTGGGCAGACAATATTTGTTGTTATTGTGGCAGGGTTATTGTTTTCCTATTTTAATGGTTAAATATTGTGCTTTATTATTTTCATTGCCAGCAGTCGATTGCTAGCGATTGCGAAGTACTCTTCGCTTTTATATTCTTTGACTGCCATCACAACACACGCTCTAGCACATTTGTCCCTCCGCAACTCATTCGTACGCTAACAGACAACACGCATACAACAATTTTCACACAGTCGTGTGCACCTGTTCAATCATGAATCATTGCTTTTCTCTCAGCCAGCACTAACGTCATTGAACCTGAACCCTTCTTTAATCAGTGTGATATGAAAAAATATACTGGCAACATTTCATTCAGACTCACAACATTAATTTCATTGAGATAAAAAGCTGAAACAACCTAAAGCAATTTTTCTTCGAGCAACGCAACACTACACAGACAACCGCGTAGGGCCGACCGAACAAAATTACGAAACCAATTACGAACTTTCTCATTTGATCAATTTTAATATCGTTTAATATGTTTATCAAAAATATATTAAACTCGACAAAATACTTACAAGTAAATTCGACTGCGCTCAATTAATCGCTATTTTGAAAAAATTAATCGATTTTGTAAAATCAAATTCTATAGCTCTTCACACGACAAATTATGATTAGACCAACAGGCTTTCGGTTAGAGCAGCTTGTGTCTTGCATGATGGAATAATAAGATAACTTTTGGTACGCTTGATATTGATGATTGTTTTATATTGTGACAAAAAATCACGATGGCCAGATTATTCCGCCACCTTTTGACGATCTACAATTTTAGAAATTGGAAACAACATTAACAACAACTCGTTTGGCAATGAAACGAAACAGCAATATCACAAAAAACAGACACTGCAACAGTGATGATTGTGAATAGCGCGCCCATTCGAAATGAAAGACTTCAACAGGGACAACTCAAACTATCGAACGAAACCCGAAGACGCGATTAAATTTTAAAAACTAAAATATTTGTCAGAATGTAATCATCATATTTGAATATAACCATAATTACTTACAAGTACTTGATCCACAATTGCTTTTGGGCTGACCGATTCAATCGATTAATAACTAAACGAACGAATAAAAAGCAAAGGCATTACCTTGTGCCAAATTTCATGAAAATATCTCTTTTCGTTCTCATATAATCGTGATCTCTCCAGACACACAAACAGGCTGACCGACAGGACTCTGGAGATGATTCTGAGCCAGAATATATTTACTCTACCTTACCTGTCACTCTTCCTTTAAATGCTACAAGCGTTCAAACAAACTTAATATACTTCAATTCTTTGGATGTAGGGTATAAAAAGGAAAAAATATACCAAAGATATCTCAAAAAAATTGATTTGCCTAAACATTTTATTAACTCTCAAAATTTTGCAATGAAATTCAAAATTCAAGGGATCAGGAAATCCATTGAAGAAACTTATTGCATTACTTTGACTTTTTACCCAGCTGATGCGAGTGTTCGTGACCACTGTGCACCAACCAAAAGATCCACCAGCAATGTCCGCAGAAGTAAGTTTTGAATAAAACTCATGCGACGATTGTCATCATTTTCGGAAAACTAGTTTCGATGAACAGACGCTGACGCTGATTGATTAAACTGCTGCGGGTTAAATGGCAAAAGATATTTCGCCTCATTTTGATGATTTCGAGAAACGTTATGAGAAAATTGTGAAAAAAAATTTGAATAATATTTCCGTTTAGTTTCTTCAATCGGATGTTAATGTATTTAATTAAGATTAATAACAAAAACAATGCCGCTTTCTAGTTGTTAAGTCGATGACAATATAATCAACTTCGATTATGAGATGGCGCAAGATGAACTTGACAGGGCTGAGCTGGATTTTATTATAGATCGCCGAAAATGGCAGCCGGCTATTTTAACCGCGTCGCTTCGATACGACGACGACACCGACGGCGTCGTTACGCAGCATTTAATCTCTATGGAACAATGACAGCGAAAACAACATAAAACCGTCGCAAATACTGAGAGTTGCTCTTTTCCGATGAACCCTGCCTGCTTCGGCTGCGGAGTTTAAACTTTTGCTGATTGTTCAGAATGGGTTTTATGCTACGGCCCATTCAATAATTCAGTCACAAACTTTCATTCGTGGACTCCACAAGGTGTCTCTGCAACGAGATATGAACAATTCGTTTTATTACCGTGACGTAAAAAAAGTCGTCGTACGAATTATCCGCGGTACCGACATACAATACTAAGTGCGTAACTTTAGCGGAAGCAAAAAAATCAAAAAGCAAAACTTGTACAACGCCAAATCGCTGAGTGATCTCGACAAATTAGAGCTCCGTCAAAATCGACACATTCTGAAACGCTTTTTTTATTCGCCACGCTTGAGGCGTTTTGTGCGCGTTCGTTTCATAATTTCCGTTCAGTTACGTCGCAAGCGCATGGAATTAGTGCAACCAACATACCTTCCGTCGCGAGTCTTCGAAAGGAAAGGTATCTCCAAAAGATCGAAAAATATTGAATATGAGCGCATCCTATTGGATGCTAACGCCGTTAATGGCCACCAGGGTTATTTTAGCAAACGCGGCAATGTTCAAATTAATCCTCAGCTCCAACTACGTCGGTTTAGAGATAAAACAATCGACGTGTCTTCAGTCGGGAGAAATTGTGAAGTTTGCAATGAAAGCGTTGCCCATACGAATTATTGTTATGTTGATTATGGCAAACCCAATAATACTAAGCCATCATTAAATAACAAGAATGCTCAGTGTTTTAATGAAGTGAAAATGTCGTCTGGCAGAAAAGCTAGATCAAAGTGCAATAAATATAATTACTTAAATTCTAGGAGGTGAGATCGAGTTAAGTTAAGGAAATGTTTACGAGTATGGTGACGTTTCTTTATATTAATCATAACCATTATTGGTAACAGAAATCTTGTAACACTCAATATGTAACAGAAGATGTCTACTTTCTTCAATTAACACAAAAATCTCACCATTAGCGTCTAATTCATACTCGCGAATTTTGAATAAAAATTAGGAAATGCAAATTGATATCATTAGAATACGTTGAGGAGTTCCAAATTCGTGAACAAACTAACTTTCTTCGATAGCTGAAAACTCGTTTGAAACTTAGAGAATACATAATACACAAGGGTGAGAGAATAAAAGCATAAAAAAGCAGTTTAATAAAATTTCCGCTTTCGCGTGCCTCGTCGTCGGACACTTTATTCTTATGCGGCTTCGAGACTGAGGTTAAAACACCACAAAAATTCAAGAAACGACACTAAAACTCACACTTATCGACATACTAACAATTTTTTTTAAAAACGCCAATAAATTCTTAGAATCAGACTTTAGAATGCTTGCGACACACTTTTTTGCGTTTTAGTGGTTTTTTATTTTCTTCAGACATCTGTAATAGCAGTTTGGTTGGGAACATTTCAAATTTTAAATTTTTTTAATAATATCTTAAAACTAGAGTTAAAAATGCATAACTCTCTTAATTACATTTTTTTAATTAAACGAAATAATTTTTTTGTGAATTCGTCGAGTTGAGCAATTTTTTTTAAAAAACGTGATGATGGTTAAACGTAAATAAATTTATTGGAAGGACAAGCCACTTGGGAGTGTGTGTGTGTCTGGAAAAGGAGCACAACTAATTAACAATAAAAAAACAAGGACATAATTTTTGAAAGATAGTAATTTACTAATAATAGTAAATCTTTAAAATTAACTACAAATGTAATAATATTTGGGAAAACTTGTTGTGCATTTTTTAACCGAATTCATTTTAATTTTAGAAAGGTGAATGAAACATAAATTTCATAAACGAAATTTCTTCTGCAAGTATTTTTGTTTGATCATTTCTTTTCTCCTCATTAGAGCCATTTATCCGGCGCCTAAAAGTATACAACGCTATTCATTCCTACGAAATTTCCTACAAAACCTCCAATAAATAGTGTTTTATAAAGGGTTGAAGGTTAAATTTGTTCAGTCTCTTATTGTAATATTGGCAAAAGAATATGCATCCATTAGAACGAAAATTTATACAAGTTCACTTAAAACTATAACGTATTAATTTAATGACAGTCTTGGTAAATAACATCATGTTTAAAATAATATTTAATAATGTAATTACAAGATATATAGAAGTTAATGCGCATGCTCCCGTCGCAACAATAACAAGAAGAATTAAACTATATTTTTAAAAAATGTGAGTTTAAAAATATTAAGAAAACAGAATTTGGGTGGTTTGGAATTTGGAAGAGTTGTGGAGGGAGGAAGATTTTTGTTGCGCGCAAACAAATAATAATAGCTAATGCACAACAGACCATGCCTAAGGAATCTGACGAAAGCTTTTCATAATACAGCAATGCTTTCGTTTTACAGCATTAGGCACCTAGCCTCGATGCAATGATTTAACAGTATTTTATAATCTCTGCTACATCTGACTTCTGAGTGAAACTGCTTCCCAACAACGATATCAATTTATTTCTGGGTTAGTAAGGGATTCAATAGAACCATTGTGTTTCCAAAAACAATAGATTGAAAGAAGGACAAGATAACGACAAGTTAGTTCGGCCTTAAATTAATGGACTTAAAATGTAAGACGAAGACGAAAGCCTTTTCTCGCCTCTCTTTTGTGCTGTCCTCAGTTTCGACTCGATTTTCCAGTCTCTAAATAGCAGCAGATAAAAATAAGGCCGCAGGCCTCCGACGAAATAAACAATTTTTTAAATTTAAATGCTTCAAGGTTTCAATTACGGATCTCGTCGTCACAATCGATTGGCCCGCTATTACATTGCATTCATTTGAATGGCCATTCAATTCATTGTTTTGTTTCTCCGTGTATATCTCTCACCTCTCGCAAAATCGCGATTCTCTCTTGAGAGGATGGATTTACCGTAGCCCATTCAAATTAAATTTCCGTCGGCGAGGCCAATCTTCAATCAAAACAGAATTATAGTGTGGTAAAATAAAATTGTGTTGACGTTTAAAAAATTTTTTTCTATAAATAAAGTATCTTTATTTAGAATTCATTAATTGTTCGGATTTTTTAGCTCAAAAATGTTTCCAAAAAGTAGTATTTGACAAATTGGTGTTCGCTTGAATTCAATACAACAGGGCATTAATCAAAATTGACGAGAGAGTAAAAGCTGTTAATTTCTCTCCCATTTTGGCCATTCAAATAATTGCAATGCAATTAGCGGCCTTGAATGCTGAAGCGGTTTATCCCTTTTTTCGATGCATCAATATCTAAAACTTTATTTAGAAGCGCGCTTTTAGGCTGCATTTTTAATCGCTCTGCTTTGTCCACAGAACTTCCGTGAATGATCGAACTAATTTGAACGCCGACGCCGAGAAAATGCACTCGCATGAAATCGATCGTTATGACTCAATGCATTCGGATAGCATTTCGTCTGTCGAAAGGCCTAACGGAGGCGCGTTGGCGCTTCATTATGCTGCAGCGAGAGGATGTTTGGATTGTGTACAGCTTTTGGTGGAAGCATCGGCAGACATTTGGTAAGTTCCGTTCACTTTTATAAACGGGGTAAAGGCATTTTATACTAATCGGATATAATTACATTGAAATTTCATCCATTAAAACTGATACCTATAATGATTTGTGGGATGCAAAAAAGCGGGTAAAGAAAAACCTACTTCTGAAATCCTGAAATTTTATTTTTTGTTATAGCTTGCGGGCGCATCCTCGACCACAAAATTTTTTTTTCAATAACATAAAGACCATTTTACAATAACTCCTTTGTCTAAAACTTTTACTAGACGGCGGAAGGCTTGTACCCAATCGTTAGTTGCGCATTACGGCGGCCACTCATGTATTCGTGCAGTTAAATAGACGATCAATATGTTTCAAGAGGCACAGCTTTTGTCTTACTAAATCGTTTAGAATCGTCTGTCCGCATTTTACTGCATCTAGAAATGCATGATCTACACACATACACACACACGCACACACGTATATACGTACACACACACACATACATAAACACGCACATACATACGCACACACGCAACACAAACACAAACCCACACATCCATACATACACGCACACATACACACACATACACACGTACGTTCAGGGCGCATGAGATGCCACCGATGTGTACAACCAGATCTGGTTCAGTATGCCTCTGTACGCATTTGCTGGCAGCAATTCAGCTAGAATATTTTAATTCTATTACTTGGATGCACTGAGTGGAATCTGGTTGTACTGAATCAAGTCAGATCAAATTGGATCGATTGAAAGAAATCTGTATCGATTAAGAGCTGATGGCTCGAAACTGAACCAGCTGCTTCAACTTCCCCAAGCATTTGACCGAATGAAATACCAAGAGCGAGAAAACAACACTAATAAATGTACCGCGATAGTGGCCACGCGTTGATCAACGCCGCCAACCGAGACTGTCGAATATTTTGATGCTAAACAAGTCTCTAGAGGGAGGCAGACGTCTCTATTGCCAATTTTCATCGTATGAAGACGTGTTTGCATTTTTGGATATTTTCATGGCATGACCTGATACGCGAATCGTCCTTTCCAGAAACCGCTTGCCTTTAAAGTAGTCTACGGTGGTCTCAAAAATGTCCACAAAATATGCGACGGTGCAAAGTATTAAAACGAATTCGAAATTCGGATTCCGAATATTTCAGGACATTCTAGGCACTACGTGAAGAGTGTGATGGAATTTTCAATTGACCAATGGATCACAATAATTCGATTCAAGTCTTCTTATTCAGTACGGGGAGGAACAGGAAGAGTAGGTTAACTCATACTTGAGACAGTATGTGAATTCAAATAAGCGGTGAAAATGAGAAACTGCAAACATTTCGAATTTGATCCACAATATGCGCTTCGTGCCCCTTGGAGTCATCAGATCAGGAGTTGGCATTGTGATCTGCCGTGAGAGTTCTTTCTTGTGTTGGCTTTTGGTCATCGTTTAACGTTGGCTTGCTATTCGTTGTCGACTTCTTGAAGCGAACGGTTCGTTGCGCTTCCCAATACTACGCGACGGTTGTTCGCATTGCTTTACTGATCGCCTGAGCTAACTGCCCACTCGAAACCTCGCTCTGGATTTCCGTTGTTAAGCTTCGGTTAATTATTGCTTTTGTTTTTATTATCCCTCCTCGGTTCACTTTTGATAGACTTCTTTAGGTGGCACGAGCTTTATTAACAAAAAAAAAAACAACAACGTTAAAGTCAAACACTCTGACTGCTCGGACTGCTATCAAATCATCATCAGCAACAACATTTTCATTAATTGTGGTGCCCGTTTTTTTTAGTAATAATTGTGGTGTGCTCAATATTGCAATGGTCAGCTGCATTCATCACTACTATTTCTATTGTTGTGATCGTTGGTGTTGTTGCTTCTGTTACCATATAAAATGTAACGAATCGTAACGGCAACCAACTAAAATTTTCAACTATCGTAATAACCAACATTTGCCGTTATTTGTTCATGTGTGTATTTGTTGTTATTATTGCTGTTTTCAACACAGAATATAAGCGCCAACATGAAAAGGTAACCAAGAAGTTGTTTAGCTTTGCGTTATACAGGGTGTATATCCTTCTATTACATTCCATTGAGAATTTGAAATTAGAAGAACGTTTTTTTTAGCTGGAAAAGATTTATTATAGCGTGACCGACTGTGATGGATTTAAAATGAATTGAAAGATTAAGAAAACGTACAAGATAATTATGGATATTTATTACACTTGCCAACAAAAATTTGATTGATTTTCGAAACTAGAAAGAAAAACTCATCCTTCCGTGAATGGTTTTATCGAGCTGAAACTGAATGTGTGTCGAATTTCCTTGCCAAAATAATAAATCTGTTACCTAAATCCTAAATGAAAAAATATTTCTCCAAAAGGAGAAAAATAAAAAGGTGAAATACGAAACGATGTTGACTGAAGACAGACAGAGCTATTGCATTATTCGTGATCTTGAAATTGAAATATTAAATTATAATCAGAATATTAAGTAAGGAAACGGAAAGTAATTTGGGGAAAATTCGGTTTCAGCAGATCAAAAACATTCGGAAAAAATTATGGGAAAATTTTTCATATCATTCAAAACATTCTCATGAAAGCATTTTGTAATGCTTTAAAAACCAATTTATTGGAAAGTGTATAAAATTGAAATTCGAATGAAACAAAAAGGAAATGATAAAGGTAGTGCAACATAAAGCCACAGAAGGCTCACTCAATGCAATAATACGATAATAACCAGAACGATCGAATTATCGATAAAACCGTTTAACTTAGTTTTCTGTAACTTCTAAAGAGTCTGCAAATAATTTTTATGTACTCTCTATGACAGAAATATTGATAAAATCTTTATTAAAAATTCTATAAAATTCATTCAATCATTGTCCCCTTTTCCATCTTCGTAGGGGGTTTACGAAATTCCGCACGAACTTTTAAAATGAAAAAAATGAGTATTCATAAACAATAAATTATAAAAATTCATTAATATTTGAAATAAATAATTGTGTTTCAATAGCTTATACTCAGTAAACCCCATGGTTTGAAATTTAAAACCAATTCGTATCAATTGTTAAGCCGCGAATGAGCAAATGAGTCCTATTAATGGCCCCTCGTTTATGATTTCTTATGAACCCATACTTTCTTTTTGTGAAAGTTTGATCACTATTTTTATGAATCGTTTAAATACGAGACGCCATTTTTATGTAATAAATCATTGGGATAGTTTTTTCTTCTTCACACGTGTATTTAATGAATTAAGTGCATTTAATTAAAACTTAATGAAATAGTGAATGAATTCGATTAATGTTAACCATAATCATAATGTTGGTCTCCAAAGAAGCAAATTGTTTCCTGATCTTGAACATTCGCAATTAAGACCAAAAAGTGAATTAAATCAACGACTACAAAATAAAGCTAAAAAACAAGCGGAAACGCTAACTTCGGCTCGGACGAAGCTTATATACTTTACACCCGCAATATAAACTTATAGTCTGATCATCTTCAACACAACCTTTGTCAAAACAGTCAGCATATTCGAAATGGGCGTGTCCCGCCCATTTTCGTGGAGTGATAATATCAGAAACGCCACAAAATTCCAGCCTGAAAACTTATTTAGAATCGATTCTTAAAAAAAATTTGCATAAAAAGTAGGCGTGGAACTGCCCACTTTACCCTATTTCCTACCCCAAATAGCCTATGATGACAATGAATATTCCTACCAAATTTCATGCCGGCGGACGAACTGAAATGAGCTGAATCGACTAAAAAGGTTGCCCTGACCAGGAGTATATATACCTTCCTATACCTGCCACGCCTCCTTTAATGCGCAACAGACGAAAGAAATAAGTGAATATATCCTATCCCTTCGAGTAGAGGGTATAAAATTAAAACCAGTCCTTTTCAAATTTCCGATAAAACCAAATAAATGAACGCCTCGAGCAATACGATCGATCACTTTTGAAAAATTATTGTTCCGCTAAATGTATCGTATCGGTCTACCCGCCCACTTCGTTATAACTCAGAAGGCGAATAAGAAAAAAATTTATAATAGCACAAGAGGACAGTTGCCACCACTACCAATGATTGTATAGAGCATGGTGGGCTCACAATTGCAACGGATAAGAAAATTTTATTTCAATCGAAATAGATTCGTATTGCAAAGAAAGCACCGCAATGAAAGCACCGAATGCTCAGCGACCGTAAATCAGCAAACGAAGACGTCCGCGTATGAAATGTTAGGCGCCAATCGGCACGCAGATCCAGTCGTTAGTCGATGATCGGAGGGTAGAAGCAAACCATGAATGAGCAATAAGAGTCGGTAATCAGTTAGCAGTCAGTCAGTCAGCGACTAAAGCTGCCGTCAGCGATGATGCTCCAATTTTAACACATTCAACCTCGATCTTCCGAACGTTACCAACAAATTCTCAAACCGAGAACCCGTCAGGCTTAATTCACCAAGAAATTGGTGAAACGACGAGACCAGTTGCGGCATGTGCGGCACATTGCGCATAACCGAAAGAATGCATTACCGATTAAGTGCAAATAATACTTTATGAAAACGACAACAACAACAACAACAACAACAGCAACGGTGCAAACAATCGTGAAACGGCGAACGAATAAAAAACAGCAACAATCTAGAGTGGTGAAATGTAAAACCAAAAAAAAAAAAACACACACACACAAAAAGAAACAAGTGCAAATTTTGATCGTGCTATTTGAGCCACGTTTAGATTTTCGTTATGGCCGTAACTGCAACTGCTACACAAATCGGCAGTTATTCGGTCTAAGCAGTTGATCGTGATTTCAATGACTTTAAAAATCTCTTAGCCAGTTTTGTGAGTAAAAGTCGCGTCTGCGTACTCTCAAGCAGCTTGACAAAACTAATACTTGTCGCGTCGATAAACCAAAATAGAGATCGGTCTTTCGTGTGATCCGTAACCAAAACAGGGATTTGAAACTGTGAATTGAAAGCAGTTACTTTGGCTTATAACTAACGGTAACCAAAATCGCATACGATCAAAATGGATTATGGAAGCGATAGGGTTTGGTGCAAGGATACATCTGCCAAATAAGGGGCCTGTTTTTAAGAACAATCCGAAACAATCGAAAGAATTAACATTTCATTTAACAGAATTTAAACGAGTAAACTTTCAACATATTTTCAACATATTCTAATGTTGAAATGTCATAACTGTATTGATTAATTATTGTTCATACTTTCCCCAACAGGATCTTATTTCGTTCCAAAGGTTTTGTTTATTAAAAACACTTTAGATTACGGGAAAGAAATTCTGAAAACCTCCCCGAAGATTTTTATGATGTTTATGAAATTTATAAATCTCTTCACGGAATAAATGGTTTTATTGAAAAGAAAAAAATATAACATCGTTATCTGTTTATCTCTGTTTTGAACAGATTTATCGTTTACGACATTGCCAGTATTACAAAAAACAAATATTTTGTTGCACTATCCTTTCTGAAATCATTCCGATAGAGGTCCTTCCACAGCGGTATTCTATAGGCTGTTTCCACTTTCGTTTGTCATTTGTGGCTTTCTTATTGTTTGCTTTCTCGCTTCGTACTTCTGCAGTTATTTCTCAACGATAAGCTCCCGAAAAGGCCTTCTGGGTAAAATGACCACAAGTCTCGCTTCATATCGACGAAATAAATCGAAAAATAAATCGAACTCCTCTTCCTCAGTCTGTCAAACTGATATTGCCAAAGTGATCGTAAATGACGAAGAATTAAATTCCGCTTCCGTTACAAATTTGCGTCGCGTTCCAAGTGACGATCTTCCCGAATTAGCAGAAATGAATGAATCTTTAAATGGACTCGACGATGATAATAATTCACCGGCCGTCCGCAAGGAGTGCAATAATAGGCGTAATTTGGTGAGGTAAGAGATAATAAGATGAAAGAGTTGACTCGGAATGATGGGATATTTTCAAAATCATTTTGTAATCAAAATGTTATGACATTATGAAAAAATATTAAGAACATAATTTTAGTTTTCTCCCACCATTCAGTATAAATCGATGCAATTTGGTTGCTTTTCAGCGCTTTATAGGCAAACTAAATTTAAAAAATTCTAAAATTTTGATTTTGCATTTATCAATTTAAACTTATTCAAAAAATTTTTTTTAATTATAACTTCAATTTCGAATATTTGAAAAGTTTATTTAAAATGTTTAAAATTTTAAATAAATAAATTGTTTAAAACTTCTTCATTTTAAGAAAGAATTTCTTTGATCAACGAATCACAACGAAACGATGAATTTTTTATTGATCTTTTAACAGCACAGGATGAGCCACAATCCATTTTAAGAGATTTATAATTAACAGTCTTTTATAGTTGATCATAACATCTAGTTGAAAACATTAATGTGCATGATGCAGAAAACATAGCTAAATTTTATTTTAATTAAATTAATTTCACATCTAACTTCATTCCTCTCACCAAAAAGTTAATTTATTAATATTAGAGTTATGATTTTTCGATTTCTCCAAAAGATACAAAGTACGCAAAATCTTTTTTAATTGTTATTGTGATTATCATAATCATTGAAACTATTGTTGTTATTTTGTTGAGTTTATCGTTTTCCAGTTAAATTTTCACATCAAGCAATGCACATAAGAAACACACAAACCCACCTCTGCCCCCCCCCAAACCGCCCACTTTTGATTCTCATAATCTCATCATACACAAAAACCAAACGAAAGCAATTGTTGTTTTTCCTTTTTTTTAATCGGAGAAAAATTAAAGTTAATCAACTGTTAAACGTGACCGCGTTTCTGCTCGATAAAGCTCGAATTTAAGGTAATGTAACCTAGCGTGGATTCAATTAAATCAAATGGATTAAAATAGTTTGAAAGCAAATCGAAATTAAAAAAAAACAGCGATATTCCCCGGCACGCCAATTTAGACTGGCGCAAATAAAAGTTGCTGCCAGCCAGCAAGTGATCTTGCGTAAGTCATCAGCTAATGATCGTAAAAGTAATCGCAAAGACTCGAAGTAAGTGAAAGGTTGTCCCTTCTTTCCGTAAGCAAAAACCGGAATCGGCGCCTCTTCCGATGAAATTAAAAGTGTCATCAACATAATCATTCATTTTATTCACTCCTTTTTAGAATTCCATTTTTAATGTAACGGTTTGGGAACGGTTTTTTCAAATTATTCTGTTTACAAATGGATTTAAAATATTTGTTGTTGTTTATTTTCAGCGCAAATACTCAAATGGATAATGATGTCACTCCAGTTTATTTAGCCGCTCAAGAAGGGCATCTTGAGGTATTAAAGTTTCTGGTGCTGGAAGCTGGTGGATCGCTGTATGTGCGAGCACGCGACGGCATGGCACCGATTCATGCGGCTTCACAAATGGGTTGCTTGGATTGTCTTAAATGGATGGTGAGCGGTGATACAATAGAAAAGACAAATATATGCTTTGCAAAAACTATTTAATTTTTTATTTCTATATTTTTCAATCTTCCACCCCCTACTTCTCTCCCTTCCCTCCACTATTCCATCCTTCAATTGAGTACATGTTCAATTTGGCCAAAATTCTCTCTCAGGGAAATTTAGAATTTCCTCTTCGACTTTCTAGTTTGTGAATGCATTTTGCAAGTTTGCAAACAGTTTTCCTAAATTAAACCGGTCTGAAATTGAGCCGGTTATTAAGTAACGACACCAAATTGAATCAATGCAAACAGCCAAGTCAGTCCGTGTGTTTCGGTAAATAACTTTTAGTTCAAATCGCAATGCACTCGTTGCTTCAAAGCAACGAATGCGCCGAGTGGAAATGCCTTTCTAAAATGGTCTGAATAGTAGTGGATATGAAGTGGAATGGTGACAGTTGCCCGAGGGTGAAAAAATAATCTTAAAACGAAACTGAACACATAATATTTCAAACAACTTTCTTTTTTGCTATTATATCTTTGATGCCACTTGTTGTTGTTGGTTTTTTATCCGCTTCCGTAAACTGTCAATTTTACATCCTGTTGCTCGAAATTCAGTTTTGTAGTCTTTTTAAGACTGTAAAAAATATCATTCATTCAAAAATATCATTATCGTTTTATTCATTTCAACATATCAAAAATTGTCCTTCCGAAAATGACCTTCCGAAAATTGACCCTTTGTAGAAAAGGAATAACTCCTTGGACAAATTCGCGTAGTTTTGGATTTATATGAAAAGCTCGAATTTGGAATTATTTCTGATATTCTGATAATTTATTATTTGTTTACGATCTTTTCAGGTTCAAGAACAAGGTGTCGATCCCAATCTCCGCGACGGAGATGGAGCTACTCCATTGCATTTTGCCGCATCTCGTGGCCACTTGTCGGTAGTTCGTTGGCTGCTTAATCACGGAGCTAAACTCTCTTTAGATAAATATGGAAAATCGCCAATTAACGATGCTGCCGAGAATCAACAAGTAGAGGTAGGTCTGAAGTATAAATCTCCTCCAGACGACTAACAGTTTCCAGTGCCTATCAAACAGTTCTATAATGACTTGCTAATGGGATAGTTTCAGTTCATATATTGTTTTACATCTTCTAACTGCGAGATGAATTAGAAATAAATATTGTTATTGCTGTTCCTTTCTTTTCTTATATGTATATCGTATACAGTGCCTTAACGTCTTGGTTCAACATGGAACGTCCACGGACTATAACTGCCGCGAATCGAAAGGCTCTCAACGTTATAGATCTCCATCAGTCACATCCATCAAACATTCCACTAATAACAGCTCTTCGAATGGTCATCACAATAACAACAACAAATGTACGAGCAACAATAACATTACCAACAACAACGCTGGTGTTAATAAAAAGAAAAGCATTGTGAATATCTCGAATGGTAGTTTTAAATCGAACAGCAGTAAACAAACGAGCCGCAGTAACACCATCCAATCGAAGTCATCATCGACAGGTAGTTCCGATGCAGAGCCCTTTTATCTTCATCCTCCGTCTGCGGTAATGATCCGTCATGGGAATAATGATGCCGTCTATACGCATACACAGCAATCACAATCGTCTTCCGAGAAGCTCTACAACAGCTCTTCCATGGTACCGACCGATGGTCTGTATGTAAATCCAATGCGAAATGGATCATTGACGCCACCCTCACCGAACGGCAGTTATTTGGGTGAGTCGTACTACATGCACGATTCCAAAGAAGTAGCCTACAATCGTATACGAGATATCTTCGATACAGATTGTAATAGTGGCGCAAAAAAAGGCCAAGCCTCGAAACATCAGGGCGGGGTGGTTCATTCTAATTCAAATTTGGGAACATCCAATAGCAATGTCATCCGCTCGAATAGAGACGTCAATGCATTGATTGTGCAGGCTGATGTTCATTCGAGCTCTAGTGGAGCAGGCAGCGGATCCGATGAATCCGTATCGTTACCCTCGAGTGTAGATTCGCCGAAAAATCACAGTCATCATCGGAATAATAGTTTTAGCCAACGCCAGTCCAATAACACCAACAACAGCAACAACAATCAAGTTGCCACGAATAACAGCAATAAGCAAAATGTGAGTAATATCAAAGGCGCCATTAACAACACCGGCAACTATAACAACAGCAGCAGCAACAACAACAACAACAACAACAGCTCGATCAATAGCTTGCTGCAGGAGAGCAAGGATTATAAAAGGACTCACACTCATATAAACAACGTAAACAAAGTCAACTACACGAAAACAGGAAGAATGCACGATCATGATTACGAGGACATTTATCTGATGCAGGACGAATTTCGAAAACAGCAACAGAAAAGCTCTGTAGTAGGACGATCGCGTTCCAGAGATAGCGGCTCTCATTCCCGATCAGCCAGTGCCTCTTCCACGCGGAGCACTGACATCGTACTCCAATACAGCAATCATGTAAGACACCGCCTTAAGAAATCATGTTTCACCTATCGATAATTTACATTATTTTCTCTTCAAAATCAGAATCTCAACAACAAACATGAGGCACAATTAATGAATCGCATCAAGTCACAGTCGGTCACCGGTCTCAACTACAAATTCGACTCGCCGATCCGAAATGAAAACTGCTTGTCAAAAAATCTCAATTCGAAAAATCGAATCAATAGCGGTGTCAAGAGTGACACTTATGAAAGTGTCTGCCCTCCCGAAGACGTGGCTGAGCGTATGGAGCAATCGCTGAAGAATTCGGTGATCCGAAACAACTTCGATGGTATATATAATGCAAACACCAGCCTGTGCGTAACGGTACGTTCGCCTACCCAAAATGCAACAAACAACGATGACAATAGCTGTAATAAATCCGGTGTCGATAATAATAATCATGTCAACAATTATGCACGCCATCTGAAGCGCGTTTCTTCAGCTCCTCCAATTCAAAATAATACTATACGTATAGGTAAGAATATATATGAATTTTATGAATTATATATATATATATATATATATATATATATATATATATATATATATATATATATATATATATATATATATATATATATATATATATATATATATATATATATATATATATATATATATATATATATATATATATATATATATATATATATATATATATATATATATATATATATATATATATATATATATATATATATATATATATATATATATATATATATATATATATATATATATATATATATATATATATATATATATATATATATATATATATATATATATATATATATATATATATATATATATATATATATATATATATATATATATATATATATATATATATATATATATATATATATATATATATATATATATATATATATATATATATATATATATATATATATATATATATATATATATATATATATATATATATATATATATATATATATATATATATATATATATATATATATATATATATATATATATATATATATATATATATATATATATATATATATATATATATATATATATATATATATATATATATATATATATATATATATATATATATATATATATATATATATATATATATATATATATATATATATATATATATATATATATATATATATATATATATATATATATATATATATATATATATATATATATATATATATATATATATATATATATATATATATATATATATATATATATATATATATATATATATATATATATATATATATATATATATATATATATATATATATATATATATATATATATATATATATATATATATATATATATATATATATATATATATATATATATATATATATATATATATATATATATATATATATATATATATATATATATATATATATATATATATATATATATATATATATATATATATATATATATATATATATATATATATATTCTTCGTAACCACATCCGATCGATTTATCCATGTTCGTTCCTATGTGTGCCCGGCCCTCTGTCTGTTTTTGGAAATCACGATTGCAGCCGAACGGAAAGAGAAATCAACTTGAAACTTTGCACGAATATTCGATGTCATGATAGGCTGTTTGGGATTGAAAATGTGCAAACAGACGTGCCACCTTTTTCATAAATATAACCTAATTCATGCTTTTAGTTAAATTTCTTAGACCGTAGTGCAATTTTGAAGTTGAAATTTCGTTTCCGGGTAAAAAATTAAAAACATATTCCTAAAAGCGGGTGTGAAATGCCCACAATGGAAAGTTGCGATTTCAGGGGAACGAACAGTGGCTTCTCCATGACAATTGGCAAGAATTTTATCTGCCACCATAGGTTGCTTCTTATTAAAAATGAGCGGAATCAGACCAGTGCCAAGCCTACTTTTCAGAGTTAATATGGATTTATCTGGGATAATAGCTCATTACATTATCTCGCAGATGGCATTTAAAACTAAGACTTCACATTCGAGTTGTTTATTTAGGCAGAAGTATACTCCCAAAAAATGGGCATGTTCTGGCCACTGTTAACTACGGTCCCAATGACATGGGAGCGGTATCTCCAATGACATAGAAGCTGCCTCCTACATAAATTCTCTGTCTCTATAAACCGCTTGATCTTAAAATTGAGCTTAGTGGCATGTTCGCATGCAGTGACATGCTTATAGGTCATTTACTCAGTTTGTAAAGAGAACTTGAACCAAATGTTGCATTCCAAAATTTACAGCCTAAAATGTGAACTCCAAGGAATGTGCATGTTCCGTCCACCCATTATTATATTTAAGCCATAAACTTCTACTACGGGTGTAGGGTATATTAGCTTCTAACAGACCAAACATATCGCTTATACTTGATTCTGTTTTCTGCAGTAAATGGTCCACCTCCACCCCCACTACCGCCTCCATTGCGGGCACCGGCTTATCAGACGAATGCATCCAACGCAATAGAGGACATCAATAATAATTCAGGAAACAACAACAACAATAATAATAGTAGCAACAATAATAACCACAACCACAGCAATGACGCAAACCAGCATGCAAACGCAATTGATTCCGATTCTGGATTAGAGGTCGTTGAAGAACCAAGCCTCAGGCCTTCCGAGCTGGTGCGTGGAAATCATAATCGCACGATGTCGACAATATCAGGTAAGTCTTCTCTGAGTCTGAAACCAATAAGGACCAGAGCCATTTTTTGCTCGCTTTTGCAAAATAAAGGTTTATATTAGCTTACCCATACGCTCATAGAGCTAATTACTGCAGTCATATTAAGCATAATATATATATATATATATATATATATATATATATATATATATATATATATATATATATATATATATATATATATATATATATATATATATATATATATATATATATATATATATATATATATATATATATATATATATATATATATATATATATATATATATATATATATATATATATATATATATATATATATATATATATATATATATATATATATATATATATATATATATATATATATATATATATATATATATATATATATATATATATATATATATATATATATATATATATATATATATATATATATATATATATATATATATATATATATATATATATATATATATATATATATATATATATATATATATATATATATATATATATATATATATATATATATATATATATATATATATATATATATATATATATATATATATATATATATATATATATATATATATATATATATATATATATATATATATATATATATATATATATATATATATATATATATATATATATATATATATATATATATATATATACATATATATATATATATATATATATATATATATATATATATATATATATATATATATATATATATATATATATATATATATATATATATATATATATATATATATATATATATATATATATATATATATATATATATATATATATATATATATATATATATATATATATATATATATATATATATATATATATATATATATATATATATATATATATATATATATATATATATATATATATATATATATATATATATATATATATATATATATATATATATATATATATATATATATATATATATATATATATATATATATATATATATATATATATATATATATATATATATATATATAAATCTACATAACCAGTGTACATAATAATCTACTATAACTTCATCTACTATAACTTCAAAAGCACCTTGCCAAAGATCTAATCAAGTGAATACAAAATCGTTTCTGATCCACCAACTCAAGCAAACATGAGTTCCGTTTTTTTTTATAAGAAATACGTCATAATTATATAATAATCGGTGACAGTGAACTTAGGTTTCAACAACACGAACCACGTGAGCGCTGCATTCGGGCTCTATGATATTAAACAGATTTGTTTTCCTTTGACAATTTCATTTAAAGCTTAAAACATTGCTAGGCCAATAAAAGAGTTCAGATCTAGTTTAGTAACTTTCTTCCATGAAATCACCAATCGACCAAAATTTAGTAACGTGTCAAGTTACCATAACGTGTATGACCGTGCGATTTGGGTTCAACATTATGTGAATATTGTACGCAAAAGCGGTTCGAAATTGAATCGATTCGTCTGCACCAAACAGTAAATGGTTACGTTAACACTAATCACGTTAACACAAACAACTTCTTTTGGTATTTTATAACAATTTTGTTCAATGAAAGTAAATTTTCAGCTTCTACCGGTTAGCATAAGCGGGGGCAATGCTGCGCGGTGTATGTGTAGATACAAACGATTGGAAAAATTCACATTTCCAACAACAACATCTGGTTTCTCAAATGTCGCACGATATCTGATAATGAAGACCTCTAAAGGAGGGCCATAGTCATTGCATCAACATTCACGTTCACGGTCACAATCAGTTATGTTGCCGCCATCCATCGAAGTGTACGAAAGTCGAATTTATCGCGTCGTGGTCGAAACGCATAGTGTTTGGCGTTGAAAGACAATACGAGATTTTTAACATTCAGTGCTTCCCAAACATCAATTTTGGTTCTAACAATAAATTGACTAATTCGTTTCGAGAACCACCGAATCATGCTTGGAGGCCAAAAGAAGTGCTCTCGCACCAATTATTTTACATTAAGATTTTCACAATTTGATCTTTTTCATTATCTGAGTAAGTTCCGTGGCAAATTTTATTCGATTTTGAGGCAAAGTGGACGATTTTAACTGACTTTAAAATTTTAGTAATTTTCAAATTTCATTGAACGGAAATAAAACTTCGTTGCTGTTCCGCGATTAAAATAATTTATCAAAAAATGTAACATATTTCTTGAAAAAATTAAACACTTTTCTTAAAATATTTAAGGACTTTACGAAGATGGTTCTCTAAATCTCTTCCTTTATAAATCCTACAAGGGCTCGTGTTCGGTATAATTTCTATAGTTCCAGCACTGATTTTTTATTTAAAACATCTTTTCTTCAAATTCTCTTACAATTGAATTATTTTAATAACCGAAGAAATTGAGGATAAAAAGGAAGGCTTCGTAGGAAGAAACGGTAGCAATGAGCATCTGACGGAACAGTATTAAGAAGCAATTTAATACACAAGCCTGTTAAGACATAATTTGACTAAAGGCTAATTAATTTCAGTCTGTGCAGGCTTCGCAAACCACGTAATTCATATTAAAACAGAACGAATGGAGAATAATAATCTACAAAACATACGGGAATATACTTCTCCAAAATTAATATTAATTCAACAGGAAATTAGGAATCGTATCATTACATATAATTGTAAATTCATAATTACCGAAATTTATCTGCAAGCTTTAATTCATTCATTCATGAATCCTCCCGCCGCCCCTTCCCCTCCTGCACACACGGCATATTGCTCACGGTTCGGTTACTTCTCTGACCGGATGGTTGGCCAACTCAGCTCGTTTAACCGCATTAACGACTTTCTGTGCTTTCTAAAGTTTGCCAATCTTATTCCCAACTTCATTTCATTGCACTTTACTGCAACTATGATTATTTTTGCTATTGCCACTATTAGTTTCCCCACGAAATGCATACTACCAAAATTTAACAACAATACATAAATAACAAAATGCTTGCATTTCGATGTAAAAGTATGTACGTATGTGTTCACTTTGTGAAAGTTTCAATGCGTTTTGGTTATTTTCAAACAATTTCATTGTCATTTCGACGATGATATCTTTCTGATAACTTCATCAACTCTCGATCAATATTAGAGAAACCTATGTAAAAATGAGCACATGCATCGAACCCAAGATCCTTTTACAAAAACTCAGTAATTTTTGTAGACTAGCGAGTAGTCGACTCATTCTGAACTAAAGCTCTTACGGCTGAGATTTCGGTAATTCGGTAATTCGTGGGGAATTTCGGTAATTCATTCTATCGGAGGACATAGTTACAACATTTCATATAATTGTAACCATTGATTAACAACACTTCCTGTTAACGACAGTTATAACGGCTGACGGAACAATGTTTGAGAAAAGTTCAGAGCTGCGAAGTGATTTTGGAGCGTGGTGAAGATCATAAAAGGATTTGAATTTTCAAATAAAACGCATCCATCATTACGACCTTGAAAGTAAACAGACCGTCTAGTGTTCATGCAGTAGCACAAATAGAGGATTGATCCCTTCTATTTTACAGACAAATTACCAAAAAATGGCAAACCATTGACACAGAATTCTAGGCAATTATCCTGCGTAATTTACGAAGAGAAATTGAAGGGAAAAGTTGAGATAAATTGATCGCTCGTGGGTTTTCCTCTTATGAATCGCCCTCCCATACCCGCCTTAGCAGCGCGAATTTTGGAGGCTCGAGATTGTATTGAAAATTATAAATAATATTAATTATAAAATTCTCTTAGGATGATACCGCGAATATATTGAACGTTCATGTGCTTTTTTAATTTCAATTGAATTTCAATTGTATTTCTGAAATTGATTAGAGTTCGATTTTAATTTTTGTTTTTTTTTTTTTTTTTTTTTTTTTTTGACTAGAATTCAAATCAGTTTAAGGAGTTGAATGAACTGCAATTTCGATCAAACTACTTGCACACAGCGCTTTCACTCCTCGATTACCCCTCGATGCCCCTCGAAACCGGTTGGTGATAATTGTTGCACATTGCAGCAAGTTTCTTTCGTTTTTTATAACTCTCTCCATCATCTCCTTCTTCCTCTTCTGCACCATCTTCTTCTTCTTTGTTTTCTGAATACGCCAAATGGATTTAATCGGAAGTAGGTTAATATGTAGAAAACAGCATTTAAACTGAAAGTCTATTTGTCTATATCTCCGCAATGTATCACGATGATCATGATATTCAATATTCTATCTACGTGAAATCTTTCATAAATTTGTTCAATTTCAGCGAACAAGAAAGCCAAACTTCTGAATGGAAATTCAAGCGTACACTCCTCAAGTAATTCCAACGCCAGCTGCAGCAGCTACGTGATCAACAACAACAACAACAACAACACTGCCAGCAACAATATATTCAATGAGCTTAATAACAACAAAAACTGCGCCACCGACAACAACAACAACAACAACAACAGTGCGATTCACCTACCAGCTAATGGCTTGCAGCAACAACAAGCGCAGCCACAATCGGGCAATGGCTATAATCACAACAACAACAACAACAATAATAATAACAATAATAATAATAATAATAATAATAATAATAATAATAGTGGCAACACTAATTATGGTTGCAATAGAACCAACCACACCAACAACAACATCAACAAATATCAAAATAGCAATGGCACCTATGCCGGAACGATGCACTCGAATTATAGTCACATGCAGCAAGGCTGTCCCCCAAACCATCACCACCACCACCACCAACAACAACAATCGCCATCGCATCATCTTTACGGATGTTCCGGCGAAGACCACTACGAGTTGCAGCACTTTCAATTCGGTTGCAGTAACGTCGTCAATTGTCAGGGATCACGACCTGGACCCAATCTCGTGAACAAACAATTGGTGCTACCCTTTGTTCCCCCGAGCTTCCCCAACAACTCCTCTGACGGTATCGCTCATCTGATCAAACCGTCCGAGTATCTAAAGAGCATTAGCGATAAACGATCGTATCCATCATCGACCAGGTAAGAGTTTGCATGTTTCTTTGGTATTCATCGAGCTACTCTTCTAATGAACAGACCAGATCACCTTCTTGGAATGTTTGTGGCTGTTGTGAATGTTGTTGCGTTTCCGCTCTAATTCACAGACATTTTGTGCAATCAACAACAACTGATACATTAAATAACCGTTAACAACTTCAAATAACAAAACGCTCTGCGTTGCCGAGTAGCCACAGATTAATTAAAAGTGAGCGCACAAAAATCGTGCAAGAAACGCATATTTGTTAAATTGCCACGATAACGAGCTAACGTCATTTACACCATGCTTCTCGAAGCGTGCCGAAGCAAAAAACCGAATTCGCCAAATAGGCTGATAGTAATTTCCCCAAAACTGTTTATGACCGCTTCAGTCACAAATAACGATTGTTTGCATTGACACCGATAGTTACTAACTATCATTTAATTAGAGAGAGGGCTCAAGGAATACTATTGCAAGTTCGCAGAATTACCAACGCTTTTCGAGTAACATCCATTCCATGAATTATTCAAATTAATCGCGAGTTTAGAAAAACTAGTTCTTTCTTTAGCTCATAAGAATTCTTTATTAATTCATTTCTGAATTACAATAATTCTGCTTATTTGTTCGTGCTTTACATTACTCTGCTTGATTCAGATCTACCGATACCGAGGATTATATGCAAATTCAAATCTCCAATCAGCATCCGATCGGATTCGAGCCGCCGAAACCTCCACCACCCCCACCTCTACCAGTACCGCCACCGATGCCAAACCAGGAGAAAATCCACACCTCGAAATCAACAAACAGCAACGACACAGCAATCAGAAAACAAAATCAGCCTCTTTCAGCGATTTCCATTCAGGATTTAAATAGTGTTCAGGTAACTCTCTCTCTCTCTCGCTCTGTCTGTCTGTCTGTCCCCACTGCCACTCGCCTAATGCAAATGTGCTCAATCTATAATTTAATTATTCTTTAATAAAAAACGATTCCTTCTAGTTACGTCGCACCGATATCAAAAGTGTACCGAAGCCTTTCCAAATGCCGACCCGTAGCGTCAGCATGCAGTGCCTGTCAACGACTAATGAAACCTTCTTAAAGACCGATCTAATTGCTGAGCTTAAAATATCGAAAGATATTCCCGGCATCAAAAAGATGAAAGTTGAAAAACAATTAGCAAACAAATATGATTCGGAACACTATTCAGAAATGACAAAACAGTTTACGGCTAATAATTATGTGGATCAGGTAAGAGGGAAAGGGGGGGTGGATAAGAATGTCCTAATTGAATATATGTAGAGCAGATGCTTAATGAACTGCTTAAGATTTATTTACAGATACCTGAAAAGGATCAAGCTGGCAATATTATCCCAGACTGGAAACGCCAAATGATGGCCAAAAAGGCTGCCGAACGAGCTAAAAAGGAATTCGAAGAACAAATGGCTATCGAAGCCGAGAGCCGAAGACTTTCACAAATACCGCAATGGAAGCGTGAGCTAATGGCGAGACGCGAGGAAACCGAAAGCAAACTAAAGTAAGTCAAACCATAAAAGAAGATCAATTGTAGATAATTTACCGAATCTACACTTGCTATTTTTAATACGACATGTTGTTTCCAGATCAATAATTTATACTCCAAAAGTTGAAGAGAATAATCGCGTTATGGAAACTTGGCGTATGAAAAATCGAGCTGTATCTATAGACAATATCAGTTTGATTTGCTGCACGAACGATATTCCCCACTACCAGAGCAATAATAATTTAAGCACCATCACGCACAACAAAGAAAACGATAACGTCAACGGCATCAACGAAATGCACGTGCATTCAAACAATGCGGCCGTTTATGAAAAACACCCCGATGATGAGTCGGTTCGACGAATGGAAAGGGAAGTTGACAACGACGACAATATCATTCCATGGAGAGCACAATTAAGAAAAACCAATAGCAGGCTAAGTTTAGCTTAAATCAATAAGTGAATATCCAATTGTTTAATCTCTTCGTGTTCTTACTCAACAAAGACCGCTATCAAAATCAAAAAAGCGTTGTCAAAAGTCCTTGGATGCGCTTAGGCGTCCGGGGCTATTCGATTGTGTAATTATTCGATAATATGATTTTTGCTAATTTCCACTCAGCGGAAAAAGGAATAATAAATCTAATTGTCAAACAAATTAAATACGTCCGTGCTTGCATTTAAATATTAGAGCGAACATTTCGGTGCATTAATATTTATTCGGTGCAAAACTTAATAAATATCCCACGCCCGATTCATGCTTACAAGACGAATCATATAAAATACTTACTTATAAACATATATATGCTAATATCTGCTTCGCACTTTATATAAATCATACTAAAATCACTAGAAACCTAAAACTTCATTTTATTGATCGTTAAATCATTAAATCATTTAAATCATTAACGTCGGTATTGCAATAAGAGACGTCAAATATACGAGTATGTTCGGTCGGTCGTAGATTTGATAAGCATTATTAATCATTCCCATT
This sequence comes from Physocephala rufipes, assembly GCA_963966595.1. Taxonomy (NCBI): domain Eukaryota; kingdom Metazoa; phylum Arthropoda; class Insecta; order Diptera; family Conopidae; genus Physocephala; species Physocephala rufipes. Next base: position 19,895,117 of record OZ016504.1, read on the forward strand.
ATATTTCTATATTTTATTTTGTTGTATTGTTGTTTATACTGATAGCTAATAATAAACTTATTATATTTCTCTTAAAAATTATTTATATGTGGATTTTTATTTTGTTTAAACCACATCACTTTGGTTACCACGTGCACTTTCGTGCTCAAGCATTTTGTACTATTACAGAAAAGTAGTGCAAATTGTCATATATTACTTGACCATTATAAAGCGCTGACCTCGGTCCAGAACGCGAAATAGCTCATGAGCGAGCAGCTCATTTTAGCTCGCGCTCGCTACTGAGCGAGACGAGTAATTTCAAATAGCTCACGAGCGCGAGCCAAGTAAAATTTTTTCTATCTCACGCTCACGAGCTATGAGCAAATCAGATAGCTCGCGCTCGTGAGCTGTGAGCCAAAGAAAAACTTCAGCCGGCTCGCGCTCGAGAGCTGACTGAATAAATATGCATATATTGATAAGCGTTGATATGCAAAATAGCAGTTCAATAAAGGCGGCCTGCTGGGAATTGGGTGGTGATAACCTAAGTGTTCACAAGACGGTTTTTTACCCAAATTTTCTATTGCGCCCACTGATATCAAATGTAATGAAACATATTTGGAACATGGTGGGCGTGGCCACTAAAGAGGGGAGGAAGTGGCGTTTTTTACAAAAAAAAATACTTTGCGCTAATCGATGGCAAATATCGCGAAACGGATTTGGAAGATCTTCTGAGGTGGGCGTGGCTATTAAAAACGGGCGTTTTTTACAAAAAAAAATTACTTTGCTAATCGAACTTCCTCCCATTTTTAGTAGCCACGGCCACCTCCCACCATGATCTAAATCTGTTTCATTAAATTTGATATCAATTGGCGCAATAAAAAAATTTGGGTAAAAACCGTCTTGTAAACACTTAGGTTATCACCACCCACTTTCCATCAGCCCACCCTTATTGAACTGCTATTTTATATCAACGCTTATCAATATATGCATATTTATTCAGTCAGCTCAGGAGCGCTCATTAGCTCTACTTTCAGCTCGCGCTTTGAGCTGTGAACTGAACGACGTTGCTCAGCTCACAAGAGCGAGCTGGCTGAAGTTTTTCTTCGGCTCATAGCTCACGAGCGCGAGCTATTTGATTTGCTCACAGCTCATGAGTGTGAGCTGAAAAAAAATTTGCTCCGCAGCGAAATTATCTCCGCAGAATAGCGCGACGAGCGGTGCGCGAAACTCTCATCGCATTACATTTTCTCTCAAATGCAGCGATACAGATGCCACCTTGTGCTTTACATGGACGCCTGCCGTGTTGGCTTAAGTCCATGGCGGGCCATCCCGCACGGGGTTGCAAGTACAAACTCTGTGAACGTACCTTTTATTATATATAGCGACGACCGACACCCAATGCCTACGGGTTGCTAAGCCGCGGCGTTTGTACCTTTGGAAGCCATGTGTAAGGCATGGACATTCCACTTAAGGTATAGTCGAGGCCTATCTAAAACCTCTTCCGGTATATGCGTCCCGGCACCCGGAATGTATAAGTGCATTCCACTCCCGAGCTCATCCAAACTCGTGCCCGCGTAACTTTGGGTACAACCAACAGCCACCACGAAGCTCCCGAAGGGCCTACCCAATGACAAGCATGTGGGGCTTGGAAAATATTTATTCAGTGTCATTTTGACTGTTTGTCTCCCGTGGTACCAGTTTAAAGCCTTTGGTAGGCTCCGAAACTAAGGTTACCCGATCATGGCAAATGACCATCTGTAACCATAGTCACTGCCACTTTTGGGTCCTTACACCACGGGACTGGCACCCTCATGCAGCGATACAACGAGACTCGTGTTTTTCCACAAAAGGTTGGCATTTTTTTCGTGAGAGTGAGCAAAAATAAGAGAGTAAGAACAATGAGAGCAGCGCGATAGAATAAATTTATTGCGAACATTCGCAAGATTCTGTGACGTAAGATTTATATGGAAAACATGTAGGGAGAGTTATTGTAACCGCAGAATGCCGCGACGGCGATGAGCGAAATTCTCCCAATACATTTTCCATAATAATTTCACGTCAGAAAATATTGCAATCCCTCGCTGTGCGATAGATTTATTTTATCGCCCTGCTCTCTTTTTTTTACTCTCTTATTTTTACTCACTCTCAGGGGAAAAATGGCCACCTTACGCCTGAAACACAACCAAGGAGATTTTTTGCCGAGATACAAGTTTTTCCTCTCTTCTCTTAGCGTTTGCACAAAACACCGGGGTAGAAAGCCACTAGCATTTAACTCTATTAATTTTTCTTCAATGTCCATTTTACAAACAGCCACAAACGTCGCCAGAATAAAAATAGACCGTAGCTGGCTACGGATTATTTTCCCGCTGGCAAATCCTCTCTCAGCGAAATTAATTTTTCTCTCGATCCCCATAAGCGCAATGTAAATTTTGACATTTGTCAGCTATAAAAACCCTACGCCGCCTTGGATGTGTTTATAGCATTATACCGAAAAACGCCTTTAGTCGTTGCTTTTTTATAGAAAATGTAAACAAAAATCATGCGATTTAGACATTAAGAAATAAAAGAAGTTAGCGAAAGTTTTGTATAATCCAGAAATTTTGGGCATCCTGTTAAAAACAGCGTCGCAATCTTTCCATTCGTTTCATTTTTCATTTTAAGGCCTTAATCGCCGGTTGAGAAAATATATCGCCCATCGCGCTATTCTGCGGAGACACTACATCAGAGATAAAGAACAGAGATAACGTGATTAAAAACTTCTCTGAGTCCTAAACGAATACATTATCTTTTTATCTGTAGATTAGATATCTTTTTACCTATGTTATTATTTTAGTTAGTATAATCTTATCTAATAAAATTATGTTTATATAAGCGAAGGCCACCTATATAAAAGACATTTTATACAAGCACTTAATTTTACCGTGATTATTTTGCTTGTCGAGTGTTATGATCTTAGCCGCGGCCGAAGGCCGCTTCTATAAAAGAACTCTTGTGTAAACACTTGATTTTATCATGTAAATTCCGCTGACTAAGCTAATAATGATTGCCGTGGCCGAAGGCCACCTATATAAATGGACTTTTAGGCAAGAACTTAATTTTACCATGAATATTTTGCTGGCTGAGTGTTATGAATCTAGCTGCGGCCGAAGGCCACCTATATAAGAGGACCTTTATGCAAAAACTTGATTCTATCACTTGTATCCTGGGTTACAAACCTTGCCGCGGTTACGATCCTAATATCTTTAAAATGGTATATCTTCCGGCATATCGCGATTGGTTACAGATAAATGTTTCTAAAGTCAAAATGGCGAAATTCCAACTGGCGAAAGTTATATTTTTAAGAGTGGAGCTTTATGCTCTAGAAATCAAACAAGTAGAAGGGCATTTAATTTATGTCCAGAGCATGGGTACCAAGAGACCAAACTTAGCAGTACTCAACTGAGAACTAGAGTTAATATGAAATATTGTTAAATTAATTAACAATTATTAACATAAACGTCATAACTATGATGAACTACGCCTTCATATACAGCCCCGTCCGTGTGATTCGGTCGTGTAAAATTTTCTCGTTTCTGTTTTTCATTCTTCAACCAATTTTAAAAATCTCGCTTGTACTAATACAGCAATTAGTACAAAGTATAGGATGGATTGTTATGGTAGCAGTATTTCTAAACATGTTTCCACAAGGGTTGCGAATTGCTCGAAGTGCTCGCCTTTTTTTCTCATGGAAGGCTAACTCATATGCATTTTTTCTCTCTCTTTTTCATTCCGGGAAACACCAACAAATTGCGGTGATTCTGAGAACCAATAATGTGCAATGATTCATTATGAACAGTTGTTATCTCTTTCGTGTGCATTTAATAATATGAATTAATTCATTTGTGGTTGCGTTATTGAGTTTGAGTTCATTCTCTAAAGTATCGGTGCGCGGTGAGGACGTGTTTCGGAAGGCAGAAGATAAAAACAAATTCATTCTATATATTAATAATTTTATAAAAAAGGTGAGCTAAAAACTTGTAAATTAAATAGTTTATGATAATATATTTGAAATCAGAACTCAAGTGCAGAAACCAAAATATCGATATTTCAATTGGCTCAGTTCGACAATGGATACATGGAAAAAAAGTCGCCTTATTGAATTTTTCAAAATGGCGACCGCATAATCAATTTCATGAAATTTTCTCAATACATTTTGGACTTGTAATTTCAAATTGAAATATGTCCAGGAGTCAAATATCGTTCATATCAATTCTTGGCTGAATTTAATTTAAATTCAGTGAACAATTGCAATTACAGCAAGAGCCCATGACACTCATGAATTTAGTTCGAGTACAGCGCCTTGTACAGGCAGCTTTCCCTCCAAAATTGTTTGTAATTATTAAATGTTTGAAGCAACTTTTCCAGTGTCTTAATTTAGCCGCTAGCTTTGGATTAAGAGATATAAAGATCAGTTTACTTAGTTTTCTTAAAAGCAAATACGTTTTTAACCTTTCTACGGTTATCGCACTAAAGATTTTTGAATAGTTTCAAAATGGCCCGTACTAAGCAAACCGCTCGTAAGTCTACTGGAGGAAAGGCTCCTCGCAAACAGTTGGCCACTAAGGCTGCGCGTAAATCTGCGCCTTCTACAGGTGGAGTGAAGAAACCTCATCGCTATCGCCCGGGAACTGTAGCACTCCGTGAAATTCGTCGTTATCAGAAATCCACTGAATTGTTGATCCGCAAATTGCCATTCCAACGTTTAGTACGTGAAATTGCTCAAGACTTCAAAACTGATTTACGATTTCAATCGGCTGCCATCGGTGCTCTGCAGGTGAGTTAACATTCATTTTTAAAATAAAACAAGCAGCCTTAATTTCAATTGACTGCTTGTACTTATAACAATATGTATTCACAAATTCAACATAAATTTGACATTCACAGGAAGCATCGGAGGCTTATTTGGTCGGGCTTTTTGAAGATACCAATTTGTGCGCCATCCATGCCAAGCGTGTGACAATTATGCCGAAAGACATTCAGTTAGCCCGCCGGATTAGAGGCGAACGTGCTTAAATTCACACAAATTAACACAACACATACATCTTATAAATTTTCTTAATTTAAATATATGTAATAATTATATATATAAGGTACTCACTTGAAAAAATGACAAACTGTTACTATCGTAAGAAACGAGAATTTGGGATATGCAGTTTTGGATGCAGAACAAAAAGCAAATTTCTTGATTCACGACGATAACAAACCATTTCATATTTTATTCTCAATTTAAATTATTGGAGGCTTGTTTTAGCGCCAACCACATTTTATGATAAGATATTATTCCATATGAATTAAACGCGATTTCTTTCTACGGAAAGAATTTTACTTCAATTTGTTCACATGAATTATAACGAAATTAGATATGTATTTCACTTCTATATGAACGTCTTTAAGGTGGATTATTTTAAAACATTGCGTTCCACAAAATCAATAAATCATTTTCAATAAAAAGTAAAAATTTGCTTTTCATTGTAAATTTAATGGGTGGTCAGGCATTTGCATTGCGGGGTACAGTTGTGTCAAAGCATTAGTTGCATACGGAAACGTTTTTACTCTGAAAGCAGATGTTGACTCAGAGATTTAATAGGATGGTGGATGGAGGAATGAAGAAATTATAGGAGAAAACCCATAGAAAGTGTCGATTATATTTCATGCTCTGTGAACCAGAAATAGCAGCGCTTCCTATATTTGCTTCTGTATTTGCTAATATGTACTATGTAGGTAAAAAACAATAATGTTGCAAAGAATTTGCACCCTCGAAAATCGATCAATAATATTGGGATTAAAGATAGCACACCCCAATTCGCCTACTTAGAAATTGATTTCTTTTGGCGTCTATTTTTATGCATTCTTAACATTTTCTTTATCTCTGCTTGTGCCATATTGGTATTGTTTGCTCTCACCTAGTTTCTAAATCTAAAAAACGTGTTTCACCGCACATAAACAAAGCCTGAAAGTAGTACGTCCCTCAACTCAATTCCAAATATTGTGTATCATCATCTAACTATTAACAATCAAAACGTACGCATATTTCTATAAAAATTAAAGTAACTTTAACGGCAATGACATCGACAAAGAGGTATAATATATATTGATAGACAATGGAAATACTTCTGAAATAGTATCTGCAGACATGATATCTTGATTGGTTACAGAGGTATAACGTTGTGTTTATTGAATGTTTAAGTGTTTCTGAATCCAAAATGATAGACTTCCACAACAAAATTCTTTGTTTTTCACGATTCTGGCGGTGAACTTCTGCCAAAATTAATGAATAGGAGAGAAAAAGTACTAAAAATTAAATCTTTTCTTGAAAAGTTTTTGGTAAAATGTACGTACGTACGTATGTATATGTACGGAATTTCTATTGTTTTTACTATCACTATTGCAAAAGGAATTACTACTGTTTGTAAAGTTATATATTTTGTAACATATCGTTGTATTGTTTATGAGGTAAAGGCATTTTTTTTTTTTTGAATGAAAAGGCTATAGTTCCTAAATTAAACGTGAGCGACAATACATCATTTTTCTTTTGGGGATAATTCTTACAATAAACATCAAACACCCATACTCTAACCACCCCCACACCCACACCCATAAACTTAAACCAGTTTACTATATAATCTGATTAAATCAGCTGTTATAAATCAACACTAAGGTTTGATCGGTAGATCGATTTAATAATTATCAGTTATTAAAAATTGCGATGTACGCTTCTCTGAAAAATAAAACAATCCTTGTTACGGGTGCTGGGCAGGGTAACTCCAGGATGGGAACATTTTTGTGGGACGTGAAGGAAATTTATGATAATTTTTTCGACAGGAATAGGGAATGCTATATGTAAGAGACTCGCAGAAAATGGGGCCAATGTGATCGCACTGTCGCGATGTTTGCAACATCTGGATGATTTGAAATCAGAATTTCCGAAAATTCTGACTATTAATGTCGATCTAAAATGTTGGACAAAGACGCGCGAGAGTCTCGCAAACGTGCCGGCTTTGGATGGTTTGGTAAATAACGCAGGAGTGGCCGTCATCAAACGATTTGAGGATCTAACCGAACTGGATTTCAATGAGTACCATTCAGAAAATTCAACTAAAATATTTCCAGACTGTTTGTTTTTTCAAATTTTAGTACTTTTGATATTAACATCAAGGCTGCTTTCAACGTAACCCAAGCTTTGAGTTCTAAGTTAAATAATGGTGCCAGCGTTGTTATGGTATCTTCTTTGGCATCGTCTCGTTCTTTCGCTGGTCACTCGGTCTATAGCGCAACTAAGGCTGCTCTCGATTCACTAACACGATCATTAGCACTGGAATGGGGACCTCGTAAAATTCGAGTAAATTCTGTTAATCCGACTGTCGTGTTGACAAAGATGGGTCGTGATAATTGGAGTGATCCACGTAAATCAGGTCCATTACTGGATCACATTCCCCTGCACAGATTTTGCGAAGTACATGAAGTTGTTGACTCTGTAGCTTATCTGTTGTCCACGGCATCGGGCTTCGTCAATGGTCACCATTTGAACTTGGAAGGAGGTTATTCAGTTTCATAGGCACTGAAATTCATTGGCCTTTGACAACTGGTTGATATATTGTAGATCTTTTATGAAGCATTTCGATAATACATTTGTTTTCAGAATGTGAGGATCGTAAATTCATGGAAAAAAAGGATATGCAGTCTAAAAAAATGATATAGCCACAATTATACAAATTTTGATTAGGAAGAAAAAAGAGCCAATCAAAAATTCAATTTGGATTATTTTTCGTATAAGACCCCTTAATTTCATATTTTCGGTTTGCGTCAGAGATAAAGGGATAGCATGCATTTGCTCTATGCAATCACAGGGTGCTACAAATTTAACACGTATTTGGTATTTATTATGAAATGCCTACGCGCCTCAACAGCAATTAAAATCGTGGGCTTAGACGAGAGGATTTTTTCATTTGGAAGCGCTAAAGGTTGATGAATATGATTGAGCCTTCTGAAGATTTTGAAAAGTTTTTTCATAAAATTTACTTAATGATTGTTAAAAAATAGTTTAGCGACGAATGTGGAGCCGATTGTGTGGAAATTGAATATTGTTTTTATCTGAAGGTTTTAAAACGATATCGAAATGATTTGAGGGACGTAATGCTCTGGTGTATCTCATTACAATCGTTGCCGAAATCACACCACTTTTGTTCATTCGCGGTGAAACTATTTGTTTTTTTTTTTTTTTTTTGGAAACAAAGTGAAAGCAAAAATTAACAAGAATAAGTCAAAAGTGCAGTGTACTGGTTGTAAACAATGGAAAAAAATAGATAGTAAATCACTTTTTCGCGTGGTCCGTGGTAATTGAGTGTCCTATCTCTTTATCTCTGGTTTGCGTGATGGCCCATTATCTTCGTTTTCGCCTCGCTGATTTCATATTTGGTTTTTTTAAAGTTTGATAGCGTAACAGCCTCCAAAAAAGACCAAAAATTGCATAATTTTCATACAGTTATTTCCCCATTCATAATCTAATATTTTCTTAATAGTCAAGAAGCAAAATTTATGGAAAAATGTATAACCATTGTACAAAGATTCAACCATATTTATCAAACCATTGAAATTCAAAGCACCCTCCACCCGAAACTAATTTATTTGGATTATTATTGATGTGAGTACATATTTCTAAAGAAATAGGTACCAAATTCCGGTTAATTTGTACCATTCTGTAATTGTATAGAGCAAATGCATCTGAAGTTCGCAAATGTGAAGTGTCCTATCTCTATATCTCTGGCCATGGCTATTTCAAGTATGATAGGACCGCCAATAACCACCAATAACAGTATGATTGGATAGACTTCAAATCCCTGTTCCGGAGCACCGTGAATTACAAAAAGTGCGCTCAGAGTGGAAGCGGATTAATGAAATTACAATACTGTACGAAGTAGATGCGTTTTCGAAGAACATGTTTGAATAAATAATAAGAGATATAGACGAAAATAGTGATTAATTGATTAATTTGTCAACTGTTAGTTGGCCTTTTGTTATCGATTAATTTGTTAAGTGTTAGTCGCCAGTTTTGCCGATATTCGGCAAAATTAATAATTTCGTAATAATTAATACAAGTTACTATCATGTTTAACAAATTTCATAATTTTAGGTACCGCGCACAAAAATTTTAAACACTTGGAATGCAATTTGAAACTCTTCGATAACTTCCATACTATGTTAACATAATTTTTAGTTAAACCATTTACAGATTAGGATATTTCAATTGGAGCATTAGGAATACTCATAAAGTGTTTGCATTTTGACACTTCCAAACTTAAATAATTTTACAATGTTTTTAAGTTTACATTTTTCTAACCTTTTGCCTCGTGTGGAAAGCGCACGTGAAACAATACCCAATTTTTTACTTTAGTACGTATTTTTAAAATGTAAACCTAATTACATAAAAGAAAATATTGACACGGTTTTTATTAAAATATTAACTAATATAATTATAATAAAATATTAATTGAACTAACAAGAATTAAAAATTTCCAAGATATAAGCATTTTCAAACGTTCTAGTTTAACAAATATCAGACAATAGAGGCAGAGATAAATTATACATATAAATTTATTTCTGTAGACAAATCAAATTATAAATTCAGTGCAAAATTATTTATTAAAGTTTAAGTAAACTAACAATTAAAGTAAACTAACAGTTAACAATTTAATCATAGAAAGGCGTTGCGAGCACTATTAAACCTCTACTCAAAGTCCATGTTTTTGATTGCTGTTTACGCTAGTACTCGTTCCCTAAGAACCAAATTCATGCTATATATGTACTCTGTTATTAAATAGAGCAAATGTATGTGAATTAGTGCATCTCTTTATATCTGATTTGGTGGTTCAATCTCACTTGACATAGCGGCAACTTCCAGTAATTTACACTTTCAGCTGATTATAATTTTTCTTCTAATAATTCAGTAGATTAACATTAAAATTCTAATACTTCAAATAATTTAGTTCAGCTTACAGAACTAGTCACTATGAAAAGATGTTAACATAATTTTGTTTACATAATATGCAATGTCACACGGGACATTACACGGCGTGAACTACGCATCCATATACTTAAACCCTGTACGTGAGCTTCGGTCATGTCAAATTTTGTCGTTCTTTTGCCACATTTTTTTGAAAGAAAAGAGTTTCCACCCTCGTTGTCTATGGTGGTCTTGTTTGTGAACCTGAAAAAGACGTTTTTGTTTTAAAATTTTCCGGATTTATGGGAATTAAACACGAAATAAATCTACACATAATGCCAGATTATGCTCTTACAATCAGTTAGGGGTTCAATGACTAAATTTGATGGTATAAGGTGGTCAGGGTGTTATTTTTGCTGAAAAATTCTGCAAAAGTGATTACTGCTAAACACAATTAAGTGGGTGTCTGCTCAACTTCAGTGATATACTGCCAAAATACGGGATAAAAAAATAACGTTCAATTCAACTGACGTCCTTGGGAGGAAAATGGGTAGGAATTAAAACGAAAAATATTAAAAAATTGATTGTAAAGGGTTGAAAGGGGAGAAGGGTACAACAATATAGCTTTTCCCTTTTCTTTGTAAAATTTAAACAGAAGTTGGGCTGCAATTGTGTCCAATTCGTGCGAGCTCAGCTGATTTAGGCTGAATTTTATTTCAAATAAATCGTATTTTTGTGATTGACAACTTGCTGTATGCGTGGTTCATTTTTGCTTCATCACAGAAGCCATCGAAATGTTGAAAGCGCTCTACGACTTCCAAGCAGTCTATCCCAAGACGATCAGCTTCGATGAGGGCGAATACTTTATTTTATATCAAACTTCCGCTCGTCAGAGGAATTGGTGGCAAGTAGTAAGCATGAAGGGTAACATAGGATTCGTCCCATCCAATTACGTAATGAAAATTAAGGTAAATCCATGCTCTTTAATTTAACTTACAAAATTTAATAAAAAGTGCTCTGGAGTTAAGGCCAAAACACTGAAGCCAATCAAGAAAGGTTAAGAATGCTATTGAGATTACCGTTTGGGAGAATTCGTTGAAATTGCCCATACCAAAATTTGTTTTGCCCCGGAGAAATTTGTTTACTCTGAGATCCGAAAGTTCTATGCTAATTTTTCTATCGTACCTAACAAATATTTTATCACTAAAACTGTATAACCGCCTTCAACACTTCGATCTCAACATCCTTTATGGTTAATCCAGCTTACGCGTTATGCTTTTAAGTTTGGTGCAGCCTTGACGTAAATTTGAATGACGTTAAGGGAAAATTGATCTTTCCATGGATTCCACCACATGTAATGAATTAGGGTTGGATAAAGGCTGGATTAAGTATATTTTGTTTATAGTTAAATTCGAAAAGTGGGGTGTTTGTTGTCTTAGTTTTTCATTGATCCTATCCTTTCCATTTATGTCCCAGAAGGTAATTGCTTTATGTGTCCAAGGCGCTTTTAGTTAGATGTAATTTTTTAGGTGGAGCCGGATTTTCTTATAAGCTTTCTAAATTCTTCAATTGAATCTCTGGAGAAATCGAAAGATGCTGAAATTAATGGAATCATGCAAAGAGACGAATTGTTGGAAAGACTCCGCGAAAAGAAAAAAACGATGGAAAAGTTATATTTGGTTAGTCCGTCGCCTATATGAGAAAACAGATCTAACTATGAAGCACTTTCTTTTAAACAGGAAAGCGGTGATCGTGATGATTCTTCTCTTTCTTTGTCCCAAAGTATTGATGAGAAAAACTATAAAATACCAACCGGCTTCAGTAAAAATGGTAAAAATAATTCTGCGGAGGAACTTGGTTTTCAACGCCAAATGCAACATCAGCCCGCTGCGCCATCATCTAAGCGGCTCGATAACACTAAGAAGTCCTTATCTAGCCCAACCGTGGGCAGCGTTAAACCACAAGTCCTTCAAGAGTCTTCAAGTATGGATGTCGTGCAAGTTCAAAGCACCAATAGCACTGCAAGTAATGGAACAAGTGCAAACATTGTTGCTCCTGTTACGATCACCACCACAGTGACCGCAAAGTCCAATGACGTTGCGCAAGACAACAGCATCACTTCGGAGCCTTCAGAGACAACAACGACTACTACCACTAGTGAAGATGTGATCACAACATATAAGGAAACGGGTCTTCAGGGAACGACACACACAAAAAGCTTACAACAAAATGAGAGCACGCTGGGTAATGATGGCCTTATACGTAATGGGGATAATGTCCTAATCACATCAGATTTGACTGATCATAGCTCAGATGATAAACAAGCACAAATTGATCATCAATTCGATGCTAGTGATGTCCCGGCCTTAATGACAGCTAACACAGATGGCGGTGCTGGCGACTTCGTTCAGAGTGCCGAAAATAGCCAGGATTTGGAAGAGAGTGAAGGCAGTCCAACCATTGAACGACGACGTGAATTACACAGTCCTACAAAAACTCTTTTTAATCGAGATGATTTAAGGATTGCGTCCTCTGATGTGTACCAGATTGTAGATGTCATACGTCGCAATACAAATCTGAGTTTCGAATTGTCCTGTGAGGCCCTACGCGTTGTCTTGGCCAGTCTAGAACAATTATATAATGGAAAGATTAATCCCTATTTGGAAGCGGTCGCCGTGCATGTGACCCAGAAAGTGAAGACGCCAAAAGAATTACTAGGAATTACACATGATTCAAAACGTCTACAATATATATTCGGACAGTTGGCTGATTGCAAAAATGATTCTGAGCAACGTACATGGATGCTATATGAGGACGAAGATGACATTGTACAATTCTTGGAAGAACTTGTGGATATTTTGGTAAATTTTCTTTTTTTAATTATCGAGGACAGATATGATCTGGCGTAAGAATATTATTGAATCTAGAAGTCAGGCTTATTTCCAATTTAATTGCTTTCAGCTTCCGTTTCATTATATGTATCTGCTTTACAGACACACGCTGATGAAAACATAAGTCGGTATGAGATGTCCTGTGATCAATATCAGATATTGATAAACTTGGTGCAATATTACCAGATGGAAACACGTTGGCCGATTAAACGTCTTCTATTAAAAGCCTTTACAGCAGCGTGCCATTTGGATCACACAATAGTGGATATTCTGCTGACCTCGGTGCTACCCCTAGAAATTGTAAAGCGTCTGAATTCAAAACAATTTCATATTTGCATTGATGTTGTGTATTTAGGTTGAGGATATGAAAACGAATTTTGCTAATTTGGAAAAATTCAAGGAGTTGGTAAAAATGTTAACAATTATATTCTCCTTAGGACAACTAATGCCCGTTAACCACCAAGGTTGAAGAACATGTCTATAAATGCTTTATGAGGAATTATATATTGAAGGTTTTTCTTGTATTTAACAGATTACTTGGGTGTACATTTTGCAAGCTTTCTGCTAGAGATTATAGAAGGTAACAACCCAGAGGGATTGGTTGATATGGTTATTGCTTTAGTTTTGGCCTTCAATCTTCAGTTTGTCGACTTCACTCAAAATGTAGTAATTGAAGCAATGCAGAACTTGTCTACAGCTAAAGTTCTTACAGAGAAAATATTGCTGTTGTTGAATAGAGAGGGTAAGTTCTTATATTTAAGGCTTAGTTCAACGTTTTAGAAACAAGAAAATATTTTATAACACTCGAACATTCAGAGGATCCCGTTAAAATATTAAAACATTCGTCGAGTACGGTGAATTCGGTGCTGAAGATATTCATTGACATCTTCAGTAATTCGGATACAGCCGGGATGTTTTATACAAATGACAACAAAGTTCTGATTGATATACTTGTTCGTCAACTATCTGATTTATGTGCTGGTAATCCGGTGAGTCAATACCAAATTCATATGGGCATATGGGCTTGTGATTGCAGATATAATGTCGATTATTCTTTTTGACAGTTGCGGCGTCGTTATTTAGAGTTGTGCCGCCGGATTTTGCGCAATACAAATTATCATGAACATCAACACCGTAAACAGGATTTGATGAAAATCTTCACACGCATTTTTTGTGAGGAAACAGAGTGCAGTGCTTCGGATCAGCAACTAGTTCGTGAGATCGCCAATGAGTTTCCACAACTATTTAAATCATAAAGGAAACAACTCAAGTCCATATAATTTTTTCTAACCTAATTGATATTTTCTAAAAAGAAATATTGCAGATAATTGTTTCGAACATATACCAAACATTTTCGGGAAGTTAATTACACATTTATATAAATGAACCAGTATTTAATCGAAATTACAAATATTCTGCAGGTGCTGCAAATTGCTATTTACTGATAATTCTAGTCATTGAACGAATTAGTTTAAATATTTATTAAACTATTTTTAATAATTTCATCAATCTCGTAGGACTAGTCTTTAAGTATTTATAAGTACTCGATTTTAGATTAAATAGCCTTACCTCCCTCTAAACAATTTTACCAATCATTCCGAATTTAATATTCACATCAGCGGTTACGTGTCTATTTTGGGATTTATCTTGATAATATCCCCAATGTTTCAATTCAAGCATTTTAAAGCGTTTAGAATAAATGCATTTTAATTTTTAATAAATTTTTTGATCTTTAACAAATTTATTTAAATATAAAAGCCAGAAAGGTAACATCTTCGCATGTGGGAGAAATATCTAGTTTAACTAGTTTTAAACTCAGTCGATACAGATTTATTTAAGACATTAATTACAGAAATAAATCAATCAATCAAACTTTCTCTTAATGAGGATTAAAACTAAATGCAAAGAGAATCAAAACTGTTAAAAAAGATGATTGCAAGGAGCGTTAATAACCGATGTAGGCCAATTCTTTAAATTAAATTCGAAAAATCAGTTAACCGAAGAACCTGATTACCTTACACATTAGAAAAGTAGCATCCATAGGTCGTTTTAGTAAAATTAAAATTATTATGAATGATAATTATAATACCCTACAATAAGATATCCTATTATATTATATAATCGAGGGAAATGTTAAACCCATTCAGAAAAATTTCAAATCTAAACTATCAAATTTATTATAAGGAGCATCCGCACAAAGGTGTTTTAAAATAACAAACCAATAATATAATTAATTTATATCAATAATAGATTAATTTATATATTTTATTAATATAGCTTTATTTGCTAACTTACACGATGATCACATCTGATCTAATTCACGTTTATTATTTATCATTTATTCTATAACATGGTATTATATATTCTATTTGTTGTTGATTGAATTGGTATCAAAAATGTGACGATAGCAGTCGGAATCGTTCAGGCTTTGCTGCAGTTTATAATGCCAAAAAAGATCATTGGAATGCACAATTTGTTCACGGATGCATAAGTTTAGATATAAACAGAGAGAACCTATTATATTTATTTAATTTTATGAAAGGTTATTGCATATTTATACAATTCACATGAAGATCACGAGGTCTTTATTAAAATATTTAAGGTTCTTTGAGCCAATTGTTATTTCTAGAATGTTTATGAATTTTCTTTCTTAATAAAATAAAAATATAAAGTAATACAAAATAACGATTTTGTGTTTAAAGACAACGATAGTACAAAGATAATCAGAAAAATATATAAATGCTTCTTCCCACATTAATCTATCTGATCTTCATTTGCAGTTATATTCACTAAAGCGTTCAATTTATTTAACAAAAGTTTTGATTTAATTGCGTGCGGATTTTTCGGAATTATAAATTAATAAATTACTAATAATAATAAACTATGGTTTGTAATAAATGAATTTTTAAAAGCACGCTGTGGGAGCTATTCGCATAATAAAAAGGTCCTTTCTTATTTTAGCTCTATTTAATTACAAACTTTTGAAAGACTCGCTTTCTTTAACTGATTCCTAATAACCTATTTTATATAAATATATACTTTATCTAAATATATATTTTGGGGGGGGGGATATTTTTTGGAGTAAAAACCATCGGTCTGATAGATTATCTTAGGAATATATTTTAAATATATTCTAAATCTTATCTCTAGAATGTGCACTTTACAAACGAGGTGAGCCAATGTAACAACAATTCCTATTTACATGAAACACTTGAGGCAATGATTGAGATAATGATAAAGTCTTGAGAAGGCTTTAAGTTCCTTGTTACCTTATTGCATAATATCAAACAATTTAATACGATAGGATTTCTTTAAATGCGTCAAAATTCGAGTGTATTTCAACTTTTTATGAAAATTGTCACGAAATAAAAACTTTTTTGGCAACGTTATATATTCGCTAATGTTACTCGATATTTGAGCTATCGCTATTTTGAACTAATCGGAATTAATTTGACAGCAATAAAGTCAAACTCATTCGATACAGATTGCCCACGGATGCTTCACTTTACCAAATTGGATGTCCGTCAGAGTTTTCTGAATTAATTCGTGCACAGGCTTCTCTTGTTCCATGGTGGGAATATAGAGATCTTGACCAAGATAATGAATGCGGCTCACAGGACTGACTACACAGGCGGTGCCGGTACCGAAGATTTCCAACAACTGCAACATTCAAGAGTTTAGTACAGTGTAAGGGAGTATTTAATTAATAAAGCATTCTGCATTTATATGATAATCCTCTACCAGAAATATGAATACCCTTCCTTGCTTACCCTGCCTTGATTCAGAAGCTCACAAATTCGAGGCATAGTGAAAATATCCTCGCGCACCTGGAATTTGCCCCACTGGCGAGCTAGCGTTAGAATTGAGTCGCGTGTGATTCCAGGTAAAATCAGCCCATTTAAAGGTGGTGTAATTAATTCTTTCTCTACAAGACAAACAATCATTTTTATAGTTTTCTGTCTATTTAAAAGGTTCGATTATGATATTTACCTCCTTGATCATTGATATAGAACATAAATATATTCATAGTTCCGACTTCAGTTAATTGATGATCGTCGCCATACAGCCACAACACTTGCTGGAGGCCTTTAGCAGCAGCTTTCTTCTGCACGTGTATGGTAGGAGCGTAATTTGAACCCATTTTACGGTTACCAACACCACCGGGCCACGCCCGAATGTAGCTAGGGTCAGCTAGAAGAGAAACGCCACCACTGCCTTCGGCCTTAAAGTAGCTTCCAACAGGACTAAGAATGGTGTAGAGCAGCGCAGAAGTAGAAGATGCAACACCTAATGTAGGCTAGATTCGAGAAACAAATTCGAAAACGTTTCGAAAATTCAAATTTCGCTATGATTTTTATATTTATAGTATTGATACCTACATCTATACCAATTAGCGTGGGACGAATGTATAAGCTGGCTGCATCTTTATGGGGTACCCATTCCGAGTCAATAGAGATTAATCGTGAAAGGCATTTGATGAATTCATCGCCTTCAAATGTAGGAAGACCGGAACGTTTAGCGGCTAGATTCATACGATTCATATTCATATTCGGTCGAAAAATTCGAATTTTACCGTCAACACCACGATACGCTTTCATTCCTTCAAAAAGCTGAATTGAAAATGAGATGGGTGGTTATACAACTAATATATCAATATATATGACATTTGTATGCCTTTGAGAAAATTTAGTTGCTCGAAAAGATTTGCTTTTATAGAATAAAATTGGAAAGAACCTGAGGGTAATATTAAAAGATTTATATCTGTTCCAATGAATATACACTCTCTTTTAAAAGAAAGGCATAATTCTGAATTATTATAATTATAACGATCGCAAGAAAATCGCCAAATATTCTCATGAATTGATGAATATTTTAAAATCAAGCTACTGCTTTTTTGTGTTAAGATTAGTTGGTTAATAAAAGTCGATTAATCTAAAATTTCAATTTCAATTTCAAGAGTTTAACTTACTTCTAACGCGTAATGAAGAACTTTTGCCGCTGGATGCATAACCAAATTTTCAAGTGGTGTTATCTGCGGTTTTTGCCAACCTCCTAAACTGCGATGATAGTATATTTTTAGCATATGATCGGTAAACAATTTGCCAAAACCCAAATCCTCATCGTTGTCTGGCTTCGGTTGCAGTTGTTGTGGAGTAGCCAGCCGCACAGAGAGTTGCGCCGCTGAAAATTGCTGACCCACATCGGGATCGTGCTGTATGGGTTCTGGTGCATTGGTGCATTGTGTGTTTACGGATGAAGTGATTCGAAAATCTGTGCCTAAAGCCTCAGATTTTGTTGTCAAGGGTGTTTCTTGAGCGGGTTTCAATGACTGATTGCTGCAAAATCTTATTGATTGTTCTATGAAACGGATTAAGCGATGTTGGTGTCGGAAAATATCCTGAAAAAGTTAAACAAAATTATTAAAATTTGAAAAAAAGAAACCGACAAAAAACTAAATGATCGTGCTTTAAAAATTACGATTTTTAAGTATTAATCTTAATATTTCCTTCTCACTTCAAACACGATCCTAATTTCTCTTGCTCGATTCAATAAATTCGAGTAATTTCTTTACAATCTCACAATTTTTTTTATTAAAAAACGAAACAAAATGAAAATGGGGGTTCAAAGAAAGGTGATGGATTATTCATTGATCAAAAGTATTCGTTTGCATTTGATTTAAAGAAATCTTTTTTTTTTGGACTCTTTGACTTTTCGTAAATATGTTTGTCGTTGCTTTTGTAGTTTGTATAAAAAAAATATAAAACAAAAAACATATAAAATCTTAATTTTTGTACAATCCGCAATTTTTATTGAATTTTATAAAGGCTTTTTGAAGAGTTTTTATTGTGAAGTTGAATTTATTTTTATATTATTGATAATTCTTTGATAATTTTTCTTTCAATTTTTTTTGTTAATTTTAACAACAAACATAAGTTACATAACTTTATTATTTAAATCATAATTAAAATGCGTTAAAATTGAATTATTAAATTTATATGTTGAATATGTTGAAATATGAATTGATCGCATTTATTATTCTGCAAACCAATAAATTCTTCAGTTTCTTTTTGTTAAAAAATTGCTTCTCTTTTCTCCCCATGAAGTCAATCGCAATTTATTTTTTTAAATGATATTCGATCCATGCGTTTAAATTTGAAACGCAATTATTGCATTCTATTCTAGTTCTAAGTCAGTGTCGGTCAATTAAAATGTTATTATTGTTTTTCTATTATTAATTTATATTTTCAAAAAAGAGATTAAAGTGGTAGCAGAAACAACGCATTCACTAAATTTGTCTGATGAAACATTTCCAACAGTTGAGTGATAATCATAATTTTTTGTTAATCGTTGTTTGTCAAATTTGTTCCACTAGCACGTTATTAAACTAATCTTAGTTGCCTTAGCAATCAGTTTGCTGCTAAAAACTTTTTGAAATTGTATTTTTGATTCAAAGCGATTTAGTTCAACGTACTTAAGAGCTGAATGAATTCTCCCCTTTCCCCTTGATTCTACCAAAAATTCAATGCAAGTGGGTTTCCTGATATTGAAATCAATATGGACGAAAAAATATTGAATCGTCCTATTTTTTATTGAATTTGTTTTCTTGAGTTCCAAAACTCTTTTCCAACTTTTAATATTGTCGCAGATTTCTCATTATCAAATTTTGAGAATCAATACGATTTTCAAATTTTATACTTAAAAATATAACCAAGATATTTCCAATAAAGCGTAATAAGAAATGTTTCAAATTTCTAAAACAAATAGAAGGCAAATTGTCGGTATTTAAATGATAATATAATTCATAATTAAAATGCGGGCATTATTTTCTAAATAAATTGTGTTTTATTAAATCGAAACTAAGGAAAAGCAATTTGGGTCTTTGTTTTTAATTTTTAATTGTTTTATTGTATTAATAATGATTCAGAAGGAACGACTTTGATGTTAAATAACGGGATTGAATAAAATATTAACATGCTAATCTCTAGGAACAGTAGTTGCCACCCAGAACTGCGATGGAATTGGACATATTGGAACGTTTATTGTCGTTTAGTTACTTCAATTATAATTAATTTATTAAAAAGCTTTCGACATTTGCATTTTCTCCAATGCATTCCTTTTATTAAAAAAGGAAGAAAGCTCTTTCTGTGCTTATGGAAGTGGAAAGTGGAAATCAGCTCCTCTCCGGCATGGCTTGGAGATATATATCAGACAGATTGTAAATAATTTTTAAAAGAAAATCTATAACATAATCTAATTAGAAAATTATTTGTAATTTCAGTGAATCCTTTGAATATATAATGAATAATCAATTCTAATATTCAGTTTGATTTAATTCAGTATAATATCGGAGAAGTGATAAAGGGATTAACCCATTCTTAAGGGATCAGGTAATGGTAGTAGTAAACACAATGATACTATACCTAACCCCGACTTAAAAATTTCCGATAAGCGATTAGAAGCTGTATTAAAATGTATATATAAATATAATTATAGTGACACACAGGCAAATCAGGTGATACAACGAGTTGAAGGCGAGTTGAAATAATGGTTGAAGAAGGGTGAGAAGAGGGAACAGTGCATAAGCAGAAAAAAATTTTGATATTCTGTGTTGTGACCCCCCGATTTGCCATCGCGAAAAGTATTAGATTTTTTTTCTTAAAAAATTTGATAAATTTTGTTAGTAGGATTAATTATTGTTGGCGAAGGCTGTCGTTTTTAGATTTTAGAGTGCTTTGACATTAAAATTGCAAAGAAGAAAAGAAAAGAAATTAATAATGTGGCTAATCTCGTCTCCTTGCCGTCGGCTAAAATTTAAATTGCCGAAATTCGATTCTGTTTCTAAGTTCAAGTTCATAAATGAATTGAACAAATTTTGCATCAGTGTATGCGAACAAAAGTATCTGCTATTTCTATGCAAGTGAATGCATAAGACTAGAATCAATGATCGGATTTGTCGTCTCTTCGTCATTTTTATATATTTGTCTTTTTTCTAAAGTAAATAAATTGTCACATCACCAAAACTGAGGGCACTTTTTTGCATCGGTTGCGGTGAAGCATCTCGAATGAAGACGCAAGAGCAAATTAAATTATAAAAAAGTTGTACTAAATCCATAATTTAATCAACTATTAAATAGCTTGACAATTGCATAAAAACAGTCTCTCTTTCTTCTCATAGCCGTCAAAATGAGAAGAAACCGCAAAGGAATGAAACTGTTTATTTTTTAACGCAGATATAAATCGTGTTGTTTTGCTCTTAATTTCTAAATTTTCTTCCATTTTTTTGCAAAAATCGTAAATTTCTCACTAGAACAGAATATAAATACAAATAATAAAACTTTGTTTTTTTAAAAAAGTTAACAAATATATACAAACCTTTGCTCCAATTGCCATTTTGGTATGCATTTTTCTGGATTTTTCGATGTTTTCAAAAAAATTTTTTTTTAAATTCAACTAAATAAATTTATATGTTCCAAATAGAATACACTTTTTAACAAAGCCAAGTCTATTTGTGCGAGTGGTCGGATCTCTGTGTCTTCGGTCTCTCACACGCAGGGTTTAATAAACCAAAACTGGGCAACTTCGATGGACAAATTCAAAACTTTTATGTACGCAGCGCAATCCACAACTGCAATAACTCCAAATTAAAATGAAGGCACCCAACCTAGTTGAAATATTGCCAAAGACTGAACTGAGAACGTTTATCTCCCTTCTATCTATAGCAAAATTGAAACAATTTCAATACAAACGTCGGCAGATTGAGAAGTATTCGTGATGCAGTCTATGGGGACTGTCTATGCCGTCTCTGTCGATGGCTACGAGCTAACACTTGTTGAGTCAGGTGTCTTTAGCAGCGGCCAGGGCAGTTAATGATGAAGCAGAATATCATCATCAACGAGCAGTGGAGATAATTATCTCTGATGAGAACGGAGAGTCAACAAAAACAAGCTGAAGGTGCGCAGTGAGCTAAAGCCTTGCTTAAAGAGTTTCTGAGAGAGAATCAGAAAGAAAAGCACATTCTTGGGATCATTCTTTATCAATAATTACATAAACAATAATTTTAAAAATATTGCTCTTTTTTACAAGCGTGTTGACATAATTTTTTTTTCAATTTATTAATTTTAAAATTTAGCAATACGTGTTATCATTAAATTTTATTTTCTCACACGAGGTTTTTTATTTCTCACTCTTTATTATATATATGCATGTGTGCGTAAATATGTAAATTGTAAAGATACTAATACGCGATCAGCGAAGGCAAGTGATGATAGATACTAATTCAAACGTAATTATATTTATAATAATAATATTGATACCCGGTAAACAGGAAAACTTAAAGTTATATCAAAAATTCTTTATATAATAGTCTGAATTACGATCTTAAAAATGTGAATTGCATCTAACTAAACATAATGTGAAAGATATAAAAGTGATAAAACTTATCTTAATATATAACTTAAAAGTTATGATATAATTTATCTTTTCAAAAAAAAAATTGTCAAATGTTTATGATACGAGAAGTGCTCGATTTTGTGCTAAAATATAAATCGCCTTTTTATGATACAAATCTTGGAGGAAATAATAGACGTTACGACGTTACTTGTTCCGATTATTTGAAATTAAAACTTGAGAGATTATAAATTAAACTCTCTCAGAAATGTAGGGCGAAATGTATTATCTATAGGTTGACAAAGTTGAATTGAAAACTGAAAAATTCACATGTTCTCATAATCTAAAAATTTTTAGAAAACAAAGAAATACCCGGAAATTACTTAGTTGCAAAAGGGGAAAATGATTTATACCCGAATTTATGAATGCAACATTTTGCATACCCGAACACTTGCTAGGCTTTAAACTCGTGCCAGTGTTCACGTAGCCCATGCAATCGATGCATTTCGCTTCATTTGAAATATTGTCTGACATGATGCGCAAGGGCTCGGGTACTTTCCAAATTTCGTGTATCGATTATCTAATGATAGAACAAGAGGGAAGTAGTTTGTGGAATTCTTGCGGGAAGTTTTCAGCTCAGTAAATCGACTGACGCAATACACGTGCTGCATTAACTCATGCACCATGTGCCACTCTCTCTCGCTCTCAGGGATGCACTACATTAATATGAATGAGCGTCTATACGAACTATGGAGTTAAATATATATACTATACAAGCATTAGTGTATTTCAGCATATTTCTTTTTATATTCGTTTACTTTTCGTTGATAAACAACAACAACAATGAAAAACGAGAAGATTTAAAAAGGAAACAACGAGAATCGTCTTCCTCAAACTCATGGAATATGGCGGAATCGTTTCTTTAATAAACTACGTTTGCGGGCATGATTTTCATCTTTGTTTTGTCATTTTATCCACATTTATTTTCCAAATGCCTTTAGCATTCGTGTCCCGACCTATTCCAAGATGGTTCGGCGTAGGCCGCACAAATATTGGCAAACAAGCGATAAAAATATTTATCTAGTTTTTGAAAAAAATTTCTCTAAACCGTCACGCCCATGGCCCTGAGTGAACCATTCCATAATTACCATCTCTCTTTTCCCTTCTTCTGATGTTTTATTGCGTATATTTTTAATTTGTTTTGAAGTTCTACGAGTTTGGAATTGACTTCAAGCTATTTACGATACGAATAAATTAAACTACAATTAATAAAATGCTCATGCCCGTTTTTACTCTACCTTTTTAAAGCATTTATCTCTAATTCAAAACTTAAAGTAAATTTTATGTTTAACTACTCTTGATCCAAGTTCAAAGCCCGGAAGTACCGAATAGGCATATCAAGTATAATCAGAGGTTTAATATTATCATAATAACGTATGTATAACAACAACAACTACAAACATATTTATAGTTGCTGAAATAGTTAAAATTGAATGAAATTATTGTAAAACTTGCCCCGTGGGGACCCTTCTATTACCATTTTAAATTTTTTTTCGATTTAATTGAAGAATTTCAAATTATGTCGTTTTTATCGAATGCAATACAAGAAGCCACTAAATTAAGAAGAATTAATAATAATTGCCTTGTGTTGAGTAAGCTCATAAAGTATTTATATAAATAAATACACTAGTGAATGCCCTACGAACAACAACACTACTAATTTGCTCGTCAATCTCTTATCAGCTCACAGTAATTACACGCAAATAGAAAGGCAGTGTAGAATTCTCTCTCAACACAATTGCATTTAAGTTTATGATTGGAACAACAACAAGTGTAAAAAGAGCACGTATGATCGTGGGCCTCTGTAACTTGGGCCTGACCGAAACTTATATACCCTAGACCTAGGATAGGAACGGATTGTTTGATCACAATAAAAACTGGGCGGTGCACGCCTCTTTTAATATTAGTGTCCTGTTTCTTGGTAAACTGACGCCTACTAACTCATCTTCAACGGAACTCTTCTCAGAAAATTGCACGAATGGTATAGTATAATCCAGGCGTGCCACGCCTATTTTTGGTGTATTTATAATGTCTAATGACACCACATCAGCAATAAAATTTCATGTTTAAAACTTCAATGGAGACGGACTAGAGACATTAAAAAGTAGGCGTGGGACTAAGCCCATACGGTTTATTTTCACAACCACTACAATTTATAATACCAGAATAATGTGATTTCACCAAACAAGGACGGCCAGATGGGACTAAATCGACTCATATGATGGTTCCAAGCCAGAAACTATATTATTTCCATACCTGCCGAACCTGTTTAATGCGTTACATACGGTGAAATCGCCTTGATGCCTTAGCCCATCTGGTGAAAAGTACAAAACAGCAGTACCAGATGGGAAGATTACATACGAGTTCACAACAATAGCATATAGTCAACTTCTCCCGGTACCTCTGACTTAATCATAAACAAGTGCAATCCACATATAATGTGGCGGCAGAGGTTGATTCGACTTCGCTTGCGGTTACGATGACGAATTATATAATTCTCTGAAATTGTGCCAAATATCAGGCTGGAATGTATCTGGTGATTTTATCTGGTTATATATATATATATATATATATATATATATATATATATATATATATATATATATATATATATATATATATATATATATATATATATATATATATATATATATATATATATATATATATATATATATATATATATATATATATATATATATATATATATATATATATATATATATATATATATATATATATATATATATATATATATATATATATATATATATATATATATATATATATATATATATATATATATATATATATATATATATATATATATATATATATATATATATATATATATATATATATATATATATATATATATATATATATATATATATATATATATATATATATATATATATATATATATATATATATATATATATATATATATATATATATATATATATATATATATATATATATATATATATATATATATATATATATATATATATATATATATATATATATATATATATATATATATATATATATATATATATATATATATATATATATATATATATATATATATATATATATATATATATATATATATATATATATATATATATATATATATATATATATATATATATATATATATATATATATATATATATATATATATATATATATATATATATATATATATATATATATATATATATATATATATATATATATATATATATATATATATATATATATATATATATATATATATATATATATATATATATATATATATATATATATATATATATATATATATATATATATATATATATATATATATATATATATATATATATATATATATATATATATATATATATATATATATATATATATATATATATATATATATATATATATATATATATATATATATATATATATATATATATATATATATATATATATATATATATATATATATATATATATATATATATATATATATATATATATATATATATATATATATATATATATATATATATATATATATATATATATATATATATATATATATATATATATATATATATATATATATATATATATATATATATATATATATATATATATATATATATATATATATATATATATATATATATATATATATATATATATATATATATATATATATATATATATATATATATATATATATATATATATATATATATATATATATATATATATATATATATATATATATATATATATATATATATATATATATATATATATATATGTATATATATATATAACGTATATGACGTATATATAAGT
Organism: Physocephala rufipes; assembly: GCA_963966595.1. Classification (NCBI taxonomy): domain Eukaryota; kingdom Metazoa; phylum Arthropoda; class Insecta; order Diptera; family Conopidae; genus Physocephala; species Physocephala rufipes. The sequence continues at coordinate 19,921,277 of OZ016504.1, forward strand.
TTGTACTACCATGGTATCACGTTTGCTGACGTCAAACAACATGCGATCCAAATAGAGAAAATGACAAGCCCATAAAATGAACCAATCAGAAGCTTTGAATCTGTTTTGAGGTCGCGATGCACAGTAGGCTGAAATGCAAGCTTTTGGAAGAAAATATGAGTTTTCGGGAAGAATGAAATATTAGAGGACGTGCTTATTATTCTAATGAATGAGTAAAAGCATGAAATATTTGTTCACTCTATTGTTTTTGTTCCTTCTTGTTAAACACAAGACAATAAAAAATGTTGATAATAATGTTATTATAAAATACTGTTTGTCATTATTAAATAATAACTTATTATACTAATTATAGTATTGGTGGTTAATTGCATTTAATTATTTTATTTTCTTAATAAAAACAAAATAATCCTTTCCTTAAATTATTTTTAGTAAAAAATTCTAAACCGGTTTTGTTTCAGTTCAATAAAAACCAACTCGAACGGAAATTTATCAACAATTGTTTTATTGATAAGATACGAATATATTATATACATGTATATACATATTTCTTCTTTTTATTTGTTTATTTTGATCGCTTTAAATGATACAAGTATTAGTTTTGTTTTCTTTGCTTCTCCGATACCGTTAGATGACGACGTTGTTGATTAAGGTTAACTCGATCTGGTGACTGTTATTGTTATTTGTTATTGTTAATTCCATTTTGTTTACAACAGATATTGTTTGGTTTATCGCACCCTACAGCCAAAGAGAAAGAGTATATACACTTCGTACTGCCGTTTCCAGAGCACTAAAACAGGCGTGGTAGTCAAAGAAGGTTATATATATTCTAGCTCATAATCATCTCCTGAGTCCTTTTATTGCCCGTCTGTGGAAATCAGGATTACAGCTGAACGTTGAGAGGTATAGATGTGAAATTTTCCACGAGTATTCCTTGTCATAATAGTTTAGGATTTAGCGATTTTTCATAGTAAATATGACTTCATCATCATTAGCACAGTTGGAAGCACACGCGTTATTTTATTCCAAAATTGTGTTTAGCGATAAGGCTCATTATTGGTTTAACGGGTTTGTTAATAAGAAAAACTGCCGCATATGGAGAGATGAGTCCGCAATACTCTACAGACCCCATTTCATCCAGAAAAATGCACGCTTGGTGCAGTTTACATGCTGGTGGTATCATTGAGCCTTATTTCTTCAAAAATGAGATCGGAGCTCGCGTTAAAACACTTTAGATTGTTACCACACCGCGATTAATGATTTTTTGTTTGAAAATATGGACGACATTGATCCACACGAAATGTGACCCCAACAGGGTGGTGCTACCTGTCATACGGCGATGGCAGCCGAAAAAAGGGCCTTTATCGAGCTTTCCCTGTTTATAGTGCTGTTTTGAAGTATTTAGCATACCACAAAAAATCTGGAGTGCACCGACTGTTGATTATTAGCATCGAACTATGAATTTATGATAAGGGTGTAGGGTGTATGGGATTCCACAAGGTCGAAGTTAGCGTTCTTACTTGTTTTTATTTGTTTATTTATTTGATTTTTTGTTTTATAAACGGAATTTCACGAATTGGGACTTGTTTTTAAGTGTTCTACGTGGTTTTATCTACAGATTTTAAATGACAGTATTAATAATGATAATAAAAATAATCGGATAGATTTTATTTCTTTCAAACAGGTCGTATACACTTGTGCGGAAGGGACAGTTATCATCGATAACTTGCTGTCATTTCAAAATTAGCTCGTTATGCCAATTAAATGACAATAATAATAATGATAATAATAATAATAATGATAATAATAATAATAACCAAAACAGGATCTCCAAGTAATCTGTGTCGAACGAGCCCTCTCTCTTTCTCTCTCTTTCATTCTCTAATCGCTTTTTAAAACATATTCGTTCAAAGGTAAAATTGACAATCTTTCCAGCAGACGCCCACTTTTCGGTTGACGCAACGCTTGATACAGTTATTATTAATTTTTTGTTTCATATACAAATACGATGTATTTTAAAACAATTGCATATTATATACGTTGAGTTAAGTACCATTAATTTGATAAATAATGTAGTTGTCTCTCAAATGTCTTAAATCAAATTTGATTTGATTTAAGATTATTAGTACGAAAAATAATCAAGGAAACAATGAAAAAATTTGCGAATATCTCATTGATTTCTTTTTCAAATTATAAAAACAATTGAATCGAATTAAAAATTCGTTTCTTAGAATTAGATTAAAATTAATTAAATTCACGAGTTAAACTTTTCAACAAAAGGTCGTAATTATTACAAAATTTTGTTATTGTAAAGAACTTAGGTAAAGCTCGGACAAAGAGCTGCTCACAAAGGAACCCAAATATATTGCAAGCTTTTTTACGATATAATAATTACCAATGAAACATAAGGACCAGTGCTAGACAGCAGGGAAAAATAATTTGAAATACAAAGAGTATTATAGACTATCAGTTAAATCAAATTAGTTCGAGTAAAATTCTGTTATTGTACTTAATGTTTTTAGGAGTGCAAAGGAATTTTAGGAATGACAGAAAATTGTAAATTTTATTTTTATCGATCAAAACGAAAATATCGATTGAGGTTTTTTTAAAATCTTACCGTGCTCTTTCTCGTTTACTGCACGGCTATTAAAAGTTAATAACGTGATTAAGAGCAATCAAAGTCCGATATGGCCGAGTTCTGAAAATATTCTTATTTGAATAATTGCACTTATTTGAATAAATTAGCTTAAATATATATTATAGATGATCGTCTTTAATATATATTCTTCAAAATGTGTTAATATGAGAATGAAATTGACTTGTATTTCACATTTTATTATATTCCGTAAACCGAAAATATGATAACTTCTCAGTTGCTCATTGTGGTGCAACCCAGCGTAATCGATGTTTCTAGCTGGTGATGAAAGATTATACTAACACGTGTATTCATTTTTTGTTGCTATCCTTAGCGCTCGCGGCGTACGCTTATACACCAATACCAACGTAACACATGCTGAAACAAATTGTACGCTGATAAGCATCGGCTTTTGTTCACTTGCGAAATGAACACCAATAAATGATCGCTGGCAATAAGTTTGTGCATTTTATAATCTGTAATCGTGTTCAATAAACTCTCTTATACCCTTTGCCTTTTCCTGATATAGAGCTTCAGATTTCATCCATTGACCTCAAATATTAATTGCCTCAACTTAAATATCAATAGGAATCAAAATTGAGTAGTAGAATATTGAATCGAAGAATCAAATAATTGAATTATTTATGAAATGAATGAACAATTCATTGAACCTTTTTTACAACAAAGTAAATAGTTAAGCAAAGTAAGAATAACAATTTGAATAAATTTAAGACTATGACAAATTATTTTAAAAATCTCAATGAAACACAACTAAATTAGGAATGAAAGAACAAATATTATTTAACAAATAGCAAAAGATATCAGAAGTGAATGGCCTTGCTCCCAGAGCTTACATGTAAATGAATTATTTATTTGGCAATGAATACATTTATTTAATAACTAACGTATGTTCTTAAATTTCATGGCAATTTTGTAATACCCACCCTTACTCCGAGAAGTGCCTAAAAGTATGCTGCAACAAATTCTTGTATAATAATACCCAACCAGTATGCAATGGCATAACTAGACCAGAATGATATTTTCAAATATTCAAATTTTTAAAAAACAAATGTCGCGTAGCTCCCTGCCAAATCCGAGAATTAATAAGGATAATTTCAAAAAAATAGCGTCAGGACGACTCTCACGGGACCACGATTTAACATCAGCTATTGGCCGAAGGAAAGAAACAAATGTCTCCTTAAATATAAAAACAAAGTCTGCCATGGAGCACGAGCCAATTCCTTCTGAGAAAGGCTTAGGGGCTAATTAAGCACCTAAGAATAAAAAGATGAAATGAAACAACATAGGGGCCGTTAAGTTTGTACTAGGTTCTTCACAAGATGCAGATAATGGCAATCGTTTTGCAATCCTGGGAGAAGTTGACCTCCCTGCATAGAAAATAATAGTCTTTCAAGCAATTTTAATATTAATAATAGTAATAAGAATAGTAATATTCATAATAATGGCAGTTGTAATTCTAATAATAAGAGAAATAAGCCGGTTTAAATAGAAGAAGACATTTGGGTCCACTACTTTTCTGTATAACCTTAACATAAATGATTTGCAAGATCAGCTAAAATCTAAGAAGTACGATTTCAAAATAACAAACAATAGTCCACGAAAGATCAAATTATTTTTAAAAAGGAAAAAGATTTCTGATCGAATCAGTCGCGTCCCGAAACAGCTAAACGTTCCGTGCTCCTTTCTCCCACCGATTTCTCTTTACAATGTGAATATTCAAAACTTAGTTAAACAATTAAAGGTAAATAATTTGACTTTTGAATTAATTAACAAAAGCAGATATAAGAGTAAATTATAACAGACGGACCCATCAACTTGCGTAGAAATTATGCATCTATTAAAGGAAAAAAGGATTGATTCATACTCGTCTACCCCGAAGGAGATGGGACGCGTTAGCCTAGTTTTGCGGGGTTTATATTACAAAATGATTGTTCAGGAGATCAAGGATGCGTCCTTGATTGATTCCTTGGCTCCGAACGCTGTTGAGTCGGTTTTCAACAACTTCTTCAAAAAAAGTAATTTCGACACTCGCCTATTTTTAGTAACTCTAAAGCTGGAAAATCATTAAAGAAATTGCATGTCTCTCAACTCTTTACTCAACCAAAAGGTTTCCTGGGAATTTTCTAAAGTTCTAAAGTTCAGAAAGAGGTTCAATGTTGGCGTTGCCAAAAGTGGGGCCATATGTTTCGAAACTGCAACAGACCTTTTGCGTGCGTCAAATATGATCAGAGTAATGAACCGGGACAATGTTCATTACTTCCATATCGGGAGCAAGAGCGTTTCTAACAATGTTAATTGTTATTTCCAACATTTTTCTTACATTTTTAGTTTGGTACTATTTCACTAAAATGTTTCTAAGACCATACATTATAATCCTGATTTTGTACAAATCCCAAATTTTACTTAAAACATTGTTATATTATAAAAAATGGCTAAATAAAATTTTATGCTCATTCATTTCGAAATTATTTTTAAGACGTCTCAGTTCATTCTGAAATGGTGAGACTTTTGAGAGAAAAATGGGTCGGAGCCTTACTCCTATACACCAAAAGAACTTAAAATTAAAAGTTTACTTTTGCGAGGACTTTTTCACAAAACTGACATTTCAGGTATATAAAATGAAATTTCAAATATTGTTCCTGACACAGCAGAAATAAAAACAACTTTTTTGAACAGGTTCATTTTAAGCAAATTGATTGTGGTTTGTAAAGAGTTCAATTTTGCACAAGTTTTTTATATTAATAAAGTTTTCTCCTTCATCTTTTAGTTCCCCACAATGATAATTCATTGATTGAAAAATTCATTTATTAGGTTATTGATTCTTTAATTTTAATTTACAAAATATATAAAACTATTATTAAACTTATTCTTTATCTAAAATACCTGTCATACGTGTCCTTTGCAAAAGCGCATACTTTAACCTTTGTGTTTGTAAAAATCTCAAAATTTTGAAGTTTTAAACCCTGACTCCATCCAAACGTATGCAAGGGTCTCGCCGCAGCGCTTAAATAAAAAAAACACTTGAGATTAAATGCGTAGTATAGATCACGCCGCGCAAAATAGATCCTTTGTCATAAAATTATTGTAACACATTTTGTTTATATTTCTTTCAATTTACCTTTCTATACTTCGCAAGTGCTCTCTTTGCGAATAAATTAAGTCTCAAACGCGATCAAGCAGGTCAAAAAAATTGCACTTTGTTCTGTTTTCGCTGATTGTCGTGTTGAAACCTTCTTATACAATTCAAGATATTCAGTGCAGACCTCTGAGACGAAACCCTGCATATAGTTCTGTATTTACACTATGTACTTTATTGTTCTTAATGCTTTTCTTGTTCAAATTGCGATTACCAAAATTGCACTTTACTTCAAAAGATATATTATCTACTAAGTCTAGCGATATGTAAATATGCGCATTGCTTATGGCTATACTGCATTCTTTTCAATTCAAATATTTTTAATAATTACAAAACAGTTTAAACTTTATTAAATATTCTATAAATTGGGCACATTTTTCTGATACGATTGCATTTAATTAATTACGATAATAATCTTAAATTAATAAATACGAGCTTAAACTAATTCCAACACTAGAGGCAAAAGTGCTTTTAGAGGGTTTTTGTAAAAAACATTAAGGCATTTTAATATAATTTTTGTTTATCGAGAACGAATCCAATATAATTGAGCAATTTACAATATTTACATTAATTCGTCGTAAGACTTAGAACAGATGGCAAAATATGCCATATTTGTTGATATAGACGTGTGTTAATTAAGGCGTCTTGAATATGGTGATGTTTTGATTCCAGCATAAACAAAACCTTACGTTCTAAACAAAACATTCCTTAATAGTGCAGACATCCCTTAAAGTGACGGTTGCCGGTTAAAATGCCGATGAAATCGATTAAGATCTTTTTTCCCAAACAACAATGTGTGCATCATTCGAATTTGCAATGAGTGGATTGGATGAATTGCTGTTGCTTGGCGTTGATCTGGAATTTGGGGAGCTAACATTATTGTGCCATATATGACGCCAATAACCACGCCCGCCCATAAGCGTGATGACTGTGCGCGCGCTGTCCATTATTTGACGTTGTTTGACAATCTTTTTCTGTGTGTTGCTCTTAAGTGTTGTTGCATCATGACCACGGGCAGCAGGTGTTTGCGAACGAGGTGTAGGAAGAAGAGGAAGTGCAGTACCACTGTCGGGTACTTTAATTTCCTTTTCTAGTGAGAGTTTCATGCTTTCCTCCAATTTGGGAGTGCTGGATTGACGAAGTCCTTCATTTGGCAGTAGAGAATTTTCGGAAATATTGCCCAAGTCGCTACCATTTCCAGACGTTTTGTGGCTGGCGCTACTACTGTTCCTTGACACCGATCGCCCACCGAGAAGACGTATTCCCACACTTTCTTCACTGCCCGACGACGTATATAAACTGGATGACTTCGAATCAACAGACCAATTGGAAAGATCTAGCGAACGCGGCCGAGAAACTTTCATGCGTAAACGGCGATCAAGAGTAGTGACTTTACCTTGAATGGAAGCAAGCTCGGGATCGGAACGTCGCATTGCATCGTATATCGTATCCATTAAATTGTAATGAGTTCCTTCGGCAGAATCGTAATCCTCTTTCACGTATATCAATTTCCCATACAACCCATAAACATCGCAATATCCATGGTCACCATGCGTTAGAGTGCTGGTGTTCGAGTTCGATCTACAGTTAAAGAAACTGGTCGATCGTGATCCACGGGGTAAGGTTTTTGACATACGTGTTGGATCCCCAGAGTTATCGCGAAACGCTTTGCGATGCGATGCAGGTGAATTCATGACAGAAGAAATAATTTTCGGAGAACTTGATTGATCGAATAATTGCTGTTTGCTTGTTTTTACATTCCGTGGGGAACAGTTTTGATCTGCAGATATTGTTGAAGTATCACCTGGTGGCAAATCGCGACGAAGTATAACAGAGATGTCGCCAGATTCTTGCTCTGCAGCTTTACTTACGTCTGCGTTTGTAGAAGACGCCTGCGTTTCCTCGCTCATATTTGATTCTCTCTCGGTATTAACTGTGGCCATTGCAGTCTGTGACTCTGACAAATTACTCGGAAAGGTATGTACTGTCGTGGGCTTATAGCTCGAATACGCCTTAGGTACCAGTGGCAGCAGAAAAGTAATAGGGCCAAAATGCGCATGACAAGATATATTAATGCCGGCACTTATAATCGGTACACCCTCCAAGCGCGGCAAAGGAATAGTAACAGCAATACCTATATTCGTTCCAACCCAAAGAAGTCCTCTGCAGGCCATAAGAGATGTAACAAAAATTGTACTATTGTTCGTTCGCTGTTCTTTCTTTCCTTTACCCAAAATACTTGAACAAATATTTATATCCTGCAAATGCTTAAATGTCTCCGTATGGTAAAGGCAGAGAACGGGAGAGTTCTTTAAGGAAATCCAAAGACCAATGCCCGAGTGCGCCATCAGATGTACCTGCTGATTTTCACCGTGTTGAACTTCGAAACTCTTTTGAATTTCGCCATTTAATGCATTTAACACGAAAACATGGTTGCCACAAGATGTGTAAATATTTAGATTAATCGATAGAATAGTCGGTACTGGTAAATTTGATTCATCGAGCTGCACTAATTGTGGATCAGCGAGCATCCATACGCCATCATAAGAACGACGATAAATAGCTATTGTGCCATTTGACAGGGTTACAAAGACTGAATCAAAATAATACAGGATACGCATAATTCCTCCTGGTACCGTACAACATCCCAACTGCTCCTCTTGTTCGGGATCGCGTGCAGAATAAATAAGAATTTTACGATTGTCCGTACCAACCCAAATGAGGTCACCAAGCAAACTGTTATGCTCTTCGTGGGTTTTGCAGTTCTCGAGCCCTTTAACAAACTCTAGCGCAGTGACATGCGTATCTTCTATATCAAAAGAGTTAACATCTCGTAGGTTACCAGCCTGCTGAGAGCGTTGTGAGAGTATCGCAATATGTGACGACGTCCCATCACTTGTGCAAATCCATAAATAATTTTGGCGTTCATTTTTTCGCCTTGAATTTCTATTGAATTTGGTATCATTGACGATATAGTAGAAACAGCCACAGCGAACCTGCTCGAGAAAAAATTTAGTTGATATACAAGAGCAAATCCTATAGTAAGACCTACCTCTGTTTGATGCTGCGATTTATGAATCGGCATCGCCTTAACAAATAAAGGTAAATTCATCGATTGTTTTTGTTGGAATAGTTGCTGCTGCTGCTCGTTAGGCGGAACTGATAGATATTCTATAACAGTAGTCTCCCAAGCAGGGGAGTTATTTATATCCAATGCCAATTGGGCTAAACGGAGTTCCGTAATCCATTCCTTTTTAACGTTTGGATTTTGCGTTTGAAATGTAAACGTTTCCTCTTTACCAGATTTACTACGAGCTATCAATTGCATACAACACGAGTCCACCCAAGCCATTTCCTCATCCTTCCGTTGGATTGAGCCTTGGATGACACTCAATAAGTTTTTGGTGATATTCGAATTCAATTCCTTGTAGGCACCCTTAAGAGTTGCTACGAGATCGTTAACGCGCGATATCACCTCAAAGTCATGCATTAGTGCACTCATCTCATTACAGATGTTGTCGGCACCGCTTACGAGTTGGGCTGCTGGAGAATTGTCGAAGGATATTCCGCACTGATTATTATTGTTAGACTTAAGACTTCCACCGCGATTCAAACCTGTGACGAGGAGAAGGAGAAACGAAGATTAACAAAATGATTTGGGTGCAAAATGTAAAGGGAATAAATTCGATCATATCCGCGTACCCGCCGTCAATAATCTTGACAATGTTGACGACGTACTACTGTCTATAATTTCCACATCAGTTACCGGACACATCCATTTGAATGATAATTTCTCTGTAGCACCGAAGTCATGAGACTGTTTCGGAGCGACTGACACGCAAATGACTTTATCATTCAAAAGCATCAATCGTCGTTGTTTTGATTTCACAATAAATCCTGCCTGGTTGAATTCCAATTGCGTCACATTATCTTCACGTATTAAATAGTGTGTGCGATTGTTCTCGTTCGACGTGAGCGAACGTATGTTGAAGGTTCCACTCAGGTGCGCTAGCATTTCTTTAAAGCCCTGATATTGCTCTGCTTCACGCTTGCGTTCGTTCAGCATTTCGGCCAAGAGCTCAAGCTGGGTCAAAGCCAGCTGCAACGACATGCGATCATGATGTCCTTGCGGAGTATATTTCAGCAAATCTTGGAGAAACAGTATGAACTGGGGGAAACGTTGTACGGGTTTTACCATCAGGCCAAAGAATGATAATCGATCCTGCGCACTTATTTGCTTTACTTTAAAAAAGTCCGCCAGAGCAGATTTGCGTTTCTCTTCCATTTTAGCCAATTCCATGGCGGCAGAAAAGTTGTTGATAAAACCAGAATAAATCTCGAGAATATGCGGTTGGCTAAACGCACTGACAAAACAGTCACCCAACTTTTCATCCCGATCCCAGTAACGAACACATTCATCCAAAGCAACGCGAAACAGTTTGTGGGCTTCAAGTATGTCGGGTAGTTGGTGGAAAAGTATCGAAATTTTATTACCGCTCAAGACAGCTGGACTGCTATTTTCGAGCGCCAATTTGTAGTCCTGTAATATTTTAAAATTGAACAATAGTTTATTTAATTTATTTTATTTTCTGTTGAAGAAATTTCAAATCCCTTTCTCCCCAAGGAACAGCAATAAAGAGATAATTACATTGACTAGACGTTCCAGTGCTGCCAAGTAGGAATTCTCGCTGTGGACTAAAGCCGCAACAATATGACGTCGCTTTAGTTGTTGTTGCGACAATCCTGGTGGAAGAGGTGGAAGCATCGGTGTGATCAAAGAGCTCCGAACAACATCATTTGAGCGAGTACTCGCTTGAGATAAACAATCCGCATCACCAACGGTAGATGCTGCAGAAGTTTCGTAATCACTATGCTACAGACAAAAAAAAATCACAATTAAAACGAATCGAAATATTAAAATAGCGTTTAATTCTAATTACTTCTGGTACTTCAGGCATTTTGAAGTTTGATTTCGTGGGAGCTGTCAATCTTTGGGGTCTCAGCGACGAAGCGTGTGAATCCATGCAACGCAACTTCGGTGATGCTTCCGTTAAATCTGCATTGGACGACACTGATTGCCGGCTATCATGATTACCTAAATCATACTGATTGCTTGATCCTCGTCGTATCGAGAACCAACGCGACAAACGACTACTGGGTGATTCACCAGGTGTTGTATGGTCTTCACCACGCGCCTGTTGACTTTCAGGCATTGTGCAGCTGACGCGCCTGCTCATTCCCGTATGGAAATTGTTACCATCGTTAGTGTTAGCGTTCGCTGCGCGGGAGCTGATTGAAATATTGGACTTGTTGGTCAATGAGGCATGTGCAGTACCCGTGGCATTCGAGGAATTCGAACGCCATTTGTCAAGACTTAGATGTTGTTTGGCTTTGTTAAATGTCGAACGCAATTGTGAATTGCGTTGAGTAACGGTGCTTATTGAAGTCCCAATAGAACTATCTTCACCAGTGAACTCTTCATCAGACGAATTGATGGTGCTACTGCCAGTTAAACCTCTTTCAGATGGTTCTGAATGCCAACTCCTTTCAGAATTTGTTGTCAGAGTTTGGGCTGAATTTGTTCTGATAGAAGATGTTTGCTGGTGATTCTTTCGGGTTGTATCGGCAGATGGAGCTGTTGTGTTAATGACACCAACGGCTGCAGGAGAGCCGCCGGTGGTACTAAAACTGCCACCAGCAATTGTGCTGCTGGTCAAAGTCGGCGCAATATTATGAATCACGTTAGAACTTTGGTCCGCGATGGAAGTACTAATTTCGGTACTTCCTAGATTTCTGATGATTTGGCTGTGGTGCTGCCCGTCTGAATGATACGGATGATGATGCGCCGTTGACGACAGGCCGTGATGCAATCTATCAGCTACAATCAAAGGGTCTAACGGGCTCGATGGAGTTGTATTATGTAATTGGGCCGTAGTGATAACGTTTAATTCCGCTGAAGTTGGTGCTGTCTCACCTGCCGAAGAGGTGGATAAAGAATGCGCACAATAATCAGAATTGAATTTCTGTTCGTCTAAGAAAATATGAAAAAGGGAAGAAGTACGGAGAAGATAGACAACATCCCGACGAGTTAAAAAGCTCTTGCATAATGATGTTAGCAACGAACCGGGCGTTCTATTTGTTGAGAGCTAAAAAAAGTACTGCTTGAGCAAGTTAAAATTTGGTAAACGCATTTCTTGACTTTTCATGATTCCTTTGGGATTTTATGGTTTTATTTTGCCATTCGGGATTTTGTAAGCGACCCAAGTGTTAAAGCAATTAATTAAGGTCCGTCATATGAACCCTGAATAACTTCTGCATAAGCTTTGAACGAACTCTACAAGATATGCGATATTTAACCTTTTTTATACCCTACACCCGAAAGATTTAGGGTTCTAATGATCTGTCTGTTAGACTGTTGAAATCACGATTGCGAGAGAACAAAAGAAATATGGTCAATACCAGGTTGGTATTGAAAAGGGTGAAATCATGTGAGAACAAGGACAACTTTTTATTCTGGAACTGAACCGCGAATACTAAGTTATTTTGAAAAAAGTGGGCGTGAACCGCGTCTATTAGGAATACAGACATATTCTGTGGGTGTAGGTTATTTGAGCTTCGACCAGGCCGAATGAAATTCTTTTTTATTGAATTTTGAAATTTAAAATCAAGAAATAATTACTTGAAATAATCCCTCGATTCTAATGAATATTTAATGAGAGGAACAGGAAGCGTTGACGAATGAAAATAATTCAAATATTAGCGCCTTAGGCGCAATAATTTTCATTAAAGAGGTCGCTTCAATTCTTCTTTAGTTTTTATTCGAATTCTTTTTTCCAAAAATCGAAGACCGGAAATAATTGATTGAATATGCTACACGTGTGCGCTTTCAGATGCTACCAGATACCGGATGTAATCCAATAGTTACAAAAACTCCTGAAACGCTAGCTAAAATTGTGCCTATACGTAAACACATAATCTCAAGCATACTTTACTTGAAGACCTTTCTAAAAATAAATCCTATAAATTGACGATAATTCTCAGAAAAATGCAGGCGCCGATGGAATACAAAAACGAACAATTTCGTAGAGTAAACATTCTGTGACCATGAATATGCATCAATATTTCATGGATAAATATGAATATATCGAAATAACAGGAGATTAAAAATAAACAAAAACTGACAAACAAAAGAAGAAAACAAAGTTAGAAACATTTTAAAATTTAGAGCCTTATTACGCAAAACGAAACGAGGGCGTTTCTTCGTTTCCCTTTTTGTTGTCCGTAATTTTTCTACGCTATTTTCTAGAGCTTATAAATAAGCAGAAGATAATAATTCGGTTGACACGAATCAATCAAATGTTGTTAGTGTTTATCAGTGCATTCCAGCTGAAGATCGAACACCAAAGCCGAATATTTTTGAGTACTGGAAAAGAGACAGCTAATGAAAAAAATGCGAGCTAGAGAACTTTCGCTCGGCGAGCTCTGTCTCAGGAAGTTGACGAAGCTTTAGATCCTACAAAAACTTCGAGCGTCCCGTCAAAGTGTCTTTCCATTCCATTCGCTTCGGTTTGCGTAATAAGGTCTTTATAGACAATTTTTTAATTCGTATTCGTTGAAGAGCGATTTCCTAGGAACCTCCCTGACAGTAAAAGGTCTGAAGTTGTGAGAACAAATTAAATTTAAATCGATAGCATTTTGTGGTTCTATTTCAAGCAAAGCTTGAAGCAGATGCCGCGAATGACCGATTAATTTCAAAGAATTAATTCTGAGCAAATCGAAATAATTTACCCTTGGCGTCCTTTGAATACTTTACCAGTTACCCTCATTCGTCATCTTTATCAGTTTATTTTATATTCATATTTTATAAATTTTATACAAAGCAATAATGTGATCCAGCCACTGTATCCAGTCTAGTCCTTGAGGCTGCAACAATTTTCAATTAAGAGCGAATTTCGACCTTGTCCAAATCAGATAAAGTTCTTTAAACGCATACAAATACAATCAGAAATATGCGATACAGTGCTGTTTGGGATCACCATTTTATTCAAGCTTTTTCAATAGTCTTTCCTCTCTTCTTCCCGTACTTCCGGTTTTATTATTTTATAATGCTGAATACATTTTGTTCAGTTGTTGACAAAGTACTTCAGAAAGATAAACACTAGGCCCAACGGAAGGAAGAAGGAAGGGGAAAATGTCGGCTAGTGAGCTAGCGATTAGATAAGTTGAGTACTATAATAAAAGAATCCAAGATGAAAATGGTTGATGTTAAATGCTCCAATTTCAAGAATGTTGAATTGTTTTATCGGGACTAGTTGGAACTACTTGTTGGCCAACCAACTTTTAAGTTTAACGAACTCTACTTGAAGTTATCGCTTGCCGGCATTTTATTGCGACATTATCTTTATTTTAATCATCACATATTATATTTTAATTGTAATTTTTTATTTGCCTTTTTATATTTGCATTAATCTTTCTTGTTTATCACCTCACCTCTCCGCCCCCGCCCCTATCAAATCGAAAGATGTGTCCGGCCCTATTCGACAGACATATCGCCTATGCCTTTATCGTATGACATATCGTATGCCTTTCCGATCTGGCTATAGAGGGTTACAATATCACCCTCTACAGCAAAAGATTTCAAAATCCTTGAGAGAAAGATATTGAGTCTCTGCCTCAAATATAAATTCATCCCTCCCACCAAAAGATTCTCTAACAAATTAATCTATGGTAAAGCGCAAATCACCCCATTACTTTACTATGCCTTATCCCTCCAGAAAAAGTTCGTTCACCATCTAGCTACCCATAGCAATAAACTAATAACAAACTTGTACAACGCTGAAAAACTAAATAACTGGGACACCTCCTATTAGCTATCTCCAATAGGAATCCTAGTTATTTATTTAAGTTAATCAGTTAAGACACAATTGTTTTTAGTTCAGATCTCGATTCACACCATACTAAAAATATGGTTTAATTTATTTAAGTTGTTTTGTTTATATTGGATTCTCCTTTTAATGACTAATGTTGTTTTATGAGAATATTAGTTTTTCTTTTTTTAGTTTTAGTATTAGTTTTTGTAATTGTAGATATAGTAATTTTAGTTATGTAGGAAGAGCTGAGTTTATATATATGAGAGTCTACTATCTCATTTGAAAATATGATCAAAAACTGGGCGTGGTTCGCCCACTAAAGACAAAATTCGTGACTACGATCGTAAAAATAGAAATGTCATGAAATTTGGCACAAATATACCCTGTATTCATAGGCTGTGTGTAGTTGAAGATGGGTGAAATCGGAAAACTG
Organism: Physocephala rufipes; assembly: GCA_963966595.1. NCBI lineage: Eukaryota > Metazoa > Arthropoda > Insecta > Diptera > Conopidae > Physocephala > Physocephala rufipes. The sequence goes on from OZ016504.1 coordinate 19,936,369, forward strand.
CCCCTTCCATGCCTCAATTAGAACTGCTTAACAAAAAATGGGCGTGGTACGCCCTCTATGAGCAAAAAACACGATTACAAACAAACAAATATCACAGACTTGTTATAAATAACCAGGTAAATATAATAATTTAAATATAAATGTATAATATATCAATATAACCCGCCGACATTTTAAATAAAATTTGTTATCACCACCGTTGTTTAAATGAACCTTTGTTAGGATTATAGGCTTCGGCCAGACCGAAGATAACGTTCTTACTAGTTATTGTTTCTAGTTATTGAATTTCTGTAGCAAATGCTGTAACGGGGTCTCATAGAGCAGTAAAGCCCTCAATTCAATACCAGATATCATATTTTTGAAACTTGGGAGAGCGAAAACAATATCTAATTTCCGTACAATTATCTTTGATTCCATTATTTAACCATTTTTCTACAATCAAGAAGTTAAATTCGTGGAAAAATTTATAAAAATTCCCATGATACAATCATATTTACCAAACATTTGGCGCTTAAAATTCCAGGCACCCTCCACTCAAAACCCGTGTTTTCGAACTATTCATTTATTTGCCCCCGATACCACCCACACAGGGCACAGATCGAAATGTGGGTTGTATCGTATGATACGTATGATTTTTCGATAAAACATTACGTTTTCCTTTCCTTCCTTTAAATACTTTTTTACTAAATGGTAGGATGCATTATTCATCATTTGGGATGCAAATATAATAAAATAAGTTTTAAATACTGTGAAACAATTGAAGGAAGTTGGCAGTACTCCTCGGAGAAGCTGATGGATTAAACACTGACAAAAAGAAAAAATTCAAATAGAGCCTTAAGGTACTGACAAGCAGCATCCAAGTGTGTGATAAATATGCCTACCGGAATTATTTGCGAATGTCAGAGAAGTTTGCTGAATTTCTAAATTTGGTCCAAATGGATTTGCAGAAGGCTGAAACAAATATAAGAAACGTTGTACCACCGGGTGAATAGCTGGCCGTAACCTTGCGATATTTTGCCACAAGAGAATCCTACAAAAGCTTGGATTACCAAGCCAAGTTATCGACAGCATTTTTAATTCTTTTTTAATTTTTGTGATTATTTTTAGTTACTTTTAATTAGCTATTTTTTAATTATTTTAATTTTTATTTTTATTTTGTTTAATGAAGCCTTAGAATTTGATGGGACTGTTCGATTCCTTTCTTAAAAAATACCCTGAATGTGCAAACATTTGTACACACAGTTTTTTAGTGCGTAAGGCATCGAAATTTATAAAAAATGGAAGAATTCATGGTTCTAATATATTACATAATAATATTTTGTCAAAAAATTCTAACAAAAATAATACGGTCTACGTTTTGCAGCCCTAGTAAATACATCAATCGAACAAACCCTCCGCAAAATTAATAACACCCTTTTGTAAATATAATACAAGTGTTTACGACAAGTCGATACGACAACCCACATACGACAGCGAAATGTCCTATCTCTTTATCTCTGATTCAAGAAAACCGACATATCAACCTTACAGGAATGTAGTGTGAAATTATGGTGCTCACACAGAGGTGAAGGGTTTACTTTTTAGCGAATTTTTAAGAGGCAATAATTTAGTGTTCCAGCGACACTAGTGAATTTTCGATGACAGTTAGAACCGAAACATAAAGATTACAAAAAAAAATGTTTGCCGATAACTTGAAATAAAATACTTATAATCGGGTTTAATTTGATAATTTCTGTTTAGAATTTCTACAGAAATGTTCAAAATAACAAAAAATCCAAAAATATTAGTTAAACCAATAGATCAAAACAGCTGTGGGAATGAAGTTGAATAAAGCAAACTTTAGGGGAAATCAAAGAACAAACTGAATTTTGCTGTTTTCAACGAAAAGTTGCATTTCAACAGAATTTCGTTTGTCAGTTTTTGTATAGATGAAATGTCGCTTTTCAGCCCCCGTATGAACGCCATATATAATTGGTTTAATAGATTATAATTATGACGTCACTAACATTAAATCTAATAGTATTACGTCACTAACATTTAAATTCACATAAAAAAAGATTACATTTTCAGTGAGACTATTTGTCTTTAGTTATAAAGCGTGTTAACGCTTGAAATCTAGTCGAATCAATTGTAAAACACAAGTATATTAATTTTGTTTAATAATATGTTGATCAAACTTGATTTTAAGAACATACAAATATAAGTCGGACACCAGTAGGATTTATGAAGTCTCCTCCTTACAATTTTTCATCGACTTATGATCATTATCGTACCTCCTACTTATCGCAAATTTATTTTCAATACGATATACCATTTATAGCACGATAAGAATAGAACATATGGCGACAGCATGCGCTTCTAATTGTTCGACGCACAGTGGTGCAGAAAAGAAATCATCAATTTGTAAATTTTTAACTAAGGAGTTATTATTGCAATTGAGAGAGAAAATGTTGAGATATATTTCACAAAGGTTTCTGAATCAGCATACAAATTAATTCTCGTTTTATATACTTGTTTCTAGGATTTTAAACGTATAAAATGTCGATAGGATCGATAATAAAAGGCTGATCGGCCAAGCAAAAGTCATTTAAGGGCGTTATTACACAACGCGAAACTAATGGAACAACTAAATTGAAAGACTGCGACGCTGGCTTTAAGAAGACGCTGGAAGTTATTCTAGTATACAAAAGGTCAGTTTCCTTAGATAAAGTCTGTTTTCCATTAGCAATCCATTTGCTTGCGCGCAACAAAAACACCCTCCTCCCTAAACGACGTCCTGAATGTTACTGAATAACAGCATTATAATGTAAACTCACTGGAAGACATAGATGAAGACGTAGACATACACGACATGAAGAAAAATTGGTATAATGTAACTTTTTCATGTCGTCTCGTCTGGTTTTATGAGGGGATAATTTGATATTGTTGCCACATGTGAAATAGTTTTAGGGATATTCGAGAAAATTCATGAAAGTACATTGTTTCAGCTTAAAATTTTAGTAAATACTTCTTATTATTGGGTATGGCAACAATAAAGTAATAAACTTTTTGACATTTCCCAAAGAATATGAAGAAGTATTGGTGCACGATAATAAAATTGTTTGCTTGGTTGTGTAGTGTTTGCAAATAAAAGTGTTTACAGTGTATTATAGAGGAAAATAGAAAAAAATTATTAGCGTCAATAACCATAAATTGTGTACAATAAAACAATTATGAATAGCATAAAAAAATATTGGAATTCAAGAATGGCATTAGCAATATATATTTATCGATCTAGAATGGAACGTCGTCAAGAAAGGCATATTAATATTTTAAGGAGACCCCTGAGGGACGAATCAAATATTTTGGAGATGCCGGAATTCGAGTAGGTTGCAATATTCCCCCAATTTTAATACATACACAACCGACAGACGCTAAAACTGGAATGAAGTAATCAGCACGAATCCGTTTTGTGTTCGTCGCGTCTGACAATTATTTCGACCAAAAGTGAGTTTACATTATTCGGCGATCTGACAATCAACCCCGAATATACATAGGAAGATCCCATTTTAGACGAACTTTCGGTTTGGGAAATTTTCGTCACTTTTTCGTGTTTATGTTATACCGATCTGTCAAACATACAAAATACATAAACAAAAATTCCAAAAATTTCCAGCTTCGTGTACGTCGTGACTTTACATTATAATGCTGTAAATTTTTACCATGCCGCTTCATTCACACCCAAGCGAAGGATTCCTTGCTCGCGTTTTATTCACTAGCTGATTCGGTACCGGCACTCAACCGCCACCCGGCTTCGGCATCCAGTTTTTGCCTGGAATGCACTGATAAGCACTAACAATTTTTGTTTATTCGTGCCCAACGAAATTTTATCTGCTGCTTATCTATAAGCTCTCAAAGTAGAGAAAAATGAGGTCAAACACAAAAGGGAATCGAAAAAGCTCCATAGTTTCGCGTTGTGTAATAACGCCATAAATTTTTGAAGAGTTGAGTTGAATCTCTGCTCTAAAATATTACTCGTAGCATATACACTACTATGTTCCTAATCTAATAATTCGGGATAACCTTAGTCACTTTTTTATGATTTGTGGAAGATTGAATATTTACAACTATTATATTAAAATATTTATCAAGTCGTATTTATTTTCCCTCGTCTCCCTTGGTTGGGCCTTAATATCATTCTACTGAACAAGCCACACATATGAATAATACTTAAATTATGCATAAAAGATCCAGCAAATATAAGATAACTAATTTTTTGTCGTTTTGGATTATATTTGCTGTCTGCACGTTTGCTTGACGTTGATTCATAATACGACAATCAGAAAAGTTTCTGAACACACAACTGATCTAGCGCGAGCAGTTTGACTCGTAGATCAGGATCTTTTTCCTAATTATTATAACTTCATAAACATTTGATTTTCGATTTTTAATTTCTTAAATATCGCAATGCACTTTGGAGTTCGTCATATTTTGAAATGTTTATACCCTACACCCGAAGGGTATACGTTATAATTATTAGAAATAAGGTATAGCACATATTTTTTTGATAAAGACTGAAGTAAATATATGAAAGATGGTATTTTCAATATATGCATTTATTGAGAAAAACTTTTCTACATTTTTTGTTAGTACGTTTTTTGCTCAAGATTTTTTGTAACTTTATATAAACAACTTTGTATTTCCGATAGAATTCTACTGACTGACGGTTGTTATCCTTGCCACAGCCGAAGGACGCTATATATAAATACTTTTTATACAATCAGCTTAGTATTTATGATAGAATTCTCAAGCAGCAGAATTCTATCGTAAATACAAAGCTGCTTGTATCCCTGGGTTGTTATGACTCCCGTGGCTGAAGAGTCATGTTTTACACAAAAACTTCGTTGACCTTATAGTTATGCATTCCTCAAACTTGCCACGTCTAGAACGTAGCGTATTGCAGAAGTAGTATAATGCGAAAAAGGAGATTCGTGAAAAATATGGGCTCATTACACATTTTAGAGAAAAAATTTTGAATACAAAAAAGTACTTAAAAGGTAAATGTGAAACTTTCATGAAAAGTACAGGGTTTTCGCGCAAATATGTAATAACATAAATTGAAGATATGAGCAATATGTGACTAACACTACCTTCATCGTTTCACTCTATCATTTAACGATATATTACTCGAGTATATCACTTTAATGGGCTATAACCCCTACACGGTATGTGAGCGGAGTACAATTCTGGTGTTGTTGTAATCTTTAACAATACATGGGGGCTGGAGTCAAGTTCCTGGCCTGTTCGTGTTTGATTTTTAGTAACAGCACAATAATTCTTATCGGAATATTTTATAAAAGAATTGCTAACCTGTAGTAAAATCTATCCGGATGAACAAAACGTAATAAGCACATTCAACAGGCAACTGTATAACACGCCCCGAATATTCAATATACAAAAACCACAAACTTCTGCACCTTGTGATTTAATTTCTTTCAAATTCACATTAATCCTTTATAATTAATTCACATTGATCGAACTATATTTTTGTGAATGCAATTTTTCGTAAGATATAGCAGACTGTTATAAAACAATATTATTAAGAATGATATGACAGGTTTATTATTTGCATCAGGTTCACTTATTTTGCTGGAGGCGACGATAACCCATGCGAGAGTGAAATGTTTAGAACTAGTAAGTCGATTACTCATTTCACATCTGTCATTTCGTATTCGAATTTCGAAAAAATGGCACTCATATTACGGCTCCCACACAATTGGATGCGAACGCTTCTTTACGGACGAAATACGAAATATTTTACTTGTTTGGAAATTCATGCTTAAAACAATAAAAAAAGAATAGCACTCTGCTAAAAACTTGCAATCGTTTTTTTATGATAAATCAACTGAGAAAAATTTGTTAAACTTTTGATAAATTCTTTACCGAACTTTATTTTCAATCTTTAGGGAATTTGATTGTAATATTCTTTGTTATATTTTGGCTTGTTTTCACCTTTTCCACGATAAAATTGTTGAATTACAAACGAGATTAGAGAGTGTTTCCAAGCAATCCATTTCACGTAATCTCCAAAATGACTAAATTTATAGCGAGATAGAAGAAACTAGTCAGTATTCTGGGATATTAAATATCAATTAAGAAATGAGCACAATGTGTTTATTTCTCAATCCCTAACTTTGTTCTCTACTTGTTTTTTTTTTGTTCTATTAGACCAGCCGTAACGTAAAGTAACGTGACCACTGCTTCAACCTACCAATGGAAAACGACCAATGGACCAATGGAAACGATTATTCAAGCCATTGACGGCCGCACTAACATAATGAAATTTGGTTTCTTTCCGTCAGACAACGGCCGCATCTCAAACAGCTATTTCTACTCTTTATGCTTCCTATATAAAATGTATGGGACAGAGCGAGGTAGTAATATAATTTCCCAACTTTGTATTACAACAAATAAACTTTTTTACTTTGCTCCGAATGATATTTAGAACTTTTGACAGCTCAATAACCTCTCCGCACCGTCAACACACGACTAAATTAACTGGACCATTATACTCAGCTTAATTCACTTCACTTCCCAGCAGAGATGAAGAGATAGTACACTTCGCACTAAATCACGTGCATTTGGTCAATCCAGTCACAGAATGGTACAAATTTAGCTGGAATTTGGTACTTATTTCCCAGGAAACGCGTACTAGCGTCAACAACAATCAAAAATATGGGCTCGAGTAGAAGGTGCTTTGGATTTTAAGCGTCGAAGGTTTGGTGAATATGGTAGAGTCGTCTGAAGATTTAGATTAATTTTTTTACAAAATTTACTTCGTGATTGTTAAAGAATAGTTAAAAGTTAAATGGGGGGATAATTGTGCTGAAATTGGATATTGTTTTTGTTCTTTCGAGCTTTTAAAACATAATATTTGGTACTGAGTTGAGGGCCGTACTGCTCTATGAGGCCCCGTTACAATCCTTGCAGAAATCACAACACTTTTGCTTACGCACGGTGAAACATGTTGTTGCCTTTTTCTGGAAACTGAATGAAAGAAAACAATATCAACAATATGGCTCAAGTTAAAGTATAGTGTACGTGATATAAACAATGCATAAAAAATAGACGTCAAATCACTTCTACGCGTGGTGAATTAAGTGACCTATCTCTTTATTTCTGCTCACGCATAGCGTAGGCGATGTAAATAATGCAAACAAAAAGACGTCAAATCACTTGTTCGCGTGGTGGACTGGGAGTGTCCTATCTCTTATGTAAAGATTGCAGTAACTCTTTTCTATTACTTTCCATTCTTTTAACCTGTTCTCACTGTCTCATTTTCTCATTTTCTCACTTTAATGTGGTTCAAGTAGCACCATGAATACTAACTTTGGCCAGAACAAGGTTTATATACCCTACAGATAAAAATTTTTAATTAGGTGAAAATGGCTAGTTGTCGTACCACGTCCCTTTTTGCAGTAAATAAATATTTAGATGTAGAACTTGAAGCCGAAATATTGCGAAACGTTACAAAACTGCTCTAAAAGCCTATGAAAACCGATAATGTCGCATTGCTATTAAAAAGCGTCCGAAGCAATGATATTTCGCCCACTTTCGACACCGAACAGCCAAGGAGGTATGAATAAATCGGATAACGATAGTACTTCAATTGTTTCACTGTAAATACGATACTTTTCCTGTGGATGACCGTGCTCGCTTTCATGGCCAAATTCATTACAAATTCATGTCAAATCTCATTACATAGAGCTTAGTTCTCTCATAATCGTTATTAAAGCAGAAAGACTGGCAATACACAGCAGGCTAAATAGTATCAGAGCAGAAACTATAAAAATTATTATCTTATTGTCTGGAGTGTTTGATCAGGGGCTTATTGGGAGTACGAATACAGATGCCATAGCTTCTTTATACTATGAAACCGAAATAACTGTGGAAACTTACTGTTGCTCCACTAGTTGTAAGGGACAAAAGGAGTAATTTGCAATTATGATAATTAACATTACAGAAACGGGATACGGAGCTGTACGAAATTATATACGATTGAAGAGTAATTTATGAGATTTTAAAAATAACGAAAACAACAATTAGATGATTAGGAATAATGAAAACAACAATTATTTTTAAGTAAAATGAAAGTTAATGTATCAGTAAAAACTTTATTCTTTTCCAGGATTGCTCACTGAAGTGTAAGTCAGCACATTAATCACTATCAACATGGTTAGCATTTAAATAATTTGTGAGCGATGGTAAAAGGAACCTTTTGAATAGGCATCGAAGAATACTACATAGTAATTTCCGTTTTCATAGATTTCGTAGAATTTCCATTTCATTATTATAGGGTAATTTTCTCAAAAGCTTACACAAAAAATGGATGACGACAGTTTTATAAGTACTGTGTGGAATTACCGGCGCCATCTATTAGTGAAAACTTCGCCTAAGGCTTTTTTGTTTTCTCTACATAAATTCCGTCTGTCGCCATTGGTTCCTTATTTTAAAATCATGTTTGGAATCAAATTGCGTTATTCTCATTTCAACGGATATGGATATTACCGGATATGGATATGGATATAGAAGAAGCAAAATTATGTGGCCTTTAGTTACGGACTCTGTTCATTGATAAAATATAATTCTTTTTTCCTCAATTCATGAAGAAGTAATTACTGGTGTTTTGGCAACTTTTTATTATTTGAGCAAAGCATAGGGAAGATGAGGAAGACAGTATTGGGAATGGAGTACTTACCCTCTATTCCTATATCATTAATGCTTGATGTAGAAGAAAAACCAGGAATTTTCCGCCAACCTTTTCGATTCCAGAAGCTGCGAGCCTTCGATTCGGTTGGTATTATTGGACCTGGGTCCTCAGCAGAGCGTATTATATCGGCACAGTTTAAGATCCGACGTCCACAGGAATCGCGCACCAAAAAATTTGATTGAACTTCGTCCGTGGAAATTGTATGCGCTCCGTGTCTTGAACAAGCTGAACGCTGCGAGGAACGATAGCTCTCAGATATTGGACAAGAACATGAGGTTGTGTTGGTTAATGATGATTTGTATGCTCGCCCCAACAGGGTTTGTTGCCGCGCTGTCATTAGATTGCTTAGAGCCGCATTTGTCTTGTGAAGACGCAAATTCCCTATATAACTGGCGCCGCTGCTGCCGCTAAAGCCGCTATCGAGATCACCACAGAAGACAGTATTTGAATTTATGTTGCTTTGTGTAGAAACGGTGGAAGCGATGGCAGTAGTGATCGACGGCAACATTTCATCGGATGACCGCGTATGGGAAAGGAGCTCGGGCAACGTAAAGTCAATTTCACAGACATTATCAGCAGAGGTTGAAGATAGTCGGTTGGGGGAAAGCGGTGACGAAATAGCTATGGGTTGACCTGAGTTGGTGGTGACACTTACTTGAGGTTCATGTAAGGTGGGACTGCTATTTGGAGGTGATTCTGGCATGAGCATTGCCTCTACAGATAAATTTAATTCACCTAAAATTTTACGGTGCCGACTCTGCACCCGCCGAAATTCTTCTTCCACCAACGATTGATTGAGAGAACCGGCTGACTGTGAAGTCTTAGCTAGTCTTAACTGATTTCGATTGTCGGTAGATGTTATTTCTTCGTAAAAGTTTTCAACTAACGAATTGTTCGTTGCAATCGTTAGCGTATTAGCTGTGGCCTTGGAAACACTCTTGTCAATACCTCTTCTGCTTCCACTAGAACAAAATCGAGTTTGGTAAGATTGTCGCGTAGCAGGAGACACGAGCAACTTATTTTTTTTTCCTTTTGAAAGCAGAGCTCGTATTGAATTTGGCGGTGGCGCAGAGTGCACATGTTCTGCTGGTCTGGTAGATTGCTCTGGTGGTGGAATATTCGAATGCCGCATAGCTGCACCCGGCTCATAATACGCATATGAGTAATCGTGCTGATGATGAGGATTCTTTAACATTCCTATGTTCTCTAGATGTTGGGTCGCATACCAATTACTGGGCCTACTGCTGGGTTCTTGTTCATCGTAAACTTCGATGGCATCGGGATCAGCGTCCGGGTAATGTGAAGATGTGATGCGTTTACCATTCGGGCTAATGCTGATTGTGGTGGCACTTGTTGTCGATGATGATGATACCGAACTTGTGAGACCCGATGTCAGAGCATTCGACCCTATTTCTTTACCTGCTGGAAGCGCAATATTATCTTGGAATAAATCCACCGAGATTTGATGAGCCAAGCCAAAACGGTCTGCCAATTGAACTTGTTGTTGTTGTTGATGTTGTATGTTAGATTTTATTATGGTAGATTTGCTGACTCGCGGCATAATCCCACTATCGGCTGGTGTCTTTGGCGGTTGGGAATAATCAGATGGGGGAGGAAACTTCAGCGAATCTATAGATCCCAAAGAGTCATTAACGGTGACGCCAGCGTTGGTACCTTTAGGTGTGGCTGCCATTAATATATTGCTTTTATACAAAAGTGTTTCTTGTTTGAGTTGTTGCTGATGGATATAAGTCTTGGAATGTGCTTTTCGCAGTTGACCCGTGTCCTGCTGTTGATGGTGACGATTCCGCTGATTTAAAAACAGCGTTTGAGCTCCGACATTTTTTTGTAAATGCTGTAACTTTTGCAATTGATGCAATTCTTGTTGTTGTGTCGCCGGATGTTGTTCCACCACTGGTTTGCTTTTGTTGCCACCCAGGCATCTCTCCATGGCACATTTTGTTTTACAATTAGCACGTTTTTAGATCATATCGTCATCGGATTTATTTCGATTGGTGAGAAAACAGCCGAACAATAACCGAATGATAGAATCAATGATGGCTAAACTGAATGATGACTAAAAAACAAATTAAAAAATCAATTATTGAACACTATCAATTATTTAAACATTATAAGTTTGTTACATATAAAATGACAGAAATGCATTGAAATTACTGAAAACAAAATGAGTATTGTCTTAATCTTTCGCCAAAATTCCCTCCAATCTCCCTAAGCAGTTAACTATTTTGATTTTGTTGGAAGTTGTGACCCCCACGTGCGTTGTAGAAATCGAATGTATGGTTTATATAAAATTAAGGTACAGTAAAATGGTTAATATTTTTTGTTATTTATTTCATGTTTATATTTAATTATATTAATTCCAAACTTCTTTCAGTTTATATATTTTAGTATTAACTAAAATTGCAAAGGTAATTGCCAACGGCCACTACTGAAGACGTATGGCAAAGATAATCGTCATAACACAAAATCATGCAATTCTCTCATGACGAATAACTTCGTCATAAACAGTTTAGTGGTTATGTTACTCTAATAAGAAAACATTAAGGGAAGTTGTGATTGTGCCGTCAGCGAATGGTTTTCAGTACATTTGTTTTATATACAAATCGCACGCGGAAGAGAAATAATCAGAGTATTTTGTATTCTGCGTTACTAGCTCGCATATTACTCTGTATAATTTAATGAATCCAAGTCATTCACTTGGATTTATTTTGAATGGCAGAGAAAGAAGAGGCTAGTTCACAATGTCTTAATTAGCTGCAATTAATGAGAGCCTCCCCGTCCTTTGCCATCACTTTGCAAACTATCCAAAAAGGCTCGCAATTGTGCGGTGGATGCATTTTAATATTAACATTCATTAAAAAACAGTGGGTTAGACTGCAACTGCTGCAGTCGGTACTATCAACGAATCTCTTTCATTAAACTCACTGGAACATTTCAATCTAGTAAAGTCGATTTGGTGTCCTCCGTCCAGGCAGCTCAGACGAAACTGCCACAAGGAATAATAGTTTAAACCTCATGTCGGGAAAAATATGAGGGATTCGGTGTAGGAAACTATGCGCACCCTATAGATTGATTAAACAAATTATTGAAATAACGAATAAGAAGAGAATGAGATGGAGTAAACGGAATACAATGAAGAGGAATGACTTTTGCAGTTCGAACAATTTGAATTCATTTCGTATCTTTCCGAAGCATTTTAGAAAATAATTGTATGCGCTACCAGAGTTCTGAAATCAGAAGAAATTCGTTGAAGAACGATTTCCCGTCTCCTTAGAAGTGACAGTTGCGGATGTAATTTAATCTTCCATGATATTAAATTCTCTCAAGTCCAAAGAACTAACTTACATCCACCAATTTTGTACTAGGCATCAATGGCATCAATCGAATTATATATCCATATTACGTGACCACACCTCTTATGATGTCTGATGAAAGGAAAGATAACTTTGAGTCTTTGAGAATTCTTCACCATTCGGTACACCTCTATTCATTTGAAACAGTTGATTGTCAAACGCACATGTTTGTTGGAAATTTCATTATCATGTTTTTTAAAAAAACTCATCGTTTTTTTGATCAAAAATCAGAATTAATGTTCTATGAAATTATAATTCAAGTTGCTCCAATAGGAAGAAGTGTATATCAGAAAACAGAATTATTTCAAACAACAACAATATTGTAATAAACGACGATTTTACCAACTTTTTATTTTCTTAAAATCTTTTATAGAAAATTCATAAAAATTTATTTTATTATCAAATCTTCAAATCAAATTGTATTCGAATCTTCCACAAAACGTTTACAAATCTTACAAACTCAATTATATAATTTTATATCCTATTATTAGGGCTATTTTTATATCCTATTCTCTTTTAAAAAAGGGAGAAAGGATATATTAACGTTGATACTAAGTTTGTAACGCAGTGAAGAAATAAATATAGAAAAGTATACATATTCTGGCTCAGAATGATCTTCTGAGTCGATTTACCCCTACCCGTCCGTCTGTCTGTCTGTCTGTGGAAATAGGTTTTGTCGTGTTAGTATAGGCTGGTTTGTATTGAAAATGGGCGAAATCGGACAACTTCCACGCCCACTTTTGGTATTTAATGTGAACTAAATCGCGTTTAGAGCTCAATTTCTCAGCTCCGTGTACGAACTTAAAGGTGAAATTATATATCCGTGCCTGCTACTTCATTTGAAAATATAATCAAAAAATAGGCGTGGTCCGCCCACTAGAGACAAAATTCGTGCAGGAATACAGACGTAAAAATAGAGATATTGCCATGAAATTTGGCACAAATATTTCCTGTCATCATAGGCTGGGTGCTGTTGGAAATAGGTGAAATTGGACTACTGCCAGGCTCATGCCCCAATTAGAACGGGTTCACAAAAAATATAGGCGTGGCACACCCTCTATGGGCAAAAATCACGACTATAACAAACAAATAAAGCTATCACCATGAAATTTGGCACGAATATTCTCTGTCATTACAGGCTGGTTATAAATTTAAATATAATTTAAAAATAAATATATAATATATTTATATAACCGGCCGACATTTTATTTAAACGTTGTTAAGAGATTCGGGAACAGGATATACAAGCTTCGGTCGGGCCGAAGATAGCGTTCTCACTAATTAAATATTTATCTTTAAAAACGACCGATGTGCGAATTGTGAATTTATTGAAATTTGAAGGGCAGAATTTTGTTGTAAATTTTGTTTTTCTCCAATTCTGTCTCTTTCCACAGAAAAGAGGTCAGTAATATCATCGATGTGACATCCGAAGGCTATATAGTTTTATGATTTATGATTATTTTTTCATCGAATTTAAGACAACAAATCGTTTGTGTTTGTAATTAAACAATTGCAATTCAATGTTGTTACTGAAAAAACCTACGAAACCCTGCTCCATTACTTAAAATCCTTTGTCGTTCAAGGTGATGTTTGTTGTTTTACACGGTGAAAGAGAACAAAAGAAAACGTGGAATTGGTAAACGTTTGTGTTTGTGTATTGCGAGTAGCTCTGAATCAATTATCTAAAAATGTTGCATTTATCGCATAACGAATTTTTTGCAGCTTGTCATTTTTTGCACATTTCCAAACACGCTCCAATATATACAATTCTATACCCTCTTGGGGAACAATCGATATAATGGAGGGTAATTTTAAGGGAAAGCATTTGATAGAACAAGAACCCACCATTCGTTGTGCAAACTAATTTTAATATATAATCTAAGATAGAATAAAAAGGTCGAAACTGATTCTCACAGGATGAAAATATTTTATTCTAAGGAAAACCATTCGTTAAGATATATCTCTTAATCTAGCTGTTTGTAAGAGAAAAACTAAGAATCGCGTCAACCAACTAACGCCGGCAATCATTGCTATAACAATCCCCCCAAAATACCAACATGAATCCTCAAAAACAAAAAATCACCGGGTCAGTATTTTATTTACTAGAAAGTAAATAAAATACGCACGTATTTTATTTCAATATGTGTACCAATATTGCCTGCTGCCGTTTATCCAACAAGGGTCTCACAGTGATTATACATTTCTATCTCTATCATAAGCTTTTGTTAGGTGTCCTCACGTACGCGTGAATGTATGTATACAGGTCTGTATTAAGTACTTATATGTATATATATAAATATATATATATATATATATATATATATATATATATATATATATATATATATATATATATATATATATATATATATATATATATATATATATATATATATATATATATATATATATATATATATATATATATATATATATATATATATATATATATATATATATATATATATATATATATATATATATATATATATATATATATATATATATATATATATATATATATATATATATATATATATATATATATATATATATATATATATATATATATATATATATATATATATATATATATATATATATATATATATATATATATATATATATATATATATATATATATATATATATATATATATATATATATATATATATATATATATATATATATATATATATATATATATATATATATATATATATATATATATATATATATATATATATATATATATATATATATATATATATATATATATATATATATATATATATATATATATATATATATATATATATATATATATATATATATATATATATATATATATATATATATATATATATATATATATATATATATATATATATATATATATATATATATATATATATATATATATATATATATATATATATATATATATATATATATATATATATATATATATATATATATATATATATATATATATATATATATATATATATATATATATATATATATATATATATATATATATATATATATATATATATATATATATATATATATATATATATATATATATATATATATATATATATATATATATATAACTTTTATATACGTTTTGTGAAACGTAGGATGAATTATATTCCAAAAAAATGAATAACTCACAGAATAACCAACAATCACTTGAAAGTTTTTAATTGTAGTTCTTGTTCCTTATGTTTAACTTCTATATACATAAAGATATGGACAGCAAGACATGCCGAGTTGTGAACCTTGGAAAATTATCATGTGAAGTTATACATGAAAAAGTTAATGATGATGATGGTGAAGCCATTAGATTTCTGATAATAATCATATGTTGGCAGCTTTCCATTTAGAATCCCTCTGGCAAAATATCCCTCCTCATGCTTCAGAAACTCTGAATGCGCAGCTCAGCTTCCCGGACGAGGGTCCCAACGAATAACTGTACAATTCTTAACTTTTAGTTGTTTGTCGTTGATGTTGTCCCCTCGGTTTTTGAAAAGTTGTACACTTCTTATTTAATTCAATGACAGCAACAACAGCAACAACAACAACTGCACCACTGTTGTGTCCCCCTTAGAAATATTGCTTTCACATTCTTTTTGAATACATCGCATATCATTGTGTTTCGTAACACGACGATTTGAGTTCAATGTTCTAAAATCCTTTAAAAAAACACCCACGACGACAAAGCTGAAGGATCAGGGGTTTATGTATTATACTCGCATATTCCCTGTTGAAAATAGCCCCCACCTTCACCACAATCGCAACGGCAATTGCTGCACTGCATAATTACAAGAAGCACCGCACCACCAGTAGGTTCCTATCTAAATAATTAGAATATAAAAAGCGAAATAAGTCGCAAACCAAGAAGTATAAAATATCGAAAAGTTTGATTTTAATATGAAGTAAGCTTTAAGTTTCGAAGTGGATGTTTTCACAGAAGGGTGTGACGACCCTTCGTCACCCTTTTCGGCAAATCGTTTGAAGGATTCAAGAAATGTTTAAAACAGGCAGGATATTCCTAACTTTTGTGGCTTTTTTTAGTATTCTGATTTCAGAAATATAAAAATCTGTAATTAGTTACATATTTTTTTAAATATCTCTTCGTTTTTAAAAATTTCAAAATATATCCTATTGGTTTGAAGTTTGTAAATTTTTTACCGTAAATTAGCCATAAATATTCTTATTAAAAGACTTCACTCAATTGAAGTTAATTTCACTCAATTGAGTGAAGACTTCACTTAATTTTTACATCAACATAAATTCCTTTGGATTTCGCAGTGACATGATTCGAATTCGATTGACATGATTTCAATTTGAGCTGCAGAAAATATTATTCTCGAATATTGTATAGAAGCCACGAATTAATTAAGTTTTAAATACAAAAATTTGGCATAAAGGAGTTCTTCATACGATGTCAAATTTTATGTAAGGATTTTTTTAATTATTGTAAAACAAATTATGGATTTATTTTACTTCCAGTAAAGAGTAAGAGAATATTTGAAGGAAACAATTTTTCTTTAGGTTCGGAAAACAATGAAAAGCAGCGAAAGTGGTAACAATGAGAGTAAAGAACTTAAAACAGACGGACTCAAAATTCGAGCCAATTAAAAAAAAATTTATTTCCTTTTTTGGTACCGTGGGCAAAAATAAAGAAATGTAAAGCAAAAGTTATTATCAGAAAATCAAACAATTGAGACCCCTTATGAATGGCAGTCGTTTTCAGTAATGCATAGAACCAGGATCAGAGTTCTTACCACAAGCAAATTTGTGAGTTGTAAACATTTCATTGATTTGTGCATGTTTATTCTTTATTGTTTATTCTTTATAGTGCTTCCGTTTGGTCTTCGAAACTTTTAATTAATTTCCTATCATCCAATTCTTTCAATAATTTTATATTACAGACGTATTTCACCGTTTGTTCAAGAATTAGATTCGCGAGAACCTCCATTAATCAAATTATGCAAATTGATAGTCTGTCCTTTGTTTTTGTCATTTCATCATTGTCATTTCAACCATAGAGTAAGAAATTTATTTCTTAAGTTATTTCTTACTCTATGTTTCAACTTACATCTTTCATAAGTCGATTAAATTCGGTCTAGCTTTGTAAAATTCTCAAGGAGCGTAAATGGCATTCTCTTAATAACTCTTAATTTCAATCGCTTCCTTATTGTAGATGTACAGAACGATTGAAAAGTTTGAATTGCAAGAGAATTAACTAGAATTAACAGCTGGAAATATTCTGCAGTAGTGGAACAACCAAGCTTTGCAGTTAAGCTATGCATGGACCATATGACCGAATAATTCATTCTACAGTTATCGCAAGATAAGCATTGCAGATTGGCGTGATTTTTAACTTTTGAGTCCCCTTCTAATCTGACAGGTCCACTGAACTTTTATTCCTTCAATTCTATCTAATTTGCTAGTGTCGGATTGTTCATTACTTGGCATCAGTAATCATTGAGATGTCACGAATTATAATGAGCCACAATTCCTTTCTGAAATTTCAACTGTATTAAAAATTGCTTATTACGTGCACGTTCGCCCTGGACTGAATTATTATTCTTGCCTATTTAAGCTCATCTATTCGAACCTATCCCTATCCTTCAACCTTACTTATATTCGATTCTGCTTTGACTTCGACTTTCTAATCTGCCCCCATTGGTCGCTATAGTAAATATAAGTATGAGTTCTGTACGATCTTCTAGACACTTTAAAAATACTTTGAAGAACTTTATGGTTTCATTATGTTTTTCCGACTCTGAAAGAGGACGTTTGTAAGGTATTT
This sequence comes from Physocephala rufipes, assembly GCA_963966595.1. NCBI lineage: Eukaryota > Metazoa > Arthropoda > Insecta > Diptera > Conopidae > Physocephala > Physocephala rufipes. Next base: position 19,954,320 of record OZ016504.1, read on the forward strand.
CCATTTAAGTGTTCACAACTACATGAATTTTCAAGATTTTATTTCTCTTTGTTTTTCACAATTATAGGATTCCGTTTATTATGAACACATTGACTCTAAAATGTACCCCAAGATTCCACGAACGGTTTTTATCCCTTTTTGCGAAATTCTTCCTTTCAATAATCATTAACCTGTGTGTGCGTGTGAATTGTTTGATTGTTCGGTAATGCAAACACATTCAAGAGCAATTATAAGCTCGAAATGATTCAAAAAATTATAAGAGGCTCAAAAGTTTTGCCTGCTACTTTACATCCACACTGTTAAACTTAAAGGGCCTTTAGTGTTTGTGCTAGCATTTAAAGTTGAACGTTAAACTAATTATCATTGATTTACAGGCAAGAACATTACTAACTCTCCTTATACATTATCATCAAAGAGAAAATATGATTAAAATTTTTAAGTTTTAAACGTCGTTTTTAAACGGCCATATGAAGAAATGAAATTGTTTAAAATCAGCTACTGATTAAGCCCATGAAGCATTTATAAAGCCTCCCAAGTAACGAATGAAATACAAATTGAAAATAATTCTTACAATTTTGATAATAATGACTTTACAATTTGTTCTGCAATTGATCTCTAACGGCTTCTTGGAGTGCTCACGAAATTGAGTTACATGGTATTCATGAATTCGTACCCGTGGCCATCCCAGGCTTGGAAGATTCGTTTAAGGAAAATTTGTTTTATTCCAAAATGAGCTCAAAATCACAAAACTTCAGCATTACGTGTTTTTTGTGTGTCCTTTGTTTGCAAACTTATAGCCTTTTTCCATTATTAATAGGTTTTGTGGATTTCAAAAACTTTTTTATTTATTTTTATTTATAAACATGGAAATATTTCCATGAGGTTTTTTCTGGATTAGCGAGTGTACGAATGGAAGAACGAATCCCAACTATCCACAAACCAGACGAGCCGGAAAAACAGGAAAAGGCTAATCCCAGCATCTTCAGCCAGCAAAAACAACACAATGTTATCAACTTCTCCGACGAGCTTAATCATTTTTTTCGGAAAATCGTAGTCTGATGATATTTATTACAATTTTTTCCTTATAAAAATATTCATTGGGTTATTAATTTATGCATCTCACTTAATTCTTGCGTCACTGTATAACTGTATAATATTTAAAGCAATTCTTACTGATACTCGGCAGCACAGATTTATTTAAATTTAATTTTCTTTTTAAATTAAAATCTTTTTTAAATATTTTTTATTCGAATGAAACATCTTGAGGATGCGACAGCGACCTCTGTCACTATTAGTTCGTTAAATAATTAATTATTTTCAAAAAGTATTACAGAAACCTTTATTCACTTTCGGAATATGCGACGATATACATTGGTTACCCGGTAAAGACAATAATCTCAACTTCTTAAACTAAATCCTTTGGCAAACGACATGAACCGCATTACCTTGCTTCAGGGCAAACGAAGTTATTGCGGAAAATTAACAAAATTCGAACTAACCAGACTGTCTGATTGGTTAGGCGGCCACTACTAAACACTCAGCAGCTTGACATCGTTCAGCCGCCGTTGCCTTCGTTATCGTCGCCTCCTCCACCTCCACTGCCTCGTTGCCTACACTGATTAATTCCAACTCAACGTCTGAGCACCGATTTCCATTAGGATAAGGCAAAACATCGTGCGAAATGGTATTGAGTGGACTTTGCAAAAAAAAATTTTCAAAAAAAACAAAGTTTCGGGTGGCTTTTGAGAACAACCGGTTTAGCTGAATGGACTGGGCTCTTTCGGCCCGTAGCTGCTAAGTATTTGAAATAAAATGAGTGTGTTCAGTAGGAAAAGAATGTTAACGTGCAAAAAATTTTGCAAAATACAAAAAATTCGTCTTCGATCGAAAAAAGTAGAAAATGAAAATAAAGAGATTCGACCAAATTGAATTCAGAAAGACTCACATAACGTCCCGGTACTCCTACTCCATACCGTCGCGACATCGAAAACTAGTTCCATTTATTAATTCTTTTTTTCTAAATCGACAATCGCCCGTAGGCTTCGACTTTATCCAGAACGTCTCCACCAAATATCGATTCTCTTCAGCAATCTTCGTATGAAGTGTTTTCAATATGACGAATCTGGTCAAACTCGAGTTCCATCCGTAACTCGATACCAATATGATCGACGAACTGAAGCAACCAGTTAAATAAAAGCAAAATGGCCAGCAGAAAAAGAATCCATAAATTAATACTCTTAACTCGTTTTTCGTTTTACAAGATCGGTTTTTGAAAATTCAAACTCTTTTCGTTCGAATTTATGAAGCATTGCACCCTTCTGCAATACTATGTTAATTGTATTTGTTTTTGTTCTGATAGATTTTTAAAGGAATTTCTCCGATGCAAACAAACAATAAGCTTTCCTTAATTCAAAATAATCCGAATTCACGAATATGAATTTTATGCAAATTTACTTTAGGTTCATACTTTTACGTCGAAGGAAAAGGATTTCAAACTTAAAAAATCGCAAATAAGACAAAATCAGCAGAATCGTAATATAATTAACCGATTCGAATTTAACCGTCTCTGAATTTGGCGATGCCTGATATAAAAATCAATTTTTCACGCACTCTGCAATAAATGTAATGCATTTATGTCATGAATAAAATTGTTATGAAACCGATATAATCATTAACGAAATTTTATACTTTCGAAAGGCCCCAGAAGACTTTGGCCCTTTAATGCATTGCCCTTGCTTTAGCGCATACCTCTGAATGCGGCAAACATGCACCGGCTCGATTTGCCTTCATCATTTATTCTTGTTTTTATTATAACTACAAAAATAGTTATAATGAAAAGTACAAAATTAGAACAGAAATTTTTCAGCATCAACAAAGCATTTCAAATGAACTTGCCATCGTTTTTATATATGCAATATTGATATATCCGCACTATATTAAAGTATCCCCTTCCCCACACTTCCATTCCTTTTTTCAGAGCTTACGATGTCGATTTTTTTTGGAATAGATTATATTCTTTTGTTTTTGTTAAACGATTGTTTGTCATTTTTTACTAACAGTTGAAAACACGAATGCTACTTTGTCAGCATGTACTGCATACTGCAACTGAGGTTGACAAGTTGCGCGGCACCGAACGAGCACGCGGAGAATATTTCGCGAAGAGTTTAATGCTAATTTAATCGTTAATTCCGTTTTTCTCACAAAATAATCGAACCACCGCTCACAGGACTCCATTTAAATGAATTTTGATACAGCGCACACACGTCACATGTTAAATTTATAAAAAATGTAACAATTTTTTTTGCAAAATTCTTCACTTCTGCTTAATTCTGTCAAAGCTTAAGCGAAAATAAAAGATAAAACGACTATTCAACGGACTGCATTACCATTACGGCCGAAGCGCATTCCCCCACTGATGGATAGCGTTCTGAATTGCAAACTCGGAATCCACTGCGAATGTTTAAGTTTCGGTAGATCAACGAACCGAACAGTGGATTCATCGGTGATGACGATTGCAACCCGACGGGATATATACCCTTCGTCAGCATCAAAGCCGCCATTTGAGGATGTGTGTGTGGGGATGTGTGTATGTATGCATGTATATGCACACACTTGTTTAGGAACCGGCAATGTAGTCAAACACCTCTCTGGTCACCAGCTTGAAATAAGAAAAATTATTTTTCAGTCACAGTTTTTGCATTACATTCACATGTTTTGCTCCACACTTTCTCCTCCTGCCAAAACCGGTTTGGCTTCCTCACTTCGATCCCTCTAAAAATTCTCTTCTCTTTTTCTAACCCTTCTCTAGTTCTCTTCCCCAGTATTGCCATTGGTTAATCTGTTTTTTTTACTCTGCTTGTTATCCTCGAGCAGACCATATGGTGAGAGCAGCTGTTCCCTGCTTATGGTTAGTGTTTCCATCAATATTATACGTGTTGGGGAAGGGTTTGAAGGGGAAGCGAAAGGAGCATAAAGTCTAAGAAAAAGACCTTGGCATTGAGGTAAGGTGTTAAGCCATTTTATATCCCTGTAATTTTTCTTTAGCAAATTTTTATAAATTTTTATAATGCGGAGTCGGTCTACTGTAATAGAAGTAACTTTCCAATTTTCAATTATGTACACCCAATTTTAGCCAATCATAATCAATCAAGAATAATTGCTTCGAAGCCTACCCAATTCGATCGGAAGCGATAGCGACAAATCGCACGGATTCTTTTTTTTTTGTGAGATAGTAAAACGCGGATCAGTCACAGCGTAATGTAGCGCACAAAAAAAGCGGCCCCTAAAACTGATTGACCATGTCTGGTCATGGTTATAGGATTCTAGCCCCTTCCGGTGCAATATACGTTAACTTAAACGTTATTAATTGCAATTTAAAACGTAATTATATAAAAACATATATAAGTTTGCTTACAAAAATATCAAACACGTCTCGACATAAAAACGCTTTTATCTTTTGTTGTTGATTTAGCTAAACGTCGAGAGGAGAGGAGAAGTGACTTCATTTCACTTACTTACTCAGTAAGTTAGTTTCAATCGAGTTAAGCAGCGAGATTCTATTCCACCCTTTACGGACTGGATTCAGTTGAATTCCGACAACTTTTCGGTGATGACGGCGACAATAACTCTCAAGCGAAAATGCAAAAAATTCCCGTAAAAAGCAAAACTCTCACATTTAATCAACTTGTAGTGCTTTTCAAGCGGAGTTTAATTTATCAAACGAAGGAATTCTTCGAGAATTCTACACTACATGGCGTGCGTTATATTGCCGAGGCTGGCCGGCCCATTGGCGAAAAGTATGTTGTTAAAATATGACGATATTACTCCACTTATTACTCACATCCTCGTCACATCTTTGCCGTTTCCACAACCATTTCACGCAGCTCTGTTCCGTCCATAGAAAACGAAGCCGAAACGAAACGATTAAACTTCTTTAAATCTTTTTATACTTATATTTTATACTTTTTAATTTAAGGATAATGTGGTTTTGTTTGACATCGACTGCCGCGGTCACAGCTATGGTGATTATCATGAGTTTGTGGGAAAAATTTCAAACAAATCCGACTATAACGGGTAAGTCGATGATTTGCAAGCAAATAACTCTTCCAGTATGCTCGTGAAAATATATCTCTAAATAGGTCTGGATACTGATTTTCATAGCCAAAACGTTATATTCCCGACAACCGTAGTTTGTCCAATTAAATCCTTCGACCATAACAAAGCTTATGACGTGGCCTACAAAATGCTGGCGTCAGTATATTTAAAATAAAAATTGAAATCAAATTAATTGGTAGATTAAATCATTTGGTCTTTTTAGTAATTACGATTCTAAAACCGCAAAGATAGCCACCGCCCTATTAGAGATGCTCACTAAGCTAGATTTCAAGAACCTCATGAAAGTTTATGAATTGAGCAAATCTGTACCAAAGGAAATATTAAATGAAAAATCCCTTCGTGAATGGGCTTTTCTCGTAAGAATTTAATTTTCCCTTAATAGCATTTCTTTATAAAAAGATTGATTTCAATATGGATATAGGCCCGTCCTAGATGTGAGGATACTCTATGGAATTGCAAATACCGCGATGATCCCATCGATTGTTGCCTATATTTTGACACTGTTTACACGGAGCATGGCATGTGTTTCGCTTTTAACACGCGTTTCAAGTCTGAAATGAATGCAGAGTAAGTTTTATCATCAGAGTAAATATGCTTAAAGTATTTCTACTTTTCTGGTTCTAATCATCCTCAGTATCAAAGTTGAAACGCTACATGATCTCTTCGAAACAGATAAAAAATGGGGTTTATATTTTGTACCCAATGGCACGTCAAAGGTATATTTTTCCTTACTTGCAAATTGTATCCTTGTAATCATCAGATCATTAACTGATGCATCGCCACTTGTACTCCGCTTTGCAATACAGCTTTCTCGTATTAATCGAGGTATAAAATTCCAGGTATTTTTATTCCCTCATGAGGAGTATTTTGGACGTGATTTCTATGGACAAATTGAATGGAATAATGGCGAAACTATTGAGGTGCGTTTTACGAAAAAGGACACGCACACTACTGATGATGCTCGGCAATTAACTATTGGGTAAATAGAAATAAATAAAAATGAAAAGAGTTTAAAGCTTACTCCAAGAGTCATCTTCGCGTTCGCGTTCTCGCCTTTTCTAGTTACCTTTTAACTGTTTGACGTAAATCTACTCGGAAGAACGTCACCCATAGTAGTACCAAACAGTTGAAAGGCAACTGGATTATTTAACACTGGAGGTGACTCCTAGAGTAAGGGCATTAATCTTATTGCCTTTTCTGAAGCCAACGGAAATGCATTTTTGGCGATGAAGTTAAGCTTCAATATTTCCCTGACGAATATACATTTTCGTCCTGCATGAAAGAGTGCCGCATCAAACTGGTCGTAAAACTGTGTAATTGTAATCCTTCATTCTACAAACCCATACGTAAGTAAATAAAATTAGTAACTCTTCATCGCGTACGCTTCAAATGTAATCAATCTAATCAAAATAGCTCAGACTCGAATATGCGGCGTTGATGATTTTCCCTGCCTGGATTCACATAAGGATAATATTACAGATTTCAAAAATTGTCTACATTGCGAGCTGAGCTGCTCTAAAGCAGTTTACAATATTGAAAAGCTTAATAAGAAGTAATCAATTTTAAGTTTATTCGTTTCGAATCATGAACCTTCAACATTTCTATTTTGCCCCCAGCTACGACCAAGGTGAAGACCAGTCGCTGTTAGTCGAGTTTCTCACGTGGCCAATTAGCCGCTACAAACGTGAAGTTCTTTTCGGTTGGGTGGATTTGTTGGTGTCCTTTGGCGGAATTGCGAGCTTGTTTCTGGGTTTCTCTTTACTTTCTGGTGTGGAAATTGTATACTACTTTACTTTAAGAGCTTGTTGCATGATATACAAGGACAAAGTCGGTTATATATTATAGCTCTTTTGACCCTTCCAAATTATATAATTGTCCATAGGAAGAGCTTTTTAAAATCGAGGAAAAGATACGTAGAAGACCTCCACCACGTATTGATTTATCCCTAAGGACAACATTCCATAAAACTGCTTGTAATTTTGATAAAACGGTCGAGCATAGTAAAAGACATGGAGATCTGAATCCAAAAAATCTTGGCGAAAAAGTTCGAGAACTTCAAGTGAAAAGGGTATTTTTCAGGCATTAATTATAAACTTATCGTGTTTATTGAATAAATTAGAAATTTTTGTCCATCCAGAACTATCTGGAGTATTCAAGGAGATTGTACCGTTCATCTAAAGGATCCCAAATTGAGGCATGGTCACCAAAAACACAATACTTACCTTAAATATATGACTTTTAAATAAGAACAATTGATATAAAGTGCATCAGAAAAAATATGTCAACTACATTTTGAATATTTTATTTACAATTTTTTAACTAAATGGACATCAGTTCTAACAGAATTTTTGAAAAGGGAAAATATTTGCTTCTATACAAAACCGCTGGAATTTTTGATGTTTTTGTCGTTGTTGGAAACAAAAACAACAAATTTTTTGTCGCTTTCTCTTAATTTCCTACGAAAAGGACCTTGAAATTTAAAATTCTTTAACTTATATCTCGCAAACTGAACACAACAACTGTATAACTGAGTCACCCAAATTGTGGCTAATAATAATATATTTCATTTGTGTTATCGAACTTTTTTGCGAAGAACGCGTATTTTTCAAGTAAATTAAACATTACCGTTTTAGTACAGTTTATTCCCGTGTTTATTAATTTTTTTTTTGTAAAATGTATAACCAACCCCCGGAATTTTGATTTTTCAAACTACATTTTAAAGCTCAAAACTACTTATGTGTAAGACCTTCTTTGCAGAACACAACCCTGACCATGATCTTGCTTTGTCACACGGCAACACTATGCACTGTAGACGATAACATTTAACATCTATGTAAATGTCGTGGGATTTACACTGCGGATATGAATCTTTGTGCTTATATTAAATAAAATTTATCTATATATTCTTTAATAACTATCGACCGTTCTATATTCACAAATTATGTATGATAATTTTTTCCACTGAATTTTAGAAAAGGCAGTAAGCTTGAATCGGCATAAATCTATCAGAAATAAATTTTGTTTTCATAAAATTATCCATATGTGGTCAAGTATCCATATCCTCACCACGCAAAATACTAAGGAAAATATAACATTGTTTGTATAAAAAGTGTAGGTAAAAAAGTAAGAATTTATGTTTTTGGTTAAAATAGAAAAGGGGAGAATTAAAAGACATGATAATTATTTATAATGATATATATTCTATAATATTTTGTTGTATGGCTCATGAATTATAGACAATTTTTTTAAATTGATAATTCTTAACTGAACGTAAGCGACCAAATCTTTTCTTTTTTAGAGATAATTCTACCACATCAAGCACCTATAACCGTATAAAAATTATTGGAAATATTGTGCGGAAGTTAAGTCGAATGGTAATAATGAAAATTACTATGCCACGCCGTCCATGCGTTTTGAATACAAACAACCCTGAGAAGTTATGCGAATGGAAAGAACGAACGTTTGAACGCGATCACGGTCGGATAAATAACAATTTTGAAAATGAAAAGAAATTGTGAGGTATTAAAGCGCAAGATAGAGCGTTATCATCGCAACATAAAAGTTTTAAAAATGAATTTTCTCGTAAATTCATTCAGCAATTTTCGTAAAAAATTACGTGCAGAAAGCTAAGAAGTAATCTCCAATAATTTTTATACAACCATGTGGGTTTAACATGGTGCAATTATCACTAAAAACCAAAAAATTTTTGGTCGCTTACCTTTAGTTTCGAAATTATGACCGATTATCTATCTCATAAACCATACAACAAAATATTATAAAATATACATCCTTATAAATAATTATAATGTCTTTTTGTTCTTCACCTCCAAAATTTACCCTAAAACGGGCAGGGCTAATTCGACTCAGGGGATCATTCTAAGACAGGATATATATACTTTTCTATACCCATTGTGGGGTACCCAATATTTTTCGAGTGCAGGTCAGAATTTAAAAAATTCTGCCTTCGATTAGTGCAGAATTTTTCGGCGAGAATAGGAAACGCCATTAGTTGAGCGACATTTTATTAAAAAGCATTAATTCTGACTATACTGTCATTGTATTCACTGAAACATTGCTTAGGAAACATGGCCTAAAATTTTACGCCCTGTAATATTTTCGAACAGTTATCTCGTCTATCGAAAGGATTGAAGAGGAGGTGGCGGTGTGTCGATTGCTGTTACTTCTAATTACTACTCGCGGGAAATTCTTCTGGAGGATGTTTTGGAAACATTTACGTTAAACTTACGTTAAAACTGCTATCTTCTGCATCTATATATGCTGCTCTTACATCCACATAGGGCTGAGGGGATAGTCTATGCATCACATCCTATATAAATTGAGCTTACGTTCGAGGATATGCTACCATGTGACAGATTTATTGTTCTGGTTGACTTATTTGTCCAATTTGCCTTAGGTTAATCGGGAGACATGCGACTATGACACAGCAGTTTTTTTACCATAGCCTGAGCGTGAATCTTATTTCACTTTTCTGAATTATGAGCTTTCCAGAGGACTTTTTCAAATTAATTATATACTTATCTTCATTGATAATAAGGATAATTTTGATTTATCTCGTTTTGCGCTCCTTGTTCTACTTGAGGATAAGCGTCATCCAACCTTGAAAATTGAATTAGTGCAATCTTGCCTACTGCCACAGCAAGAAAGTAAATCTCTACCGCTTAGGACCTTTTGCTTTAAAATCACTGATTATGCTAGTTTATAGAATGAGGTTGCTTCTATCAATTGGGGTTCGATTCTGTCTGAATAATTTTTAACTATAAATTTCGATTTAGCACAGAATTTTTTCTATATTTTATTGGAAGCTTTTAAGTCATCAGTACCATTACGTAAAATATGATCGTCTGCTTCGGCGTTATTGATTTTATAACGAACTGTTGGTTTTCTAACGAGTTGCGTTTACTAAGGAATAAGAAAACGAAATGCTGTAAGTTGTATTACAGAATGCGTTCAACTTCACAACCTATAAAATTATTTATGTACGAGAAGCAGATATCATCGCTTATAGCGCGTTCACATTCAACGGATTTATTTAGGTTTCGGGTTAGGTTTTGGATTTAGAGCGAAACCCAACATAAACCCAGATTTGTCCCATTGAAATTGATGTTGTGAATTTTTGATAAATTCAAGAAACTCCTTGGCTTTATCAGTTCACAACCCTGATTCGAAGTTCGAACAAAAGAAACATATACATTTGTCTCTTTCTACCTCTGTGATAGAGTGTGATAGAGGGAGAAAAATATTGACTAAAATTGTATGTCAGAAAAATAAAATTACAAATAGGAAATAAATTTTTGTAAACAATGAAACAAGGGAAATATATTTTCAAATAAACAGAATATTAACAAATGAGTAAAGGAGCAACTAAAATAAATTGAAATAAATAAACAACGACTATTTACACCAAAAATGCCCGTAGAATAAACAAGGGCAACACCGGCTGCCCACGCCATGCCTCGCCATTTTTGCGAGGAACGAAATTTTTGTTTTTCAGTTCAGTTCATTATTGAAACCCTTCGAACACGGACGTGTAAAAATTTTCTAGTATTCACTACCATATGACAACGCGCTAATTAACGAAAAATATCGAGAGTGTAAACAGTTACCAGTGTATCTACCGGTCAACGTATTTGTCTAATACATAAAGCTAATATAGCATTATACGACAGATAATCTTACAAATTGTTACCCGAACATCATCGCATTGGAAAATTGTGCTAAGATTACACAGGAACCTGCGCCAGCTAATATTATCCAAATTGTGAAGAAGACCGAAACCTCAACTATAAACACCTTAACGAAACATATCCAGGTAAGTGTTTGCTCCCTACGGAACACTCAAATAAAGAAAAGAGGAGTGTATTAAGGCTTTCGATCCGGTTAGTTAACCGGATTGAACTCTTCCATTCCGGCTACGATTTCTCGCAAACAACGACAAAGTGAGTTAAGTATTTTCCGAAATCATTCAAAAAATATTAATATTAGCCCCATCATATGTGTTCAGCAGGAAGGCTGAACAATAAATAATTTTCAATAGATTCAAAAGCTGTGCACGTTGACAGCCGAAACCTCGGTTATTGTATGTGAACACTCGATCAGCTGATCGATGTTCGAAGCCCAAACCCAGGTTTATTTTTTAATGTGAACGCGCTATTACGTTAACAAGCGTATGATGACTATATCCCAAAAGTTAAATCTAACATACTACATGATCCTAAACTTTTTTGTATACACCAAAAGGAAGAAAATTATTATCCTCCCGTTTATTCCATCAGACCTGAGCCTGACAGTATTCCATCATGTATACTCAAATATTGCGCTGATGTGTTAGCAATTCCAATCGCGGCTATTTTCAATTTCTCACTTCATACCGGTTATATTCCTTGTGCTTAGAAGTCCTAATTTATTTTACCACTGGACAAGTCAAACAACAGGCATTTTATAAATAATTATAGCGGTATTTCTAAGCTCAGCCCACTTCGTGAAGTATCTAAGAAGATTATTACGGATCAAATCATTCGCTCTGTGAATTCTTCAATTTCACTTTTTCAGCAGCAGAGTCTCGCGCAGAAAATTCAACTCCAACAAATCAATTGGAATTGGAAAATGTCTCAATCTATAAATAATTTTAAATTTTCTATGCAGACTGATATCATTTACACTGACATGAGTAAAGCATTTGATGTTGTGAACCATAAGCTTCTTATCAAATTAATGTAATTTGGATTTACTAATCCTCTCTTAAGTTGAATCAGATCGTGCCTAAGGGACCGCAATCATATGGTTGTTTTTAACAATACTGCGATGGGCAAAGGAATTTGGTGACCCTCACATAACTAAATGACTGTACGCCTCATTAGTGAGACAAATTCTAGGGTATGCTTCACCTGTTTGGAGTACATACTATGGTTGCTACATCTCCAAGATTGAATCAGCACAAAAGCAATTTCTCATTTTTTGCGAAACCTCCAATAGGCTGATTTAGCAAATTTACCATCTTATGAGCCTCGGTTAAAATTTATAAATCTGCCATCACTTGTTAATCCGCGAATAATGTTAAATTCTATTTTTATATTGAACACTCTATCCGGTGTCACGAGTTCCTCTTATTTGATGATAAATATTCGCCCTAATGTTTCCCGTCGTTCGAGTGCCAGTCCCAAGGCAGTGACCAACGGTTGCGTTTGTGGTTATTTGCCATAATACGGTACCGTTGGTTCCGAACCCCGACTAGTTGGCTATAAACTGGTACCACGGGAGAGATCCCGATCTATATTATAGATCCCGTTAGTATTCCAAAGCCCAAGTAAATAAGTTATCGTTGTGTAGGCCCCTTTGTGGATCCTTGGTGGTGGTTGCGGTTGAAACCCAAAGTTTATGCGGATAGAGACATAGTCTCCATGTGGAGTTTACATGGTCGCTATGGCCGCATAAACCGGAAGAGGTTTAGATAGGCCTCAAACTGAAGTGGAAATTCATGCCTTACACATGGCTTCCATAGCTACATAATGAAATTGCAACCTTGGCAAAGTTGCAAGCAATGGTCTCTGGTTGTCGATAATATAAATATACACAATGTATACAACAATCCCATGTGGGATGGCCCACCGTGAAATTGGGCTTATACAGCAGGTGTACACGTAAAGCAAATTTGTTTCCCGTTGTACGATGAGACGATATGAGCCTTTTCGTTTGGTTTCATTTTATAATTTCTAATTAATTTTCTAATTTTTCGACGTCATCGACGCATACAGAGCCAAAATTCTATTTTTTCTCTTTTCTTGAAAACTGCAACTCTGGTTGTAGATTTGACGCAGAAATGCATAGTAGTATTAGTGGAAACGGGCGGAAATTGATGACGTTTTCACTCAGAAACTCACCTACGGTGCCCCTAATGACGTAATTTTTTCGCTCAAACTCACCTACGGTGCCCCCAATGACGTCAGTCTTCCAATGAAAAATTTTGGTCTTAGACCCCATTGACATATCATTTATGCAATTATTTTGAGATTTCAACTTAGTTAAAATTTATACATAAAAACATTCCCATTCAGGTACATTTTTTGGACAAATGTGTAATTGTGAGTGTACATGTTTTTTATATGCACGTAGATTTGAAGGTATTATTTGCTTAAACAAGAAACTTGATGTAATTTGTGAGAAGCCAGATGGAAAATCTGTTTTATTATGGATGTTATTTTTAATCCCCGGTTTACTCCCGAATTAGCTAAATCGTTATAACTCCGAACGAGGATAAAACAAAGAGCGAGTGTGAAGATATACACGCGTATATTAGACGCGTAATAAAGTTTTCCATTAGTTTTGCTTCTTTTTCTTGGCCAGAAATCATTAATGATTGGTAAATATTTTTCCGATTGAAAAATATTTATGATTTCGTAAGAAATGCCAGGTAACTGCTTATTAAAGTTCAAATATCCAGTCTTACGTAGTTGAACTATAACAATCGTAAAGCATCTCGGTCTGATAAAAATCCTATTGACGTTAACCATTACGATATATATTTAACTTAATTTATTTCTTTTATTTCATTTATTTAACTTTATTTTATTTATTTAACATTATTAGAAGAATCAAACAGGGTTATTCTAGAAATCCTCATAACATTTCTGTGAACTTCTGCAACTAGACTAAATTAAGATAACGTCGAATCCAAATGTAAAAAAATTATAATATATAAAAATCGGCTTTGGCATAACCTGAGCTGTGTTTCACCTCGGCATTGAATTCAATCAATTAAGGGTTACCTGCCTGTGAGGTACATGTTTCATTATTCACCTTTTGCGTAGGTAAATATTGAAACAGGGTTCACGACATAAAACTATTTGAGATAAATTAATTAGTTTTCTATTTTAATAAAATAATTATCGCAAGGCTCTATTTGAAATAGTCACACCTCCCGTTAGTGCAATCAGAATTATTCTTTAAGACCAAAAAGAAATTAATGATAAATTTTATATTTCCCCAAGTGCGCAAAAAGTACTTTATTCAATAAAAAAACCATACCACTTTCGCCGCTGTTTGTTCTTAACGATAATAATAGCTAATAATTAGATAATAATTTTGCTTTATGTGACATTAATTATTGTTTAAAATAGTAATTGTTTGCCAACTAAAGTAAGCGCGCAAAAAGTAATTTTCCTAACATGAAAATAATTATTATTGCAGTGAATGTAAATATCAAAAGTTCAAAATAATTACCCTAGTTTGAGATAAGCACAATTAATATTGTTAATAATTAATTAATAATCAATTAAATAATAATAATATATTGCCAATTACACAGAGTGCACAAAAAGTACTTTTCCTAAATTGTATTCATTAACGCTGGTGTTATTACGTCACTGATATTTTCACCACATTGTTTTTAAAATAATTGCAAAGAGTAAAATAATAAAATTAAGTGAAAAATATAGCGAAAAATGACAAACATAAGGATTTTCTGCAGAAACTGCCCCAGTGGGACAAAATTACATTCGTTCCCGAAGGAAAGTGTCCAGTGCCAAAGGTAAGCTTGCGAAAAGGAAATTTTTGCTCGCTAATTAGTAGCAGTAAAAATATCCAGTTGACCGGCGGTTAGCTAAAAAGATTTACATGTAAAATAAGACAAACTATTAAGGTTCTAGTAATAATTTTCTAGATATTTACTAAATAAAGCAATTTTGAGGCTGGAACTACACCAAGTCAACAATTGGACGGAATTTGAACCTTTCCATATTTTCCTAGGTAAGTACCAAACCTTCTTTTGTGTTTTAAATTTAATGGCCTTTATATTTTTCTAGGAGTATTGATGGTTCGGAACAGCTATTGAAATTGGACAAGCAAGGCGTGGCAATCTGTAAGAGAATTGACGTACATACATTTAAATACTATTAGAATTTTATTATTAAATGATTACAAGTAAATATATTAAAGCACATGATCTTTCAAAAAGAAATTAAATTCAATTACGAAAATTATTCACTAAAATTTTGCTACTAATTCTCTGTCCAAACGACGAACACAAGCAGGTCTCTAATCTAATCGTTTCAACAGTTGTTTCCTCTGAAAGTGTGTATCGATTAGTGTTTGATTACGCGTATCGTCCAAGTCAAAAGATCTTATGAGGGGATCCCAAAAGCCGTCAGGTGTGGGAAGTATATCAAATTCTGGTGATTTATTAAATAAATCTCTCTTTAAGCCCACATTACTTCCTTTGTCATCTCGAGGTTTTAGCCTTTCTCGTCCAACTCCCTTTTCTTTTTTAACTAAAATTGGTTGTCGCATAAAATCTTCCGTTTCACTACTACTGCTCTCATCAAATAAATTCCTTTCGGCTACTTCCATTTTTGATACTGTTTCCTCCGTTGTCTTTTTTGCGTCGGTTTTCTCTTCACTTTGCTCCTTCTTTTCTAGAAAGGAAAATATTCAAAATTAATTAGAATTCGATCATTATATTGTTTTTACTTTTTGTATTACTTCGCGCTTTCTATACGTTTGAAATTATTTAAAGTCTCATTGCCATTTTTGAAAACTTCATGCAGGAGAGGCTTTGATTCTATGCAGGTGCTATCTTGATAACTTTCTTCTATGAACACTGTTTCCGGTTTGGGAGGTGACATTATTATAATGCTTGGTGAGTTACTATAAATTGTTAAGCGTTCTGAATTGGTTAGAACTAGAGGAAAGTTTACCTCATTAGCGCATTAAAATCAATGAAAATCTGAAAGAATTGAATATATTAATCGATTACTACGAAAAATGAAATATTTAATAGAATTACCGTAAATTTTAAAAAGTATGGAGCCTGATTTTACTTTGATGACTGAGTTCTTGTCAATTGAATAATTTGTTAAGCGCGCCTGTATCAATTTCTTTTTCGAATTAAGTGGCGTCTTTCATTTGATTATTTCTATTTTGTGTAGGCTGCTTGCAAAAATGTTTCTCTGCTGCTTTCGTGGATTTCTTTTTGCAGCTATTAACTTCCGGTGCTTTTTACTAAACCCATTTTTGGTTCAATATTCTCAGCATCAGCTTATTCTTTACGCGTTTTCTTCCTAGGTTTCCTAAACAATGTCCGCAACGGCTCGATTTCTACATTTTCGGTCTCAAAAATATCCGCGCATAGTATTTGATTTTGCTGTTTGCCATCACCGAAAGACGAGTTACTGCCATTATTCATGGCAATATTGAGTTCATCCGGAGTAATGTCAACATCGTCCTCAACTCTTTCTTGCTGTTCCTTCCTACGGGATTCCAAAATATTCATCAGCTCTTTATTCTATTTTGGGATGTTTTTGGGATTTGTGGTGACATGAAAATAAGACACCAGTGGTTTGGCCAGCTCAAAGTGGTGTTGGCCAGCCCATCCGAATTCTGGCTGAAGCCCGTGCTATGTTCTACTTTTACGTATTAATATTTTCTTTTACTTAAACTTTATCTATAGAACTTATTGAATTTAAATTATTATTCGTGACTCTTTTTCTTATTATCTTCACTTCAAAACAGAGCTCGAAATGTGCTTTCAAATCAAACCGCCGAAGCGAACTGTTGTTTACATATTTTCATGAAATGTCATACGTGACATTTAATATGGTGAACTACGCATTCATATACATAACCCCTGTACGTGAGTTTCGGTCGTGTAAAATTTTGATTTTCTTTTGCCACATTTTTTTGAGGGTAAAGAGTTTCCTATCTCATTATCTCTGCTCAGAATGGTACATATCAGAGATAATGAGATAGGAAACTCTTTACCCTCAAAAAAATGTGGCAAAAAAAACTAAAATTTTACACTACCGAAACTCACGTACAGGGGTTATGTATATGTATGCGTAATTCACCATATTAAATGTCACGTATGATATTTAATGAAAATATGTGAACAACAGTTCGCTTCGGCGGCTTGACTGTGAAACGACAACCTGGCAGCGGCAGCGGCAGCTACGTGAAATTTACACAGGAGCTTATGGGAACAGCTAGCTGCCGGGCATCGTCAGCAAAATTAAAATCTATTTCGTCAGCAAAGCATTTTCTCTTTTTCTGTCAAGAAGAGTTGCCAATTTTTGACGAAAATCCTAGACAATTTCTAAAATTGTAATAGAATTATAATAGAATGTAAACAAAACCCCAACGGAATTCACAACCAAATGAAGAAAATGTAAACAAACAAATGACAGATGCCGCTGTCGATGCCACTGCCACATATAATCCCGGCAGCTCGTGAGAGAGCGTTGCTGCCGCTGCCGCTGCCAGGTTGTGGTTTCACAGTGACTTGAAAGCACATTTTGTACTCTGTTGAGCTGGCCAACACCACTGGTGTCTTATTTTCATGTCACCACAAATCCCAAAAACATCCCAAAATAGAATAAAGAGCTGATGAATATTTTGGAATCCTGTAGGAAAGAACAACAAGAAAGAGTTACAAAAGGAAATGCACGGTAACAGCAAGGAACAATTTTTGGGAGCGCTGGAAGGCAAACAATTAATTTGCAATCAAGATAGTATAAAGCAGCCTACACAAAATAGAAATAATCAAGTGAAAGACGCCACATAATTCGAAAAAGAAATTGATACAGGCGCGCCTAACAAATTATTCAATTCACAAGAACTCAGTCATCAAAGTAAAATCAGGCTCCATACTTTTTAAAATTTACGGTAATTCTATTAGATATTTCATTTTTCGTCGTAACCGATTAATATATTCAATTCTTTCCGATTTTCATTGATTTTAATGCGCGAATGAGCTAAACTTTCCTCTAGTTCTAACCAATTCAGAACGCTTAACAATTTATGGTAACTCACCAAGCATTATAATAATGTCACCTCCCAAACCGGAAACAGTGTTCATAGAAGAAAGTTATCAAGATAGCACCTGCATAGAATCAAAGCCTCTCCTGCATGAAGTTTTCAAAAATGGATGAGACTATGGAAATGGTAATAATTTAAACTAATGGAAATAATTTAAAACGTATAATAATGCATTTAAAACGTAATGCTCGATATCTAATTAATTTTGAATATTTTCCTTTCTAGAAAAGAAGCAGCTAACAAGTGAAGGGAAAACAGACCCCAAAAAGACAACGGAGGAAACAGTAACAAAAATAGAAGTAGCCGAAAGGAATTTATTTGATGAGAGCAGTAGTAGTGAAACGGACGAGAAAAGTTAAAACCTCGAGACGACAAACGAAGTAATGTGTGCTTAAAGAGAGATTTATTTAATAAATCACCAGAATTTGAATCCTGGTGGCTTTTCTGATCCCCTCATAAGATCTTTTGACTTGGACGATACGCGTAATCAAACACTAATCGGTACACACTTTCAGAGGAAACAACTGTTGAAACGATTAGATTAGAGACCTGCTTGTGTTCGTCGTTTGGATAGAGAATTAGTAGCAAAATTTTAGTGAATAATTTTCGTAATTGAATTTAATTTCTTTTTGAAAGATAATGTGCTTTAATATATTTACTTTTAATCATTTAATAATAAAATTCTAAGTAGTATTTAAATGTATGTACGTCAATTTCTGTATTTGTGATTTCTTCTTACCCTTCTACCCTTTGGCAGCATATTCGCAAGTACGGCATTCTTATATTTTTGCTTAAATTTATTTAAATTTAAAATTTTTTAATACTCTTGTTTTATAATATAATAATTGAATTTTTAAGTTGTTTTAGCTCAATTAATATGTTATTTTAATTTAACTAAGTTTATTATTAATTGTTAAGTTAGTTAACATTTTTATAAAAATTGTGTAAATACTTTTATATAACTATGTGAACATTATGTGCATTTCCACATCACCCGTGCGTTACCGATTTTTTTTGGGTGTCCGGTTCCCCAGTAGGCCTATTTCACCCTTACAATAAATAATTATAATTATAATTAAATTCTGTAGATAAACATAATCACAATTTGATACATGATGTTAGCACGTTAGTAATATATATTATTTGTTATATTGTGCAATTAAAGCATGACAATCGTTAATAAAAATGGCATAATTGAAGCGTTAATTACATGACAAATTAATATAAATTTAGAACATGATATGTAATTCAATAGAAATTAAGTAGTCTCGATTATAGCAAATAAAAATAGTATGTATATTAATATAAAATTATATGTACAACGATATAAATGTGAATGATATACAATGATATAAAAGTGAATAATATACAATGATATAAATCTGATGTAAATATGAAAGTAATGGAATAGAGTTTGAGTAAAAATATGTCCCAGCGACTAATACGGAATAATTCACATATGCGTAATACAAAGAATCTTCTTTCACCGAAACACCGAACCATCAATACTCCTAGAAAAATATAAAGGTCATTAAATGTAAAACACAAAAGAAAGTTTTGTACTTACCTAGGAAATTATGGAAAGTTTCAGCTTCCGTCCAACTGTTGACTTGATGTGGTTCCAGCCTTAGTAAATATCAAGAAAATTCTTACTAGAACCTTAATAGTTAGTCTTATTTTACATGTAAATCTTATTAGCTAACCGCCGTCTAAGTGGATATTTTTACTGCTACCAATTAGCGAGCAAAAATTTCCAATTCACAAGCTTACCTTTGGCACTGGACACTTTCCTTCAGGAACGAATATAATTTTGTCCCGCTGGGGCAGTTCTTGCAGCAAATCCTTATTTTTGTCATTTTTCGCTATATTTTTCACTTAATTTTATTATTTTACTCTTTCCAATTATTTTAAAAACAATGTTGTGAAAATATCAGTAACGTAATAACACCAGCGTTAATGATTACAATTTAGGAAAAGTACTTTTTTTGCACTCTGTGTAATTGGCAATATATTATTATTATTTAATTCATTATTCATTAATTATTAACAATATTAATTGTGCTTATTTCAAGCCAGGGTAATTATTTTGAACTTTTGATATTTACATTCACGGCAATAATAATTATTTTCGTGTTAGGAAAAGTACTATTTGTGCACTCTGTGTAATTGGTAATATATTATTATTATTTAATTCATTATTAATTAATTATTATCAATATTAATTGTGCTTATTTCAAACTAGGGTAATTATTTTGAACTTTTGATATTTACATTCACGGCAATAATAATGATTTTCGTGTTAGGATAAGTACTATTTGTGCACTCTGTGTAATTGGTAATATATTATTATTATTTAATTCATTATTAATTAATTATTATCAATATTAATTGTGCTTATTTCAAACTAGGGTAATTATTTTGAACTTTTGATATTTACATTCACGGCAATAATAATTATTTTCATTTAGAAAAAGTTCTTTTTGCGCACTTACTTTAGTTGGCAAAGAATTACTATTTAAACAATAATTTCACATAAAGCAAAATTGAATGCTATTATTATCGTTAGGAACAAACAGCGGCGGAAGTGCTATGGTTTTTTTATTGAATAAGGTACTTTTTGCGCACTTAGGGAAATATAAAATTTCTCATTCATTTTTCTTTTTGGTCTTAAAGAATAATTCTGATTGCACTAACGGGAGGTGTGACTATTTCAAATAGAGCCTTGCGATAATTATTTTATTAAAATAGAAAACTAATTAATTTATCTCAAATGGTTTTATGTCGTGAACCCTGTTTCAATATTTACCTACGCAAAAGGTGAATAATAAAACATGTACCCCACAGGCAGGTAACCCTTAATTGATTGAATTCAATGCCGAGGTGAAACACAGCTCAAGGTATGCCAAAGCCGATTTTTATATATTATAATTTTTTTACATTTGGATTCGATGTTACCTTAATTTAGCCTAGTTGCAGAAGTTCACAAAAATGTTATGAGGATTTCTAGAATAACCCTCCTAATAAAGCTAAATAAATAAAATAAAGTTAAATAAATGAAATAAAAGAAATAAATTAAGTTAAATATATATCGTAATAGTTAACGTCAATAGGATTTTTATCAGACCGAGATGCTTTACGATTGTTATAGTTCAACTACGTAAGACTGGATATTTGAACCTCAATAAGCAGTTACCTGGCATTTCTTACGAAATCATAAATATTTTCCAATCGGAAAAATATTTACCAATCATTAATGATTTCTGGCCAGGAAAGAGAAGCAAAACTATGAAAAACTATATTACGCGTCTAATATATGTGCATCTAAATATCTATGTGCATATAAAAAACATGTACACTCAAAATTACACATTTGTCAAAAAAATGTACCTGAATGGGAATTTTTTATGTATAAATTTTAACTAAGTTGAAATCTCAAAATAATTGGATTAATGATATGTCAATGGGGTCTAAGACATAAATTTTTCATTGGAAGACTGACGTCATTGGGGGCACGGTAGGTGAGATTGAGTGTAAATTACGTCATTGGGGGCACGGTAGGTGAGATTCTGAGTGAAAACGTCATCAATTTTTGTCCGTTTCCACTAATACTACTATGCAATTCTGTGTCAAATCTACAACCAGAGTTGCAGTTTTCAGAAGTATCCTATCTCATTATCTCTGGTACATATTTAGCTGAAAGTAGGTATTTATTTCCTCGGAAACGCGTACTTACGTCAACATCAATCAAAAACATGGCCTCGAGTAGAACATTTATTGGATTTTAAGCATCAAAGATTTAGTGAATATTGTTGAATCGTCTGAGAATTTTGATTAATTTTTTCACAAAATTTATTTCGTGTTTGTTAAAAAATAGTTCAAAGATGAATAGGGTGATAATTATGTGGAAATTGAATATTGTGTTTGTCTCTTAAGGCCTGATTAGTCGTACGTTCGCTCTTTTTCGAACACGAAACTCATATGTCAAAACTCATAAGCTATATGCAGTTCGTGTGGTTGTGAGAAATTCCCCCCGCAATATTAAAATCATTTTAATATTTGGTCACGTTTCGAAAAATCTCTCAAATTCGAACAAAGTGACAACTAAAAGTGAGTGGCCACATCAAGCTTTCACTTCAATTTATATTTACCGTGAAATGGATGACGAGAGACTTATTGAGCTTGTTAGGCTAAATGAGCTTTTATACAATAAATTTAAAGCCAGTTATAAGCTTCCTGCTGCGAAGAGGAGAGTGTGGGAGGAAATTGGAGGCTCACTAGGAACCTCGGGTAAGTCTAATTTAATTTTGAATATAGTTAACTAAGCCATAAACTGTGGTTCATTAAATATAGGGGAAAATTGTAGCAAGCGCTGGTCCGTTTTAAGGGACCACTACAATAGGGAGAGGAAGCGTCTCGAAGCACCCTCGGGTAGCGGAGCCAACCATACATCAGTATGGGCGCTATACGACGCTATGTCGTTTTTGCAGCCACACATTTTGCAGCCACAATTCCACACTAATCTTTATATTTCTTACAGAGTGGTTAGTTCGAGAAATATATACCAAATGGCCAGCAACTCGCCATCATCATCGTCATCGCAATGGCCATCACCGCTGCCATCACCGCTGTCATCACCGCTGCCAACACCGCTGCCATCACCGCTGCCACCTACAGATGCATATGCATGGTCGCCACCACCAATGGCATCGTCCAGCCCAGATCCTATTCCTTTGGGTCAGCGCTCAAAAAGACGCCATAAGGAGATAGAGGACGAGATTATGTTGGCCTTAAAAAGCCATAACAAAAAAAGAAGGAGGGAAGATAACCCGCAATACGCCACAATATATAATTGCGGCGATTTAATTGTCAATACAATTATAGGCTTACAGTGCCCCGTAAAACAGGCAAAAGCAATCGAATTCATGGTAGGATGTGCTATGAAATTACAAATTGAAGACGCAGAGAGTAGATGCTAATAGAATTAGTACATTCTACCATGAATTGGTTTGCTTTTGCCTCCTAATTTTTTTGATCTCATATTTTTTAAATGAATAATAAATAATTGATAAATGAATATTATTTTGAAATTGTTTTATTGATAAATGAATTGAATTACAAAAGAGTGATTGACAGTCGTTCTTCGGCACCTATGATTTGTAGTGGCTTTTCTAAATGGAAGCCGACCAAATTGAACGGCAAATCATAAATGGGGCGAGTCATTCTTGTGTGTATAAAAAATTGGCCTTCATCCACATTTTTTATACTCATGAAAACTTTTCTGAAGTAACCATGTCTCACTCGGTCTCTGTTTATAGGACGAACACGCCAACGCCTAATTTGCCTCGAATTCTTCCATTCATAGTAGAGTCTAATTATATTTAAGATCTCTAAATCACTTTGGTAATCCATTTACTTTTTTTTGGAATTTGCAAATGATTGTAAGAATTGTTAACAACACCAATGAGCACAGCTGTCAAAAAGTGTGAAATTTATATGAATGCCATTAAATTTGAATGAATTATGAATTTCCCATTAAAATCCGAAGAAACGGTACATAATTATTAATAATAATACTTTATTTTCTATAATTACTTATATTATTTAGTAATATTTGAGTTAAAGAAATCCAAAGAATTTTTAAAATATAAAATTCATCAAAAAAATGCCCACAAAATTCCCACTTTCGAACATGGTTCGACGAGATCGGCAACATCATAATCAATTGAACCCCCTGCAACCCGAACAATTTCGAATGAGTAAACAATTACGAAAACGTACGACTAATCAGGCCTTTAGGCTTCTAAAATACAATATTTGGTACTGAGTTGAGCACAATACTGCTCTATAAGGCCCCGTTACAATCGTTACAGAAATCACACCACTTTTGTTTATGCGCGGGGAAAAGTGTTGTTGCCTTTTTCTAGAAATTGGATTAAAGTAAACACTAACAACAATATGGCTCAAGTTCAAGCATAGTGTACGTGATGCAAACAATGCATAAAAAATAAACGTCAAATCACTTTTTCTCGTGGTGAATTGGTAGTGTCCTATCTCTTTATCACTGTCTCTGACAGTGACAATTTGTAAACGGCGTCGGGAGTGACATTTAGCGGTAGAGGTAAAAGTATTCAAACAATATATTTCATATATTTGACGCTGTGTAATAAAATAGGGACAATTGCTAATATAATTACAGCTAACTAAAAATTACGGCCTTGCTAATGTTAGTGAAAATAATTCAATTTATAATTAATAATAATTATAATAAGTATTTGATTGGTTAAATTATTGGTGACTTTGATTTAATACTGGTTAAATGAGTTTTGGTTTAATCTCGTCCGAAAGTTTATCAATCAATTGTGTTAATAATTTTGCATAATTACTAATTTTTCTATTCGAGTTAGTGGTGACGAAAAGTTGATCAGCTTTATAAGAATAATTTATGGAAAGAGGTAAACGCAGGCTAATGTGAATTATTTGAAATGTCTTACTATGGTCTCCATATACCCGAAAAGACGGATGTCGTGGATTCGGCATTTGAGGAAAATATAGGCGATACAATAAAAACTGCGGGCTCCGATTGTGTTAAAACTGATAGTAAGTGTGATTACTTTTCTCTTTTAAGGATATCCCGAATATCAATAGAATTTTCTCAAGAAAGAATACTGTATTTTTAAGAATGGCTGATTGCATATAGTTCTCGACACGTCATCTTCATTCTGAACACATAACATCGATATCAGTTGTTGAAACAGAATTACCTTCAAATGCAAGGAAGCAGACTCCTTCCTTAATTATAGAAAAGACGTTTAAGCAATTATATTTGTGATCCACTAAAACTTGAACACATAATTTATTTTCTTTTAGATGAACTTTTGAAATATGTATTTATGAAAAAAGTTGATGCTCTGCAGATGCTTAAAATCTATAAAGATGCTCGAATGCGCGAATTTAGTAATATAGAAGACGCTTTCAATTACGCTCAAACGGGCTGTGAGCAAGCCCTGAGTAAACGCACTGATTCTAAAAGTAAGTTGACAGTTGTGGGTAAATGTAAAAAAATATACCAGCGATAATCAGTCCCATTTTCAGCATGCATATCATCAGTTGAAAAACCAGCATTTTCCGCTCCAACTAAACAAAAACTAGTAGCATTTCGTAAAGCTATAGAATCTGGCGATTACGAACAGGTGAAGTCTTTAATTTGGGATAATCCACGGTATTTAGTCAACTCCGGCGACACACCAACATCACTAAAAGAAGGTTGTCGATATAATGCACTACATGTATGTGCCATCTACAACAAAACCGAGATCGCCGAGTTAATTTTGAAAACTGTGTCTGATCCGTATTTCGTGAATTTGCTCACAGGAAATAAAAACGATATGAAAATGTGTTCAGAATTGGCTTCGAATTTGCTTGATTATTATCTAAATATACCTGAAAAGGGTCGACTTGAAACACCCTTACATTTGGCTGTTAAATATGGCAATATTCAAACGGTGAAGTTATTAACTTCGTATCCAATTTGTAAGATGACAAAAAATAAGGATCAAAAACTCCCCAGTCAGGTTGGTGGAAAACTCCCCAGTCTTTTTTACGTGTAATTTATCCCTCTTTCAAATTGTCTCAATATTTTAGCAGTACTTATTAATAAGTATTAAAATAAAAAAAAAATAATTGTGTGAATCCCTATAATTTCTCAAAAATGTATTTATCTGATATATATATATATATATATATATATATATATATATATATATATATATATATATATATATATATATATATATATATATATATATATATATATATATATATATATATATATATATATATATATATATATATATATATATATATATATATATATATATATATATATATATATATATATATATATATATATATATATATATATATATATATATATATATATATATATATATATATATATATATATATATATATATATATATATATATATATATATATATATATATATATATATATATATATATATATATATATATATATATATATATATATATATATATATATATATATATATATATATATATATATATATATATATATATATATATATATATATATATATATATATATATATATATATATATATATATATATATATATATATATATATATATATATATATATATATATATATATATATATATATATATATATATATATATATATATATATATATATATATATATATATATATATATATATATATATATATATA
Organism: Physocephala rufipes; assembly: GCA_963966595.1. Classification (NCBI taxonomy): domain Eukaryota; kingdom Metazoa; phylum Arthropoda; class Insecta; order Diptera; family Conopidae; genus Physocephala; species Physocephala rufipes. The sequence continues at coordinate 19,980,532 of OZ016504.1, forward strand.
TATATATATATATATATATATATATATATATATATATATATATATATATATATATATATATATATATATATATATATATATATATATATATATATATATATATATATATATATATATATATATATATATATATATATATATATATATATATATATATATATATATATATATATATATATATATATATATATATATATATATATATATATATATATATATATATATATATATATATATATATATATATATATATATATATATATATATATATATATATATATATATATATATATATATATATATTAATTTTTGATTTTTTGCTCAGATAATATGCACAAGGAAAGCAGACGCTACAAAAACGGATTATATTAAGATATCTGATTTATTGGAAAAACGCTTCTATGTACCTGTGATTCGTTCCGTGGACAATGACGTCCCACCTCAAATTGGCGAACCTTTTTCTGCTGACAATCCGCCGGTAAACACAAATTTATCTTCTATAAAACTTCTTCAACTGAGAAAGTTTGTATTATTTGTTCCTACTGAATTTGCTATAGAGTCTTAGCAGTAATCCTATAAACCCTGAATTAAAAATTCAAGCACTGGCAGGTCCAATGAAGGAGCAGGAGGCCAAGGTATCAAATAAACACATTTTTAAAATTTCAAAACTTCTAATAATACAGAATCATTGTGTTTCATAGAAATTTTGTCGCCGTTGGAAGACTCCGCCGCGACTTGGTAGCGCATCTTCCCTTCAAATTAGCAACTTATCTTCGAATTCAAAGCCATTGACACCACTCACAATGCCACAGGAGAATGTAATATTTAATTCGCCCAAACCGCAAGCACAACGTCTCTTCGATAATGTCGCTTCAACCCCAATTACGAAAAGAGTGCGCGAAACAGGAGAAAATGACACCCCGATAAAAGATCAATGGAAGCCTTTAACAGATGATGCTTTCTTTGATAACCAAAATGGCAACGGCTTGGATCATGAATCAGCGTCGGAGATACAATATTCAGCATGTTTACGAAGCGAAATTAACAATAATCCCCTCGGAGAGATTAACGCTACCGATGCAAAGTACAACCAACAGAAGGATTTTCAGAAATATGGATATACGTGGTCCCCTGCATCTCGAACGCCTAATGGAATATTTTCTCAAACCGGTTACGACGTGTTTGAAGGCATTAGCAATAGATCATTTGCGTGCGAACGCAGTTTTTGTGATTCGCCGGGTTTCAAAGAACGTAACATTAAAATTACAGACACTGAAAAAGGTCTTGAAGTAATTGGGCGAAAACTTGCGAAGGCGCAAATGATTGAATGGTCTGAATATTGGGATTTTCTTGACACCTTTGTAGATATCGCATCTCCAGAAGGTTTACGAAAATTGGAAAGTTTTCTAGAGCGCCGTGCACGCGATGATGAAGCCGCGAAGAGCTCACGGTTTGCACCTAATTCGGTAGTCGCAATAGATGAAGTTTGCAGTGCCTTCGAAAGGATCGGAATTTTTAAAGAGAATGTCACAGATGTCGATGGGAGTGTAAATAATATAAATCTGTCGCAATCAACGACACCCTACACGTGCGTTGAGAAATCATTGCAAGTGTTCGCCAAACGCATGACGAAAACTATACTGCACAATATTGAAAATATTGATTCCATCAGTGATGCATTTCTTACCGAACTTAAAAGACTGAAATTGTTGATTTGTAGTTTCAAAGATGACGCACGATTTTCAAATGTGAACTTTTCAAAAGTTCATTCTCGATTCGCTTACTTAATTACCATCTATTTGCAAAACTCTCAGGATGCTGGCGCAGAAAGAACATCAAAGGTGCAATTATTCTTAGATATAATTGTAGATGATTATATGCCATGTTTCCTCCGCAGATTCAAAACTGTATTTCTTGTATTTTGCTATCGCCCACTAAAACACAACTTCACTGCGTGTGCAAAAGAGTTAAGGACTTTCTAGATAATTCAAGTATGGTTCATAGTACGGAAAATGGTTCATAGTATGTTTTGAAAAGCTTTCGTAAATTAATTTATATTCTAGAAAAGCAACCACTGCCAGAGGATCTCAAAACGGAGGCAATGTGCTCAAAAGCGTGGCTAGCTGAAGACGATTGTGATTGCCAATGGGAAACAAATTTAATTCGCAAGACTAGTAGAAGAAACCGGATTGAAACACGTTACAAGAATCATCAATATTTTCAAAAGGAAACTTCTATAGAAAACCAAAAATTTAAAGACGAAGAAGATGATGTGATTTCTAGTATTACAGAAGATAAAAAGCAAATTATATCTCGAAATTCCGAATCTGGCGCAGAATCTACGGATAATGAGGAGGACGAACTGTTTTGGGTATATATTCCAATCATATGGTAATATTATATTTGTATTATCAATTAAATAAATTACAGTCTGATTTCGCTGGATCGGAAACTGATGAAGAAGAAATTTGGATGACGCCACCAGAGAGCCCACAAGAAGAAATCAACGATAAAATCGAATACAATGCCTTCATATATGGGTAAGAATAGTCAAAAGAAGTCACGCGAATGAAAGAATTGTACCTGATTCTAATGTTAATTTTATTTAAGATATTTATTTTAAAATCTGATATGATGTATCAGAATATTATCATAAATTTTTTTTTTAATATAGAGCCGAACCAACAAAACGTGATTTAGATGTCTTGAATGCAATTTTTAATGTTGATATAAATATTAATAACTATCCGAACGTATACAAATGGAAAATGGCCGTCTTACGTCACACAAATGACAATTTTGGAAAGTGAGTGATAATTTATTTGTAGAAGAAATTATTATTAATGTAATATGAGATTGATTTCTTTCCTCTTATATTTCTATTAGCATAAGTTCGCCTCATGGTATTCCGAAGTCGCGATTATTCCAGAGTCACATCAACGCCGACATCTCAGATGCACAGTTTTCAAATCAGCCACTTATACAGAAGTCGCCGATAGCTAAACGACTGTTTTCGTCACCAACGCCCATGCAGAAGAGACCACCATTAACTCCTTTGAATAAAATGAAAGGATTGTTCTCCATTTACAGAGAATTTCTTGATAGCAGCCCAATTTCTGTATCGGGATCCATGTCGGAGATTGAATCCCCATAAACCTCATAATTTTATCGATTCCACCATTTAAAGAACTAAATAGCGCCGACATACATTCAAAAATACACGATTGTTTCAATTCACGTTTCACGTTTGTTTATATATAATCCAATAATTCTGAATCAGAAAGAATTCACTATATTTAATTTTTTTCTTTGTGAATGTTATCAAAACACGATTTGTTTTTCTTTCAAAATATGCTTATGTGTTCCTTATACTTTATTCTTAAATACTTTGTGTAGTGTCAAGAATTAGACGTTTTGATATTGAAATCAATATTGAGATTATAAAAACTTTCTTAAAATAGGGTACACTAATATATACTCGTGCATATAAAGCAAAAATTATACCTTTTTAAGAATTAAGGAAATTACCTTTGGAAAGGAAATATTCAACAGAACGAATAAAGCTAATGCATAATATTTTTGCAAATTCGAAACATGCGATTAAATTAAATTAGAATTTATAAAACATAATACTGATACGGCTTTGGAAACCCCTATATTCCTTTTAAAATATATTAGTGCCAAATAAAATATTTTACAAAATACTAAATTTACACTTTTTTCAAGAATTTGACAAACATTTGTTTAAAAATAAAAACAGCTCAAAAACAGTCTGATTTTCCGAAAAAGATTAAAATATTTTTTTTTAATTTGTTGAGTTAAAAGATTTTTTGAAAAAGTATAGCAACAGTCTAAAAACTATTTATGTTGCTTTCCTTGATGTGGGTGAGACATCTAGATTATGGATAATATAGCAATGCCACCCATTTTTCACTACTTGAGATTATAACTAGTAGTTGCAGACATCAATTTCCCATAGATATTTCTATAATTTTAACTTATAACAACGACCAATTTCAGAAAGTTACGCAAAACAATAGACTTCATCATATATACTTTCTGTTCAAGAAAGATCATTACATAGACTCAGAGATATAGTCATTTTGATAGAATACCGCACAAATACAGGTAATAGATGAGAGAATATATTTTTACTGGCGTATCGTAAAAGTATATTCAATTGTTCATCAATATGAAAATGGATTCGATTCCTTAGTTCCCAAAACCTGAAGATTTGCTCCGATTATAGACAATTACTTTGACTGTATACTTGATCGTGTTGCATATTCTTTAAAGTCTTTGAGTTTATTAAAATTTCTGAGATATAAAAAAAAATTTTTTTCTTGAGATCAAGAAAAATATACTTTTTTTTTGAAAATTTAAAATTATTTGGTCTCGCTTGTAAATCAACGAAGCCTAAAACATGCAGCCAGCACCTCAACCATGGGAGCGTATTGCTTGGAAGCCGGAAACACAGCAGGTCATCTATCGAGACTGGGGTCTTTTCTACACACATAAACAGCAGTTGGATATTGCTGCAAAATATTATGATAAATCGCTCGAGCTAAAAGAGGATGACCCGAAAGCGTTGTTCTATCGCAGCATGTGTAAACGTGACATCGCTCAGACACAAGGCGCTCTCGAGGATAGTTTAGCAGCATTAAGTTAGTAATTATACATAGCTGAATTTTAGCAGAATAAGGAAACTTTCTTTTAATCCTCGTTCGCAGAGATCGATGTCTCTAGTGCTCCTATTAATCTGGAAATTTGTGACGCTCTCTACGAACTGAATGAGTTTGAGAATTGTAAAGTCGAACTACATGATAATTCACGTAAATTCGAAGGAAATAAAGTATCAGCATTTCTCAATCGCTTGATTGTAGTGAGTTTGAAAAACATGCAGAAACTACAGGATAAACGAAGGCTTAAATCAGGAGATAAAAATATTAATTAAAATTCTCTAAAGAACTTTATATTGTTCGAAAGCATGTCAAACATATTATTAATCTCATTTAGCTTGAAAACCGATAAGAGGAAAGCAATAACAAAAGGCCACAATTGTGGATATTTTCTAGGCCATTTTGTTTATTCTCATTTTTATTTCGACTTCCATTTTTATTCGTTTTTCAATTCATTCAGATTGACGAGAATTTTAAAGATACCATTGGCGAAACTCTTGGACCGTTTATTCTTAAAAATGAGAAGCACTTTGCTAAGGTTTTGGAAGCGATTGAACGAAAAAAGCACGTTGACACTCGTCCCCTTTGGAAAATTCTAAAAGAACAAGAAAAATGTGATGTTCTTAGTATTCTAGAGAAAGAGGTAAAATATTTATTCACACGATCCATAATCTACTTTTTAAAGTATCTATAAATTTTTGGTAAGTAGGAAATTTTTCTTTCACCGCGTGAGATCGCACGCCGCGAACGTGCCTTTAAGGTTTTCAATCAAATCTATTTCAACAAAAGCTGGATCGATGTTCTTTTTCTGAAGGATCTCCGAGAGAATTCAAATTTGTTGCTGCCACAATCAAAAGTATTAACACCTTTCCTCCGTAACTTGACATGTACTAAATATGAAGTTATTAGAAAATTTCTGGTAAAAACTGGTCAAAAATATTCATAAAACAGATTTGATTTAGTGTGAAATATTCTTGTTAATTTATAGAAAATGTTGCAAGCACGTAGTCCTTTGTATACTGAACAACAACGTAAGTGTCCAGACAAAAATGTCTGGGAGCACCACCGGGAAAAACATTTGAATCGCATACAATACCAAACACGTCGTAATATGTTAACCATTTTAAGGAATATACGGCATCTCCGCTCTCAAGGCAAGGTTTCGGTAAGCATATTTTTCGTTTATTTTGATAAGATTGAGTAATTGTAATGATTGATTTAGAAACTCTCTAAATATGTTGAGTCGGTGACCGGCGATTATGTAGTCTTAAAGACACATCGCGTTATGCCTTGGAAATTCGAATTTCTTAATGAAGTGTACAATACTTTAGCATTAGCTCACATTGATCGTTACACGGTACCAGATGACATTGTCCAGTCGCGTGATAAAGATCGTTTGTTGTCACTTTTGCGAATGCCCCACGACAAATACAAAGATCGAGTAGTACACTTTGTATTCGGAGATAAATCAACTTATCAGGAACCGGATGCACCGGATTATCCCCTAATTGCCTATAAGTAAGTCGAGCTGAAACAATCATTGCTATGATATTGCCTATCAATATCGACCGATTTCCTAAATTTTTAGAAAATTTTTGGCACGTCTGGAAAAGCGTATGCGCTTCGCACATTACTCTATTGAGAAATGCTATCTCCTTCATGAAATAGCGCGAGCTCATTTAGGTCAAAGCCGCTTTGATGAATGCTGCTCGGTAGCTCGCAAAGCAATTGAGGGTAATTAAAGCTATATTAAGGTTTTTCGATGTTATAATCTGACTTATCGCTTTGTATCCATAGAGGGGAAAAACTGCAATAGTCACATGTGGCGGTTTTTAAGTGTTATGCTAATATGCAAAGCTCATGCTGTACTCCATAAAATAGAGCGAGCCAAGGAAGCCCTCGACGAAGCTTACGTTTTAGCAGAAGTTTTAAAAAGTCCCACTCTTTGCACTTTTATCGACACTTGTCGATCGATTAATGATGAAGAGATTACGATGAAGAAGCGTTCGCAATCAGTGGATTCTATGCGTAAGCGCAGAAGCAAGCTGTCCGTTGGAAGTCGAACATCTAACATATCCGGTCAAAGTGCTGAGGAAACTACGGAATAGAATGAAATTTTGTAAAATATTTTTATAAAAGCACGTTTTTGAATAAATTTTTAAAATAAAAGTATAAAAATAAGTTTTAAGTAATTTATGAACGATTGTGCTTTAAGGAATTCCATATTAATTATTTATGTATATTGGAAAACAATTGAAAAATTAATATAATTTTCTCAATAAATTAAATAAGCAATCACAAGACTGTCTTTTCTTTTCAAGGTAATAAGCAAGGTTTCATGTCAAGGTAAACTGAAAAATGTCCGCTGAGTAAAATTTTTTTGCAATATGGTGTTTTTATAATGTAAAGTATTAAATATTATGCTAATACTATAAACATGTTGCAAACATAAGCCGAAATTTGCAAAAATTAACCGTAAAATTGATTTCAAGCCACCAGAAGTGTTCTGGTATTACTGTAAAGTATTTAGCAGTAATTTAATAGATTAATTAAATTATTAATTGTTGCGATATCTAGGGAAATATTAAGACTATTTAACACAATAGTTATTCATATTTTAAAATTAGGAATATACTTTTATACCAGAACATTTCCCGTAACTTGCTTTCGAAGTCGGCTTTCATTTTCTACTTCCGCTCCTCATTTTACTAAACACTGTATAATATTTAGAGTAAAATTTAAACAACTTATTCATAATTAATGCATTTTAATCAGCTTGAGGGAAGAATGTTTTTTCTATATTTATAATAATTGGTACTAGAAATTCTCTACTTAAATCTGAAGATAAGAATAAAACACAATAATTCAATCCATTCAAAATCATCAATATCTATACCTATGATGTTTGTACATGTTTTAATAAAAAAATTTATAGTTCTTAAACTTTCTTTTAATATATCTTAAACTTAAAAGTTTCCGTAGTGAGAAAATATGTTTTTTAAGGTTATTAGTATATAGAATTAACAGAATTAAACCTAATTATTAACGATATAATTATTTTTCTTTCGAGTAATGTCTTTAATTCAATAATTTAAAGCTTTGTATGTTTAACAGTATCGGTCCAGTAATTTTGTATCGTCATCGCTTCCAAAGAATTTAGAAATGAATCATTATCCAGACTATACATCTCATCAGAGTTATCCTAAATTGAAAAATATTAAATATTTCAAATTGTATAAGAACTTATTTTATTACTCTTATTGTGCTGTCATCAATGTAGACACTTGAATCGGGCTCGCTTAAAACTTGAGGTTTGTTCACAAGTCGCCGCCTATATAGTACAATACCTACAATGGCTACGCTACCGACGCCGAATACTGTGAAACAGATGACCGTAATGGTCCTAATATCGACAATGTTTTCTGAACGCTGGAATGGAATTTATCAGCGTTATTTATAAATATTTCTTTTCCCATCGACTTCGGCTCATTAACCTTTATTGCCAATGCTTCCGATGAAATATTGTTATCTGTGTCATCATATTTGCTCTCGGATGTCGTTGCGGACCGAGCTAACATGCTTTTCAATTCGGAGGAGAAATTTCTGAAGCGATTGACATGGTTATATTCTGCGAAAAGGATCTTCGCCTTTCTAATGCGGTGTTCATTTTCACCGCGAATAATTTCGTCCTCTTTATTGACATTTTCCAAAGTGAAAGATGTCTTGGAACCTGATAAAATTGTTGCAATTCTATTCTCTTGTTGCACGTAAGGTACAGTTTGTAACCGGGATACTAGTAATTCTGCCACCGAGGTATTATTTTCGGCTTCGAATTCTGACAAAGGACCATACGTAATGGCTTCATGTCTATTATATAAAGGTGGAAATGATACACGTAAGAATCTCACAACTTCTTTCTATATACCGTTTCTCCGCGTCTTCCCTCTCTTGCGTGAGAAAAATTGGCATCTCTGTCTGCAACGTTTTATGCTCCTGCATGCTCCTATCCATTTCTCTTCTAGCCAGTCCTTCTAATCCATCTTTCAATTGCCTTTCCTTTGAGTGAAAATCTGTTAAACTCGATGAGTTATTCAGCTTTTTTCGCTTTAACGTAGATGTTGGCCAAATTAGTGTTGGATTGGGCGGGTATATTTTTAAAGCCGAGATGTTCTTGACATCGCTTTTATTGCTATTGATTATAGATACCTCTTGTCTTGGAGAGCTCTGAACGAATATGATGCAAATTATGTCTGCAAGGATATTAAATTTCAATATCGTATTCAACATTCAGATACTAAAATATCGATTGAATTAAAACTTACTATCAAGCAAAGTAATCCAAAACCAGTGGGACCACCAATAAAAAGTCATGATGAGATATTTGATATCGTTTTGATGCTTACAGACTGTAAAGTCAAAATTAAAGAAGCAAATGATAATATTGCAACAGATTAAAAAGCTTTGAGTGGTATATATTGTTTCTTACTAATAAATAGTAGGCGCAAATATAGAATACATGTTTATAATTGCACTCTCCATTTGCACTTGGAGACATAATTGTATTTAAGTACCTGTTTTGAAAAGAATCCTCTTTCTGAATCATTAGACAAACACTACCGCAGCAATTCAGTAAATACTTGCGCTCAGACTATTTGGAATGTTGAATTAACTTCAGCCCGTGATCACTAAAAAATTCGTTTGTTTGGAGTTATTATACCAACCTTAATATTACATTTTATGTTGTGTAATTTTTTTTTCGTGATGTATATATATGTATATATATTCTATCTTATTGATTTTTCCGAGAAGGTAACAATTTTTGGTCATTCATAGCTTTCAAGCATCCTTGCAAGAAAATGTGGAATCATAAGCCCGCTACACCCGTTTATACTAGATTTTTAAATTATAATCCAGTCAGATACACAAACTCGTTACTCAGAAATACCTAAACACAACTCCTAAGGTCATTCGATGTTTTCAAGATCTTAAAAAATCCAATGGTCCTATATCATTAGAATTTCTTACTTCTTTATAAATCCGTTATCATTTTACACCCACTTTTCACAGGAATTTATATTTGTGCATATTTTGATTTGTTTTGTCAATCATGACCAAAAAAATAATGAATTATTCATTACTATTATATTATAAACTACGTTCTTTAATGAATTGTATTGCTTTTCCCTATACAGATGACAGAGATATCTCTGCAGATGACACTTACCAAAGTTTTGTACAGGTTTCTATTCGGATTACACTATACACACAGCCTTGCACAGCTGTCGCGGCGAAACTTCAAAACCAAAGATAATCTCTGTTTTACAGTCCCACAAGTATTAACCAATCTTTTTGTCGATAAGCGCGGCATAATCCTATTCAACTGATTATACATTAATTAGTTGAGTGTCTAAACCTATTTTTGAAAAGATTAAGGTGTTAAAAAGGTAATGAAATAACAATACATGACAAAATTATTTCAAAGTAAATTAAACCTTCAACTTTATCAATTCAAACTTTTGAAAACTTAATAATGTACAACATGATATACTTATTATTTTAGTTTACGTGATTAAAATATAATACTAACTTTTCAGTAACTTTCACTGTATCTCTACGCTATCATGAAATCTATGTTCGTAGAATACTCTTGTAAATAATTTCGTTTACGAAAAAGTATTCATATATGCTAGCTTTCGGCCGCGGCAAGGGTCACAAACCTCAGGTGGTAGGATACTCGTAAATACAAAGTTAATATTTCGTTTCATTTTAATTTTCATAATAACAATGAAGTGCATTGTACAACTCACTGAAAAGTTAGTATAGTCATCCAATGCGATAAAATGACATAGCTTAAATAATAAGTATATTTATATGTTGTACATCGATTTAAAGGAAGAAGAATACAATGTTGCTACCTAACAATTTTCGGTACCAAAATGGCTTTTTTTAGAAGAAAAACTGTATTAAGTTGAAAAAAGTGTATTTATTTTTACAAATAACACTATAACTCCAAAACTATAAAAATCCCGACAGGATAGTAACGTTCATAGCATGGAGATAATAAAAATAATTTGAAATGATATATTTGCTGAATACAAATTTACAGGAAGTACAAATTTAGCTGGAATTTGGTACTTATTATTTAGGAAAGGCGTACTCGCGTCAACAGCAATCAAAAACATGGGCTTTGAGCAGAGTTATTATTTTAAGGGTCAAAGGTTTGGTGAACATGGTTGCGCCTTCTACGGATTTTGATTTTTTCATAAAATGTTCTTCGTGATTGTTTAAAAATAGTGGCTATTCCTAATTAATTTTCAGCTGTTCTCAACTGAGAACTAGAGTTAATACGAAAAATTGTTAACAAAATGTATTGTTGTAAAATATTCTCATCAAATTACGTGACATATGTAAGGTGAACTATGCATCCATATACACAGGCCCTGGGCGTGTTGTCTCGTTGTCCCTAGCGTAAACCTTTTAATCAATTATAATTATAATTATTTTGTATCTTCTCGCAGCTGAGCTGTCACTTCACACAGTCCACAGACCAAACATAAAACCGAAGACAACAACAATTATTTCTGCCTAAAACATCCTGATATCATCGCAATTTGTTGGTGCAATTTTAAGAGAAAAAGATTCAAATATCGGTATGGTTATATCTACTATTGTACTTTTGTGTAAACTTCGATGGAGAGTAGGAGAATAAATCTTTAGATGGATTTTTTCTTAGAAGAGGACAAATAAAAGTTTAATAAACATATATGCTAACATAAATAGTAAGAAGGTGGTGATGATGACTTATTGGCTCTAGCATCGTAACTATTGGAAACATTTTGCAGTGTAGGCCTGGGTGACTATTGGAACATTAATAGTTTTGCATATATGCAGCGGTAGTTTTCTTAACTCGAATTATCTTCTAAATTCCTTGCAACTTATAATTTTTGACAGTTTGGGCTGGACTAACCGGATTAATTTGCAGGAGGTTGGCACAATTAATTGAATAGTTTTTGCTTTTGTGTTAATTTATGTCTAATTTGGGATACCAGATGAGATATAAGTAATCAATTTTGTTATCCCTTTTTTCTACAACATACTTTAAAATACCGTTAAATCGTTATGAGGTATATTTAAGTAGCATTATTTTTTGAGAAAAATTAAAAAGCAAAGTGCTATTTATTTTCAGATTCTGCCTATTAAAATATTTCTGAAGTCGTGTGCGCATAGAGGCAAATAATTCGTCAATTTTTCTTTTTCATCAATAATTGCTAATACAGCAATTTGTGATATGAATAAAGAAACAAAGGATTCGAATATAACACCTGCACTGCCGCCAGCTTCGCCTACGATTACATCGAAAGTAAAGTATTTCAATCAAAGCCCGTCATCGAATGTTCGCCCCACCTCGACATTATCTTGTGAATTTTTTGCCAATAACGCAAATGTATGGCAAACAACAATAGCAGGTTCCGACGGTAAATCGAGCGGTTTTGGTAATGAATCTTCCATGGTCAAGTGTGAAAATCAAAGACAACAAGAAAGATATATTTGGGAAATGTGCACAAGAAGCCATAATGCAACTCCGGCTAGTACCGTGCTTAATTCACCTGATAATACAGATGTAGTTCATCCTATTGAGGGACAACAGATGGAGCCGCGACATCCTTACCGTCAAATCAAACTAGGTCGCAGTCCTGTTAGTAAATTCGAACAAGATGAAGTACCACTCCAGGTGAGCACGCTATATTTTATCTCCCTAAGCGATTTTTTATGTTATTATAAAGTGTCTATGCTCGTGTTCAGATTCTTTCTTGTCCCGGATCTCCTACTGAAATTGGCGAGGTAAGAGGACAGTGCTTGCGTGAAGGAGAAATTGTTATTTTTGATGATATCGGCACCAATTGGAATTACAAAAGCAACAGTATCGATGATGTATCTCCTCGCTATGATGAGGACATTTTAAAAGTTACAAAAATGATTGGTCAGTTACCTATTGCTGACTACGAAGGATCCCCTCGTCGCTTTGGCAACGACAATCCCAAACAACGAACTAAACAAAAAGAAAATAATCACAATACAACAATCACGAAAAGGCTTCCTGGTTTTCCAAAGCGAGTTTCACCTCAATCCGATAAAAAGCAAGTAGCAAATGTTCTTAGAGATTTACAAAATTCTGAAGCTCCTTCTCGTAGTAAAGCACTTGAAAACGAGCATATTGTAAGTGTAGTTAATGGCGGTGAACGTGAATTTGAAATTGATAACAACAGATCTAACTTACGTCCACAGCTATTAAAGAACGATGGCCATGAAAAGAAAATTTCCACTTTTGAATACTTATACGAGTTTTCCGAGACTCGTAAAGTGTTGGAAGAATTTTTTAAGGCCACCAACACAGGCGAAGAGCAGCGCTTTTCAGAGTTTGTGGAAAATGACGAACCAGAAAGTTGTGTGGGTTTCTTTCAAATGACTATATACGCATTCTTTTCATCCTATCTATCTTATACAATTAATTTGTACAGGGTACCCGTTTTGAATTCCAACACAACACAGCGATAGAACAGGCTTATGTTGGACACAGATTAGCCAGACTCCAAAATGAGGACTTATGTTTAATCCACATTGGTCCACAAAAACAGGTAAGTGATTATTAAATTATTAAGCTATAAAAATTTTCTCAGTTCAGAGAAGTAAAAGGATAAGTTTTTAAGAATCTTTGATGATTTTGATTTTATGGCAGTGGTCGTAAATATCAAGACTATTTTGAAGATTTACAATAATTTATTAAAACTGTTGAAGAATAACCTCTTAGACTAAACAAATAAAAAAATTATTACTTAGCCATGTGATCCCTGTAATGGGCACGATGACATCGATCCCTATATTGATTCGAAGAGTCGCAGTAGCGAGGAACTGGGAGATACTGAATTAGAGGCGAACTTGCGGCACAATTCCCTTAATTTTACATTATCACCTGAGACCACCGATTATGATTCCAATTGCGGTGATTTGGATAGTTTATCCAATGATGTTAATTATCCATTAGATTTTGGCAAACTTTACACGAGCATGCCTGTACTGGAGGATGGCTTGTCTAGCGGCCATGCTTCAGACACGGAAAATAACATTGCACCAGAAGAAGCTGACAAAAAATATGAAAGCAATTCTAGAAAACGATCGCCTTTGTTACAAGATTGGAAGGAGCCGCAGCAGCAGCAAAACCATCAGTACCATGAAAATCAGCACATTAACCAGCTACAATTAGAATCAACTGAAAAGTCATTGAATGCTGGGAATGAGTGTCATGAAGATCATGTTAGTACCACTGAGAAATCCAAACAAGACAATTGTATTTCTTTTCTGGATGAAACCATTCATAAGAACTTAAATTTATTGGTTCATAGTGTTAGTAAGCCGCTCGGAAATGAATCAGACATCGAGACTATATTAAAATCTGTTAAAGGTGAGGGTGTTTGCGACAATAAATGGACTAATTATTAAAGCTTTTGTTTCAGAAAATCCTTCAGATTCCACGCCTTCGTCCCCTTCACATACATATCGTTATTATAATTCTTCTCGCGTTAAGCCTGAAATTTGCAATATGCAGGAAGCAATGAACGATTTGCGATCGGCGCTACAGCGTGCGAAAACGCACTCCAATAAGATTAAGTATTGCGATGAGGTATTGCCGGTTGCTCCTGATTCTCCAGTTTGGGTACCGCGCAAAACGACTGCGTCGT
>OZ016504.1:19998607-20035975 GCA_963966595.1 Physocephala rufipes
ATATATATATATATATATATATATATATATATATATATATATATATATATATATATATATATATATATATATATATAAATATATATATATATATATATATTATATAATATATATATATATATATATATATATATATATATTATATATATATATATATATATATATATATATTATATATATATATATATATATATATATATATATATATATATATATATATATATATATATATATATATATATATATATATATATATATATATATATATATATATATATATATATATAATATATATATATATATATATATTAATATATATATATATATATATATATATATATAATATATATATATATATATATATATATATATATATATATATATATATATATATATATATATATATAATATATATATATATATATATTATATATATATATATATATATATATATATATATATATATATATATATATATATATATATATATATATATATATATATATATAGTATTATATATATATATATATATATATATATATATATATATATATATATATATATATATATATATATATATATATATATATATATATATATATATATATATATATATATATATATATATATATATAATATATATATATATATATATATATATATATATATATAATATATATATATATATATATTATATATTAAAGTTTGTAGGGTATATTAAGTTCGCTCCTCCCTATGTAACGCATTAAAGGAGGTCTGGCACGTATGGAAAAGTATATATTTTCTGGCTCGGAACAATCTACTGAGTCTGTCTATCTGTCTGTCTGTTGAAACTACGATTACGAGAAAGCGAAGAGATATGGTCATAAATTTGTCACAAATATTCTCTGTTATTATAGGCTGGTATCGGTATTGTAAAAGGGCGAAATCGGATGAGGGTCACGCTAACTTTTTATAGCTTATGTTGATGTATGCACATATGAAGCTTTCCCAGTTTCTACATGTGCATAACGAATTGGAAATTAAAATTTTATCCTGCAAATAAACCACTAATACTAAATTATTTTGCAAAAGGGTGGGCATGGTACGCTTACCAGAACCACTGTTATAAAAGGGCCGTCATTACAGTAGTACAAGTAGAGGCATATGTAATTTGTAATGAAATTTTGCACGAATATTCTCTATTATAACAAATTTAATCGTTTGAAGTTTGGCGAAATCGGATGAAAATCTCGCCCTCTTTTAATGACTAATATGTATATATGCGCATACGAAGCTCAGTTTTCAAAGTTTGTAGAGCATATTTGAAGACAAAATTTTATCCTAGAACTGACCGCGAATACTAAATTATTTTTAAAAAGTGGGCGTGATCCACGTTTCTACTACGAATGCGGATATATCCTGTGGGTGCAGGGCATTTATGCTTCGGCCAAGCCGAGCTGGCACCCTTACTTGTTATGGGCTCACTTTATTGCAATCAAGCTATAATAATTTAACCTAACCGATCAAGCATTCCAGTAAAACGGGTAAAACGGGCTTTGAAAAACTTTCTTGAATTCTTTTCTTTAGCTTCGATGATATATAAATCTGATATTTAGTAAACCTTTTTACAATACTATCCCGCTTGAAAATACATATTTAAGTGTAAATCTAGAATAGTACTAAGCATCATTATCATATTAGAAAGTAAATTTGTTCCACCCTATTAACATATTTTAAGTTTAATTTCATAAATAGGACGGTTTCGACAGTGTGCCACCTTCATATTTTAACATCTATAAATTTATGAATTTGTTCATTTTATATTATTGCATTAAAACGCAATTACATAAGTGTTGTTGAGCGCTGCTTCCGAAGTGTCAGCACTTGAAATTGTATTCGTTGAGAACCAAGCAAATTAAAGCAAATTTAATTTTCTCGGGAATTTTTATCTATAATTTTGTTTATTATCAAAATTTCCCTTGCATTTTTAGGCACCTGAGGGCGAGAATCAACCATCCACCGAAGTCGATCTCTTCATTTCAACAGAAAAAAATTATGGTTCTTAACACCGATCTGAAGGAGATCATGATGGATCACGCATTGCGTACCATTTCCTATATCGCTGATATCGGTGACTTGGTTGTTTTGATGGCACGAAGACGTTTCGTTCCCTCCGATTCATATTTACTGGACTGTGGGGGCAATGGAAGTGTGAATAATAACTTAACCAATTCCACAAACGCTAATAGTTGCACCGTTGCCAATAGTAGTAATAATTCTAGTATTAGTACTAGTAAACTCATCGTACACCGAAAATGATTTGTCATGTTTTTGAAAGCGACGAGGCACAATTTATAGCCAGTCCTATTGGGCAGGCTTTTCAAGTAGCCTACATGGAATTTCTGAAGGCGAATGGAATAGAAGATCATACTTTCGTTAAGGAAATGGACTATCAGGAAGTCCTGAATAGTCAGGAAATATTTGGTGATGAGCTAGAGATATTTGCCAAAAAAGAATTACAGAAAGAAGTTGTTGTACCTAAAACTAAAGGAGAGATTTTGGGCGTGGTAATTGTGGAAAGTGGTTGGGGATCAATGTTACCGACAGTTGTTATTGCTAATCTTTTTGTCGACTGGAGCAGCGGCGCGTTGCGGTCAATTAAATATTGGAGATCAGCTAATTGCAATAAATGGCCTGAGTCTTGTAGGGTTGCCACTCTCAACGTGCCAAAGCTATATTCGAAATGCAAAAACACAAACCGCTGTTAAGTTTACCGTTGTACCCTGCGCCCCGTTGTCGAAGTAAAATAAAGCGACCCAATACGAAGTATCAGTTAGGCTTCAGTGTACAAAATGGAGTGGTAATAGCATTTTTAACTATCTCAGCTTTTTCATAAGGTTATTTATTTAATTACACTCGGAATATTTAAATTTTGTTCAAACTATTGAACATTGGCACAATCAAAATTTTTTTAGAATATTTTCATAGTACTATAGTACTTCCTATCAACAAAAAATAAATCGTACCATAAGATCATTAATTATAAGAGCATTCTTTAAAGATTTTTCGGAATTTCAATCATTCATATTCAGAGATTATTCCAAATTGTTTTATTATAATTTTATTCAAAATTTATATCACGAAACAATTCCAAAGAGGAAAGAATTTAACGTAGACTACCTTATAAAAAAGCGTCGTGATATAAAACTAAATTTCCTTAATTGCAGATATGTAGCTTGTTGCGAGGAGGGTATTGCAGAGCGTGGAGGCGTACGCGTCGGTCACCGCATCATCGAAATAAATAACCAGAGTGTAGTAGCTGTTCCCCATGAAAAAATTGTTAATCTCCTGGCTACTTCAGTAGGCGAGGTTTGCTTTTGTTAATGATTTCTAAAGACAATTAAAAATAATAAGTTTATTTTACAGATTTTAATGAAGACATGCCAACTTCAATGTTTCGCTTGCTCACCGGACAAGAGAGTCCAATATTATATGAACTATGAAGATATTTAGGCAAGAATGTATCAAACTATACTTTTAAGCTATCTTATGAGATACGCAGGAAAACAAGAAAAGCTTATTCTATTACTGGTAACGTTATATATATATATATATATATATATATATATATATATATATATATATATATATATATATATATATATATATATATATATAATATATATTTATATATATATATATATATATATATATATATAGTATATATATATATATATATATATATATATAATATATATATATATATATATATATATACTATATATATATATATATATATATATATATATATATATATATATATATATATATATATATATTATATATATATATATAATATATATATATATATATATATATATATATATATATATATATATATATATAGTATATATATATATATATATATATATATATATATATATATATATATATATATATATATATATATATATATATTTATATATATATATATATATATATATACTATATATATATATATATATATATATATATATATATATATATATATATATATATATATATATATATATATATATATATATATATATATATATATATATATATATATATATATATATATATATATATATATATATATATATATATATATATATATATATATATATATATATATATATATATATATATATATATATATATAATATATATATATATATATATATATATATATATATATATATATATATATATATATATATATATATATATATTATATATATATATATATATATATATATATATATATATATATATATATATATATATATATATATATATATATATATATATATATATATATATATATATATATATATATATATATATATATATATATATATATATATATATATATATATATATATATATATATATATATATATATATATATATATATATATATATATATATATATATATATATATATATATATATATATATATATATATATATATATATATATATATATATATATATATATATATATATATATATATATATATATATTCAACTAAATTTTTTTGAAAGTATTGTGGTAAATCACATAAATATTTAATATTATATTTACATATCCTTTATTATTTATTTCTATATCCTCAACGAAGGCATCTTTAAAAATTGGAAACATAATTATAGGCGAGGTCAAACTTAAGCAGTGCTAAATTTTATACAATTATAAAATATCAATTTTACGAAATAAATGGACGTAACATACAAATACACAAAATAATCAATATGAACTGGGATTTAAACAGTACCAGTTTAGATATAAATACTTTTCAGGATAATTAACTGAACATGATTCCAAAGGAATTCGAAATAGGGCAGCATTAGTCGGTATTATGTTATGTAAATATATATGCACATATATTTAATTTTTATTTCAGTTTCCTTAAAAAAATTATATGTGGCCAAGCCTAGAAATTATATTTATTTTTTACACATATATTGACTTTGCCAAAAAATATAATTACATATTTATAGTTTACATTTAAGACGTATTTACTTATAGTAATTTTTTTATTTACTTCAGTAAATTATTAAACAATAAAACCTATCAGAATGAAAACTAAAAAATTTCCGAATGAAAACTAAAAAATTAATATTTAAACATAATTTCAGAAAGCTATACAGCCTTATAATGTATCACGATACGAACACGATTCGAAAACGTTGACGAACACGAAACAAAAACGAAGCTGGAATGAGGCTCTGATAATGAAACCGCTTCGTTCACTTCGTTTCATTTCCAATTTATTGTTGTTGGCATCTACAGAAAATGTGTGCTCCTCACACTTCTCCTCCCCGTGCACATTTAAGTTGCAATGCTTTGCCGTGACGAACGCTTTTTTCTTATCGTCAATTTTGACAACCCTTTTGTGAAGTATTCGTGATACATTATCAAGTGATTTCCAATCGAACACGGGAATGCATGTAAAAAACACCAACAAAAATCTAGTTTTCGATTCGTGTACGTTACGTTTTCGTTATCGTTATTTTGGCATTATTCTTCATCATTTCTTCGTTAAATCGAAGAAAAGCGGGGAAATAGCAAAAGAAAATCGAAGATTACGTTTTCGTATCGTGATACATTATAAGGCTGATAATTCCCTCACATTCATACTGGAAGATCCGTTGAACCATTTGGAGAGAATTTTCTCTCTCACTCTACCTCCCGCCCACTCCCTGTTAATCAGAGATAATGAGATAGGAAACTCTTTACCCACAAAAAAATGTGGCAAAAAAAACCAAAATTTTACACGACCGAAAATCACGTACAGGGGCTATGTATATGTATGCGTAATTCACCATATTAAATGTCACGTATGATATTTCATGAAAATATGTAAACAACAGTTCGCTTCGTCGGCTTGATTTGAAAGCATGTTTTGTGCTCTGTTTGATTTGTGAAGTGAAGATAATAAAAAAAAGAGTCACGAACAAGAATTTAAATTGTATAAGTTCTAAAAAGTAAGTTCGATATAAGTTCAATTAAGTTTAAGTAAAAGAAAATATTAATGCGTAAATGTAGAACATAACACGGGCTTCAGACAGAATTCGGATGTTCGTATAGCCTTTGAGCTGGCCAACACCACTGGTGTCTTAATTTCATGTAACCACAAATCCCAAAAACATTCCAAAATAGAATAAAGAGCTGATGAATATTTTTTAATCCTGTAGGAAAGAACAACAAGAAAGAGTTATAAAAGGAAATGCACGGTAACAGCATGGAACAATTTTTGGGAGCGCTGGAAGGCAAACAATTTGCAATCAAGATAGTATAAAGCAGCCTACACAAAATAGAAATAATCAAGTGAAAGACGCCACTTAATTCGAAAAAGAAATTGAAACAGGCGCGCCTAACAAATTATTCAATTCACAAGAACTCAGTCATCAAAGTAAAACAGGCTCCATACTTTTGGCCGAAAGGAATTTATTTGATGAGAGCAGTAGTAGTGAAACGGAAGATTTTATGCGACCAATTTTAGTTAAAAAAGAAAGGGGAGTTGGACGAGAAAGGTTAAAACCTCAAGATGACAAAGGAAGTAATGCGGGCTTAAAGCGAGATTTATTTAATAAATCACCAGAATTTGATATACTTCCCACTTCTGACGGCTTTTGGGATCCCTTCATAAGATCTTTTGACTTGGACGATACGCGTAATCAAACACTAATCGATACATACTTTCAGAGGAAACAACTGTTGAAACGATTAGATTAGAGACCTGCTCTTGTTTTATAATATAATAATTTAATTTTTAAGTTGTTTTAGCTCAATTAATATGTTATTTTAATTAAGCTAAGTTTATTATTAATTGTTAAGTTAGTTAACATTTTTATAAAAATTGTGTAAATACTTTTTTTAAAACATAATCACATATATTGCGATTATATATTGTGCAATTAAAGCATGACAATCGTTAATAAAAATGGCATAATTGAAGCGTTAATTACATGACAAATTAAAATACATTTAGACCATGATATGTAATTCAATAGAAATTAAGTAGTCTCGATTATAGCAAATAAAAATAGTACGGATATTAATATAAAATGATATGTACAACGATATGTACAACGATTTCCAATTCGCAAGCTTACCTTTGACACTGGACAGTTTCCTTCGGGAACGCATATAATTTTGTCCCGCTGGGGCAGTTTCTGCAGCAAATCCTTATTTTCGTCATTTTTCACTTATTTTATTCACTTAATTATTATTCACTTAATCCAATTATTTTAAAAATAATGTGGTGAAAATATCAGTGACGTAATAACACCAGCGTTAATGATTACAATTTAGGAAATGTACTATTTGTGCACTCTGTGTAATTGGTAATATATTATTATTATTTAATTCATTATTAATTAATTATTAACAATATTAATTGTGCTTATTTAAAACTAGGGTAATTATTTTGAACTTTTGATATTTACATTTACGGCAATAATAATTATTTTCATGTTAGGAAAAGTACTTTTTGCGCGCTTCCTTTAGTTGGCAAACAATTACTATTTTAAACAATAGTTAATGTCACATAAAGCAAAATTGAATGCTATTATTATCGTTAGGAACAAACAGCGGCGGAATTGGTATAGTTTTTTTATTGAATAAGATACTTTTTGCGCACTTAGGGAAATATAAAATTTATCATTCATTTTTCTTTTTGGTCTTAAAGAATAATTCTGATTGCACTGACGGGAGGTGTGACTATTTCAAATAGAAAATAGAAAAAGGTGAATAATAAAACATGTACCTCACAGGCAGGTAACCCTTAATTGATTGAATTCAATGCCGAGGTGAAACACAGCTCAAGGTATGCCAACGCCGATTTTTATATATTATAATTTTTTTACATTTGGATTCGATGTTACCATAATTTAGCCTAGTTGCAGAAGTTCACAGAAATTTTATGAGGATTTCTAGAATAACCCTGTTTGATTCTCCTAATAAAGTTAAATAAATAAAATAAAGTTAAATAAATGAAATAAAAGAAATAAATTAAGTTAAATATATATCGTAATAGTTAACGTCAATAGGTTTTTTATCAGACCAAGATGCTTTACGATTGTTATAGTTCAACTACGTAGGAGTGGATATTTGAACCTTAATAAGTAGTTACCTAGCATTTCTTACGAAATCATAAATATTTTCCAATCGGAAAAATATTTACCAATCATTAATGATTTCTGGCCAAGAAAGAGAAGCGAAACTAATGGAAAACTATATTACGCGTCTAATATACGCGTGCATATCTTCACACTCGCTCTTTGTTTTATCCTCGTTCGCAGTTATCACGATTTAGCTAATTCGGGAGTAGACCGGGGATTAAAAATAACATTCATAATAAAACATATTTTCCATCTGGCTTCTCACAAATTACATCAAATTTCTTGTTTAAGCAAATAATACCTTCAAATCTATGTGGATATAAAAAACATGTACACCCGCAATTACACAGTTGTCAAAAAAATGTACCTGAATGGGAATGTTTTTATGTATAAATTTTAACTAAGTTGAAATCTCAAAATAATTACATAAATGATATGTCAATGGGGTCTAAGACCAAAATTTTTCATTGGAAGACTGACGTCATTGGGGGCACGGTAGGTGAGTTTGAGCGTAAAAATTACGTCATTGGGGGCAAGGTAGGTGAGATTCTGAGTGAAAACGTCATCAATTTTCGTCCGTTTCCACTAACACTACTATGCATTTCGGCGTCAAATCTACAACCAGAGTTGCACTTTTCAGAAGTTTCCTATCTCTTTATCTCTGCTGTTAATGTCAGAGATTATCTCTGGTTAATGTCTATGGCTTTATCAAAATTCTTAAAAAATCACTATGATAGCAATAACCAAAGATAAAGAGAAGAGATGAGATAGGGCACTCGTTGCTGTAAATTAGAAATTCGCTATAATGGTCATTTTGATAGGCTGGTGAATTCGTGCAAATTATGAAACAAATAATTTATGCTGTACGTTTGTAACGTGTATAATACCACTTTTGTCATCGAGCGTGTCGAAAACATTTTGTCCAGCATTTATTCTTATATAAGGTTGATTAAACGTAAATAACAGTATTAGGCTTTATTTTAAGAAAATCAGTTAAGCACTACGGAGATGGACGATCCTCCAAATCAAAACGAAATATATAGTTTTTAAAATCATTAGGAAAATTATAGATATGTATAATTAATTTTTAAAATCGGGGCACCATCAAATTAATTACAGTGAGATTCAATTACCAGGGCTCCTTTTTATATCGGAGAAGGAATTTGTAGTTCGGTTTGTCGTTTATTATAATGAAATAAAGTCTAATAATATTAACTTTTTTTGTTTTCTGAATTATAAAATTTAGTTATCAAATGATTAAAATATAAAAAATAATAATTTTTATGTTCGACGAAGTCAGAGAAATATCCAAAAATTTTGATAACTTTACACGCAAGGTTCGTGTCTAGGGTGCAGTTTACCCTAGACTTTACCACAGATTAAGAGAACACGCGCGGCTGAATCATATTGCGATGCTTGGGAGCTGATCCAACTATGCGGTGCGGTTTTGTAATATTTTGAATTGATGTTTACGTTTTCAGCGCAAAATTCTAAAAAGCTTTGTGACCCTGTAAAAATCGAACGGTATTGTAAAACAATAAAAACAAAAAACACTCCTGGGTATTCATCCAGATTTTATAAAGCAGGCAGACATTTTCATTTTAATTGCGAAATGTGTTCACATTATTCAGTGAACACGTTGTAAATGCTGTATGTGAAAATAGCAACAAAACTACGAATTATCGCCTTGGGAAATTCTTTACTTTATGCAGACTTGTTAAACTCATGAGAAGCATAAAAGATAATTCTAAAATTCCAGGTTAGTCTTCGTCGTGACTTTACATTATAATGTTCTTTATCTAAGAAAACTGACGAAAGTTTTGGATAATACAAAAAGTAAAAACAATATCCTTGACAAAGCTAGTGTCGCTGTCTTTTCGTTTCATTTCGTTTTACATCATAGGGCCTAGCTCTGACCAAAACGATACAAACAGTCTGGAAGAATTTTTCGTGTTTACCCTAGTGTGCATAATAGCTTGAACACATAGAAATTACTGTTTCTGCCGGCAGTAACAGCATTTCAGCATTGAACACATAGACTTCTCGGACAGAAGGCAGTAAATGTCAAAATGCTTTGCAAAATGTAAACAAGAAGTTTGTGTAAGTATATTCCGATCATGCAGTTCAAATAAGAAACAAAAACAAAATAAGAAGAACAAGAGTAGGAGACGAAAGTAAAATTAGAAATTTTCAATCTATTACCTGGCGGAAACTGCTTTTACTGCCCGATAGAAATAATTTTTTTCTCACTTCCCATAAGATCCAATGTAAATTTTGACGTTTCTGCCACTGCCCGCAGAAACAGTAATTTCTATGTGTTCATGCTATAATGCCTGAAACACAACCAAAGAGATTTTTTGCCGAGGTAAAAGTTTTTCCTCTTCTCTCTTAGCGTTTGCACAAAACACCGGCGTAGAAAGCCGCTAGCATTTAACTCTATTAATTTACCTTGAACGTCCACTTTTATTGGATTATATATTTTTTAAAATCAAATGAAATTGTTTAATATCCAACATCCAAAAAATTAGATTCCGCGCCGAAACGAAGTGACGTTTACTCAAGTGAGAGAGAGAGCACAGCTACAAACGTCGCCAGGCTTGTTTTGTTGCTGGCAAATCCTCTCTTCGCGGCTTTATTTTTTCTCTCGATCCCAATAAGCGCAATTGCACATTTTTGACAATCTGCACATTTTTGCACAATTTTGACATTTCTCAGCTATAAAAACCCTACGCCTACTTGGATATGTTTATAGCATAATGCTGAAATTATTCCTTTTAGCATTCGATTTTACAATTCATTCGCTGCGGAAGATTTCGCGTATAGCAGATAGCATTTGTCAGAGATAACGAGTTAGGAAACTTCTAATCCTGCAACTCTGATTTGAAGTAGTGTTCGTGAGTTCCAAATCCTGACTCATAATTTCTTTCGTGGAAGTTTTTGTTACAAACCCTGACTAATGATTTTTTTCTTGGAAATTCAAGCTTCAGACCCGGTCATTACACCTTTTTCAGACCCCGAATGACAATCCATTTTATAGTTTCAACACCTTTGTTTTGATATGCCAACGTAGTTATTGGTTTGTAAAATTCAATTATTCATGTTTTAAATATTTTATGATTTAAAATGCGTAAACAACTTGTGCGCATGATTTATTTGATTACTAAAATATGTGTATAAATTGATTAGGAACAAATAAATGTAGTTGTTTCATATGCATAAGAATATAGAGGAAATTCAATTTTGTAAAATATTTTATAAAGATATAAACATTTTCAAAACGACCTAGTTTTGCAAATATAAAACAATAAAGGCAAAGGGGAATTACATATATATAAATTAATTTCTGTAAACAAATCAAATTATAAATTAAGTACAAAATTATTCTATTGAAGTAAGGTACCATATATCAAATTTAATCAATTAAAGGCACTGAAATATTTGAATGTAACAATTTTATAATAATATAAAACTAATTGAATGTAACAATTTTGTATAATTAAAGTATATCCATTGTCTTATTTCAACGGAATTAAATTAATTGTTTTAATGGAATTTTTACCGACGATGGTTCGGCTTGCAGTTAAAAATTAAAGAGAGTAAATTTATATTGAATTTTAAATATAGATCACAAGGCATGTAGGTCTGCAGTTTCGACTGCAGTGTCCACATTCTCACCGAAACCTATAAGTTCGAAAGTAAGTTATTTATGTGAATAAAATGATGGAAATATTGAATATATTTCTTTATATTTACCCTACCCAATAAGTTCTTTGCCGGCGTAGAAACCGACTTAACGCGTTGCCAATACAGTATTTTTACCAGAATCGCCAATTAGTCGAGGCACGAGCTCAGCTATTTGTCGTTCACGCCATATAATTTTAGCATTTCCTCGGGATTGCAATAATGGCAATTGGAAGTCCTCGTTTAGTCTCTTACTGAATGAAAAGAACTTTGAGTCATAATTCCATTCCAGAATGTTTGATCTTCTCTCCGATTCTTGAGGTTACAGTTTAATTACGTTTTTATAAATCATCCAACATAAGTCATTTTTCAATTCATTATAAAAATAAGGACAAGAAGTACTTTATGAAAGAGATAAGTATGGGTAACATGGGGACATTATTTCGTGGTTCAATCTCACTCGAAATAGCGCCGACCTCAAGCAATTCAACCTCAGATAATTATAATTATTCTTCTTCTAATGATTCTGTATATTATTGTTAGAATAATTAGTAATTCTAATAATTCAATTCCACCTTCAGACCTAGTCACTATAAAAAAAGTGATTGTCTCTGTCAGAGATTATCTCTGATTTACATCACATATCAGGTTCATGCACAATCAGCTGATCGATGTTGATTACATTAAATTGGATTTTTTAACCTATGCAATGTAGTAATTTCGCATAAATTTTTTGGATCTTTTTGGAAGCTTCAATAGATGTTGCCATAATTTAATATTGCGATAAATGAAAAATATGAGGGGTAACAACACTTGAATTGAGTTCGTGCAAAAACTGTGTGTATGCAATTCGGGTTTGCTAGGAAACAGAAATCTAAATAAATAACCTGTCTTTGCAGGACTTTAATTACATGAAACAAGGGCGTGACATATCTGTTGTATGACAAAGAAATTCTGTTTTATTGCTTTTAATATAAATAATTCTGAAGTGATTAAGATTTCCCCAAAAATCTGTTTTTCTATCACTGAACATTTAGTTAATGATGATATACATAAGGTGGATAAAAACTTAATCTTTCCAATATATGCCGGCAATTAATGAGCTTCTCTGCTTAGTCTTTATAGCTTCAGAAAGAATTAGAGTATAATGGCCAAAGCGTCGGTTTTAATAATCGAACCGTTTTACGGTGGAAGTCATAAGCAGTTAATTGATACTGTCACCGAAAGTAAAAATAATTTTGTCTTTATTTCAACGACCTTAACTTAACCTAATTATAGGTTTAAATGTGGGTGATTTTGAGGTATATAGTATGACCGGTAAGAAATGGCATTGGCGCGCTCGGACTGGAGGACTATTCTTCTATCAGGAAATTCCCAAGGATCACTCCTACAAAGTCCTATTTACAAGTTCAGTGCTCAATTTGGCAGAATTGCTGGGCGTTCGGCCCGATTTAAACAGTTGCCGTAAAATTGTTTATTTTCATGAGAATCAATTGGTTTATCCAGTGCGTGAAGTAAAAGAACGGGACTGTCAGTATGGATTAAATCAAATATTTACATGGTACTCGCACGAACATAATGAAATACTGATATACATTTATTGACTTTCGTTTTACATTTTAGCCTTGCAGCGGATATTATACTTTTTAATTCGAACTTTAATCGCATATCCTTTTTGGATAATGTGATGCCGTTTTTAAACAAACAGCCCGACTATAAACTGAAAAATATTCGCGAAATAATTGATAAGAAATGTGAAGTTCTTTACTTTCCTATTAAATTTCATACTTTTCCGAACAAACGCCTTATGATTGCACCCAATTCGCCACAATTCGGTTACAAAAACCAATGTCTGCATCTTATTTGGCCTCATCGATGGGAGCACGATAAGAATCCGAAATTGTTGGTGGAGGTATTAGTGGAGCTAAATAAGCGTCAGGTAGACTTTAAAGTGACGATTTGTGGTGAAAATCGTAAAGCCACGCCGGAGTCATTTGATGGTATACAAGAAAAGTTGGGGCCCAAACTGGTGAATTTTGGTTTCTTACCGCGAGAACGGTATGTCAAGACTCTCCTGGGAGGAGATGTTGTAATATCCACTGCTGGTCATGAATTTTATGGCGTAGCAATGTTAGTAGCATATTTATATTTAATGTCGTATAGATTTCATGATTTTCTTTTCAGGCTCGAAGCTACGTATTGTGGCTGCATGCCCATAGCACCGAATAAACTTGTGTATCCGGAAATATACCCCAAGGAAAATCTATACAATACGTCTAATCAACTGATAAAAATGCTTTATAATTGGTGTCGGAACCCAGAGTTGTTTAGGAAACATCGAGACAAATTTTTCGACGTCTTCACGTTTGATCGCTACTCTGCACAGCATTTAGTACCAAAGTATTTACAAAAATTAAGAATTTAAAAAGTAATTAAATTACAGAATTTTATTGCCCAATTTTAAAATATGTTCATTTATGCTAGAAAGACAAAATGGGCGCAATATTATTTTGAATTTAACGAAATCTGACAATATTATTAGGTTTTGTTTATTCAGAAATTATCCTCTTTGAAATTTGGTTTTCTGTAAAATGTCTTGCTATGGAGCCGATAGTCGTCATCATCATTATGACATTCGTTGAAACATTGTGAGCAGAAAAGCTCACCTCCGCAATCCTTACAGCGATATTGTGCATCTTCATTGCAAATACTGCACCAAGGTAATTCCTCAGTTCCGAAATTAATGTTGTTATGAACCCTAGCATCGCTGCTTTCTAGCATCTAAAAAAAGTATTAAAAGTTTATGTGTATTTGTTTGAGTGTTTTGGCATACAGATACTGTTTCTTCATCTCTAAAAGATGGTGCTGTGGAAACATCTCTCAATGCGTGCAAACGTCGTTCAATATCCTGTATTTGTTTTTGATACGAATTGTCTATGTATGCCTCCATCCGATTTTCGGCCACATATTGCTCCAACAAGTTGTTTACTTTTTGCTCATCACTGCGATTATCCGTGGATGGGAGTGGTGCTTTACTAAAAGCATTGATAGAGGATTCATCCTTTAGTTTAGCCAATCGCGATCTAATCTCGTCATCAGAAGTAAATTCGTCCAAGCTTTTAAGGTTTTCCAAACGTTCAGAAATATCTTCACACGTTTTTGAGGAACACCCCTCTTTATTTCTGGAGGAAACTTCATTAATTTTGACCGAATTAATTGAAATTGGTGTAAGTACGTTTCCCAAGTTCACAGGTGGGTCGACCCTACATTTGATATTTCTACAGTAAGTGAACTATTTAATAAAAGTCCGCAATAATTACTCCAGTATAAGAGCAGTAGCTCCAACCTGTTGTGATGGCTTTTGGGTTTCAGTATTTACATCTCGAAGTGATTCACAATCAACGATCTTGGTGAAGGTTTTAGAGAGATTATGATAGCAGATGACACATACATTTAGAACTTTACCCTTGTGCTTGGGAACCTCCATTGGTCGTTTCAAACACTTGGCACAATATGAATAGCCGCAATTAGGGCAACCGTACTGGTAAACGATATAATAGAATTTGATATTGACATTACTTCGCAAAATTTGTATTTACTTCTTTGATGAAAAGCCCGTATTTCCTTCCGCATCCAAAGCATTGCATCTTGCTATGTAATTGAAAACATTTGACTTCTACATCAGAGAAAACGAGATGGGAAACTCTTACAGAGTTAAAGAGACACTTCGCACTAATACTCATACATTTGTTCTAAAAAATCACAGAATAGTATAAATTTGCAAATAGTTGCAGAAATCACACCACTTCTGTTTATGCGCAGCGAAACATGATGTGTTTTTCTGAAAACTAGATGAAAGCAAACAATATCAACAATATAGTACAAGTCCACGTATAGTGTACGCGATGTAAACAATGCATAAAAAATAGACGACAAATTACTTTTTCGCGTGGTGAATTGAGAGCGTCGTATCTCTTTATCTCTGCTCTTTGCATCAAAACATTTACCAAAAAACCACAAAATTTTACACGACCAATACTCACGTACAGGGATTATGTATATGTATACGTTGTTCACCAAAGTAATGTCACGTATAACATTTTGTGACAATATTATGTAAACAACTTATTGTTTTAACATATTTTCAAAGTGACTAGTTCTGAGAGCGAAATTGAATTAATAGAATTATTAGATTTCTAGCAATAATCTACTGAATTCTTAAAAGAAGAATTATTATAACTATCGGAAAGGGTGAGTTACTTGATATCGGCGCTATTTCGAGTGTGATTGAACCCATACTCATCTCTTTCATAAAGTACTTCTAATCCTTAATTTTATAATGGCAATATTTCGATATATTATATGGATATTCCCTATAAAGCGTTGTATTACTGAAACATCAGATCTTGGTGAGTAATTTGGTTTTAGTTGTTATTAAAAATTCCCATTTAATTCTCTTAGCGCATAGCCGCTCGATCAAGCGTTGGGATGCTCCTACTTAGCCTGAATTGCAAATATTCACAAGGGAATTTTCAATTAGCGTAACAATACGATATAGGCGTGCTAGCTTTTGTGGTGTGGTATCTAAACCAACATCTCTGATATAATATTCAATCTTGAAAATTTGTGTATAAACTGTGAAATCGCCCTGTTTACACCAAATCAAAGTTTTTTTTATCCCCCCTGAATATCTAAAGGGGAATACTGGACGGACCATGGTAGAGACTCGCCATGAGGAGAGACTCGTTATCTCACAAGATGGCGGGAGGCGTCCCTTTTTTCTTTCAGTTCTTTCAGTGACACGAATAGAATACGACTCGCACCCCAATCTTCGATGAATAGCAAAAAAGATACGCGGAAATTATCAAGAAAATCGCAAGTGATAAGTGATCTGCTCAACCATTCCTGTATTCCGGT
The DNA here is from genome assembly GCA_963966595.1 of Physocephala rufipes. NCBI lineage: Eukaryota > Metazoa > Arthropoda > Insecta > Diptera > Conopidae > Physocephala > Physocephala rufipes. The sequence continues at coordinate 20,015,360 of OZ016504.1, forward strand.
TAACGTTCAGGAAAAACATCGCCGAAATTGCAAGGGATAAGTGATCTGCTCAACCACTCCTCTTCTCCTGCTACTATTAAGGAAAACCATCGCCGAAATAGCAAGGGATAAGTGATCTGCTCAACCACTCCTCTTCTCCTGCTACGATTAAGGAAAGACATCGCATAAATAACAAGGGATAAGTGATCTGCTCAACCACTCCTCTTCTCCTGCTACTATTAAGGAAAGACATCGCATAAATAGCAAGGGATAAGTGATCTGCTCAACCACTCCTCTCTTCCAGTTAAAGTTAAGGAAAACCACCGCTCGAACCAAGCTGAGTAAAGATTCTCCTTCATGTAAATCGGTGATCTTGGTGTTAAGGAAAACGAGGGAAGTCCAGTGAAAGAGCGGTTCTCGTTCCAGTTGGTTAACTGGAGTGAGCCCACTCCCAGAGCTTCATAGCTCACCACCCCATCAATTCAGCAAAATTTACATGGTCCTTCGAGCCGGATATAATCCGGAAAGTGATCGCTCCATCTTTTCCCTCTTTTTCAACACCAATCATATCATTTATACTTTCTATTTAAATTTTAATTTACACAACTGTATTGTGGGGTACATCAAGTGGTATAATTGTGCTCGGCCCACAGACTGAGCCACCCGCCATTCACCACGTGTCACCCCATATCGTTTTATACATACATACAGACATAAATAAATAAAAAAACCGCAATATCACGCCATCCCGCTTGGTCTTTCATTTTCTAGTGTACCGGGATTTGTGGGAAATCAGTTACGCGTTTTTTGTCGATAATTTCATTCTCTCTCGATCGTTCAGTGAATTTCTCGGTTTTCCAACCATATTCACTGGGCCTCAATTGTTATTCAATCCGCGTATCGAATTCAAGTAGTTTTTTTTTAATTTTCTGTGAAGTTCGGAACGCTTTCTAGAATTTTAATTATATTGAATATAATTTCATTTTCTCTCGATTGCTCAGTGAATTTCTCGGTTCTCCAACCACATTCACTGGTGCCCACTTAAAAACTTAAAAAGATTTTGTATAAAAAGGGGGCGTTTGTGTCGACGACAACGATAAAATTATAAAATATTCTATTCTTTGTTTTTCGAATCAGACAGGCGTGACACTGGTTCGATTTACCGAATTTCCAATTCCAAGCAGCCAAGCATGAGGAAATTGAATTTTCGATTACAATTTTGATTTCCACAGACAAACAGCCACACAGACGCTAAGCTAATGAGAAAAAATCAAATTTCAGAATTGTTTGTGTCGACGACAACGATAAAATTATAAAATATCCTATTCTTTGTTTTTCGAATCCGAATTTCGGACCATATTATCATTTAGAAATTTTGTTATACTTTTTCATGTTTGTTGTTGTTGGTGGTTTACCCTGATCACAACAACAATAACATTTTTTGTCCCTATGCCCTTTTGGGCGTGGCTAGACACAATCAATATTTGAAATATAACCGCCGATATATCCCAAACAATGACAGTCATTTGAAGGCCTAGAAAAAACTATTAATACATATATCATTTTACCGAAATGTTTTTGAAAATATAAAAATAAATCACCAAGTAAAACAACAACACAACTACCATCACAGCTACCACCATGCCACAACATAATGCTTTGTACTAGAGTAGCTTTCTTGAAAAAAGGGAATAATAAAATAAAAGCAGTGGGTTGTATGCTATCAGTTTAAAACTGTATTTTCTTATAAAATCTAGCACAGATTAGGATGAAATAAATTTTCTAAGGTAGCATTGTTTTCTAATATTTATATAGTTGTAGGAGTTAATTATGAATAGTTTAATGAAAAAAATTTTTAAATGGGTTAGAAAGAGTAGTAAAATACAAAATTCATCTTAATTCGAAAACTATAAAATTTTGGTAAAATAATGTATTACATAAATTAATAACATTTTCTTAGCTTTCTAACGGTACCAACTTATTTCAAATAACTATCATAGTTTAGTAGACCCAGCGGATACAATTCAATCTGTGAAGGGGTCTACCCACTCTCCCAAAATAGACAGACATAAATGTTGTTGTTGGGTTCATCGCAAAAGACAGCACAAAAAACAAAACTCTGGACAAAATCTAAATGCCTGCATTCAGAATCGCTAAACGCTAAGCGCTTATTGTAAGCGCTTAGTGTTTTGTGGTCGTGAATGGACCGTTGACACTCAGCGCTAGCTCAGCGGTCACCATTTTTTCAAGCAAAATATTTTCACGCTGACTTTGCTCAGCATATTCTTTCTCTGTCGCTTTCTCTGTCGCAGAAATAAAGGAATCAAACCAAATTCAAAGAGATAGGAATGACCTCATCAGAGGGGTGCTGTATGCCTTAAATACGCGAGAAAGCCAGTAATTCTGGGCAATCTGGGCAAATAATTTGGCCTCGGGTAAAACGGTATCATCCAATATTATGGTCAGCATAAAATTAGCGACGTTACTGTCCATTTCAGTTTTCCCAATTTTAGAATTTTCGCAAATAATATTTCGTGTTTACAGCACAACAGCTGTCTGTAAGCAGCAACGCATTCAGAAGAGACGGCAACGCTGACTCTCAGCGCTTTTCAAAAAGCGCATAGCGCTTAGCGATTCTGAATACAGCCAATAAATTGCTCAATGGTAAGATAAGCCCGAATTTTTATGTATTTACAGCATTTACAGCATAGATTACAGAAATGTGTTGCCGGAGCAATTTGATCTTTCGCTTTATAGCTTGAACACATAGAAATTACTGTTTCTGCCGGCAGTAGCAGAAATGTCAAAATTTACATTGGCTCTTATGGGAAGCGAAAAAAAATAATTTCTGTAGGGCAGTAAATGAAGTTTCTGCCAGGTAATAGATTGAAAATTTCTAATTTCACTGCCGTCTGCTACCCTTGTTCTTCTTATTTTGTTTTTGCTTTTGTTTCTTATTTGAACTGTATGAACGGAATATTCTTACACAAACTTCTTGTTTACATTTTGCAAAGCATTTTGACATTTACTGCCTTCTGTCCGAGAAGTCTATGTGTTCAATGCTGAAAAGCTGTTACTGCTGGCAGAATCAGTAATTTCTATGCGTTCAAGATATTAATTGGTCTTTAAAATATATATATTTTTTAGTATAAATCGAGTTATTTGTGTTTTTGAAGTAAACTACCCTAATTTGACGACTATGTCATCTGTGATTTCAGTCTTACGTAATTGTTTCAGTTTTTAATTTTGGAGTTTTGTTGCGCATCGAGTGTGATGCAGTCCCTATCAAAACATTTTCCTTTAGCATGGTAAGGAGTAATAAATTTAACAGTAAGAATTAATTTTAATTATGTATTCCAGGCCAAGAGTTATGATTGGTTTACGCAATATATCATTGCGGGACGCGCCAATTATTAACATTTCCGAAGCTCTGGCTAGACCTGAAGAAGTTGAGCAAAAAAACAAACTAAATGGCACGATTACTGTTCCGACGAAAGTGGACATCAGTCCTATTACGGGTGTCCCTTCTGAGCATGTGAAAACAAGGCGTGTACGCATCCATATGCCACCTAAGAATGCCATGCAAAGCGGTACCAATAATACAAATCAATGGAAGATTGATTTCGATACACGTGAACGTTGGGAGAATCCCTTGATTGGGTGGACCTCTACGTAAGCTTAAACAAGCACAAAAAAACAATTGCATTATCTATTTCAATTACAGTGGTGATCCTTTATCTAATATGGAAGTCCACTTTAATTCGAAAAATGAAGCTATCGAATATTGTGAGCGGAATAATTGGCGTTGGTTCGTTGAATCAGAAGACAAACCTGGAAAGGATCGCGCGAAGAATTATGGTATTAACTTTGCGTGGAATAAACGCACACGAGTTTCCACCAAGTAAAAAAATTCCTATAAAATTAAATTCATACTAAGGTTGGATGTTATAAATGAAATCCAAATAAATATAAATAATTTGGTGAAAACTGGTATCGTGGAGTGAAACCACTGTTACATTTAATGGTCACTCCGTCATCATTGGTTGCTCCTCCGTCATCAATGTTTGGTCCTCCGTCAACGCCTTGGAAAATAATTTCCTGAATAGTTCCGCCTTGGCCCATTTTATCGAATCAACGTTGAAGTACCTTTTAAGAGATTGTTAAAACTCAGATTGATAAGGCTCACAAATTTAAAATTGGATTAGTGGAATGACAAAAAAGTATTACTCCTAGTAAACCACCCTTCATCCTAAATTTTAATTTTTACATCAGCAATAAATTGCCAGAAGTTATAGCTAATCGCTATAGAAAGATATTTATTTAACATCGCATGGTTGTTTTAAAATAGCCCATGTCTCGACAATCGAAATTGATTGGAAGTTGATATCCAGCTGCTAGTCGTTATTCGAATTTTTAAACAAATACTTTTTTAAATATATTACTTGATGGAATGGCTCCTCGAATCCTGGTGGGACAAAAATTACAAGAGTACGATAATCATTACACCGATATTTGTCAAGCGACATCTGGAATTGGGCCATATATTAATAATGCAACTCGAATACTGAAACTAATTACTCGTATGCCGGAGGAAACCTACTTTCTAATATAACTATTGTTTTTGATCTTTTATTGTCCTATTAGACAATAATTTCGTTTTCAAATAATGAAAACACCCATCGCACTATTTTAATTTTCAACGGCTGAATTTGTCTGTAAAAGTTTAAATCTAAAGCAGTGTTTTCTTAAGTTCAATTAAAAATTTCAGACTGGGAACTGACAAAAGCAGAACATCACACAGTCATAACAACTTCAGTTCATTTAATGAGTGCAAAGTATTCAACAGATTTTGTAGTTTTTATTCTCCTTCGATACTAAGTTACTAATCTCTATCTTCATACGAACTTTTTGGATAAGCAGAGTTCCATGATAATGTGGTCCTAAGTTCATGATTATTTTTGTTGCAGTTTATCTTTCCCTTTTTCTGATCTTCTGTTCTATTCGATTTAGATGACGAAATTCTGACTTTATCAGTTGAATTATTAGTCTTTCTAGAATTATTAGACCTTATAGTAGTATCACTAATACTTGAATTACTTCGTTTTCTTGCATGCTTTATGGGTGAGCTACGAGTCCTTGAGAATCGTGGAGTCTTTGTAGGGATATGACCTCTACGAGAATTTTGCGTTTCCTCATTATTTCTGTATTCTTGTTCTTCCTTTAAATGAGTTTTATATGATAATTTCTGCTTCAGAGCTTGCATTTGTAGTTCTATTAAATTACGAACTTCTTCATTGCGTGTCGGCTTGCTGGTGCGATATTTATGACGCTTTTCTTTCTTTTCTGCCTTTTTTGCGGCTACAATTTCAGCAAATTCCGCATTGTCGTCATCTAGCCTATAAAAAATTGTGCAATTCTTTACCGAATATTTATAAAAATACAATATACCAATACTCACACTACCGCAGGTACTAACGCTTGAGTATGCTCCAACACATACTCATATATACGTAACTTCTGCTCGCGTTGAGAATTAATTGCATTGTTATCAGACACAATAGAACCCAATAAATCCTGACTGATTACTATAGAATTTGTAGAATTAATTGAATTCTGTGAAGGGTGAAATTCGGTAGTGGTTATAGGCGACTCTCTTGGAGTTTTTGAGTTACTATGAAAATTCTTGAAATGAAAAATTATTTTACATAATAATGCTGAGTATATTATGTAAAAATATAAATTAAAAAACGAACTTTTCACGATTAAAAGAACTCGATTCAATTCAGCAATTTATATTTGTTGAATCAGAATCTAACCACCATCTCAAAGTACCTGAGGGAATTGAAACTAGAGTTTATTTATTTAACAAACCTTTGCCGTGTTTTTTTCGTTCCATTTGAGGCTCTTTAATATCTGTTTGAAGCGTCTCTTGCTTTGCTTTATGGCCGCTTGTATATCTATCTTGTTGACTTCTTTCTTTTCATTGCTTTCCATAATCTTGTAAACAAATTTCGTGGAAGTATATCAATAAATTATGAATAGTTAGGTCACCCTCCAAATTCGCCGTTTCAAAAAGAGGTTTCACGCAGTGACAATTATGGCCTGATTACGCTGCCTTAAGGGCTACTTTACAGAGACAAGTACCTCTGCTACTTTAGAACAGTTATCTCTGCTTTAGAATTGTCAAAACGCTATCATTATATGGTGTTCGTGTGTGTGTTGCTGCAAAACACGACACTTGACCCGAACATCAGCCAAATATCAAACCGATTTTGATATTCTCTCAAGTAGCGTCAATTGACAGTTCAATCGTGCTGCCACATCGCATCTCTTCAAAATCCGATGGTACAATGTAGTCATATCTGTATAAAAAATTGTTCTTTGGTTTAATAAACGTTCAAGGGATTGGTCGTAATTGAAACTTTTACCATGAAACTCAATCTGGCACCAATTTGAACATTTTTGAAAACATTTTGCATAAAATTTACAGTAAACAATAGAAATATTTGTTATTTGCTAACATGAATAAGGAAAAACTCATATATCTAGTCCATGTGAATCTGGTTCCATACAAAAAAAAAACGCTCCAGCGTCTGTTTCTCCTCCTTCGCAACCACTGCACACAATTGTATAAATTCCAGAACAATGCATCACACTCTGATTCTATACTTGGACAATATTGTTTAGTCAATATTTTTTTATTTCAATATTTAGTATTTCAATTAGTGTTAGGAACTATCAAATAAAAACCATCGAGTTATTCGATAGTTGTTAATTATTCATTCATTCGATAGATTTTGGTAATCCAAGCATCATTCAACGAGGCAAATCTGTATCCAAGATTTCGTCGTTACCAGAAAAAAATCGAATAATTCCTTTAAATAAATATAAACAATAATTCATAGTAACTCAAAAATCTTTCAGAGAGTAAAACCCATATAATTAAAGACGAGAAACGAGTCAGTTGATTATGTTGTCAACACATGAGCTGAACGGGCATAAGTCGTGCAAATGAATGGATGAATGAATGAGAAAATCATTCGACAGTACCCAACATTAATTTTAATATTAATATATTATTTTCGTAACCACAAATTAGCACAGACACAAGGAAACATAAAGTTAAAGAAGTATATAGAATCAATAATCAACATAAAATGTCCTTTACTTGACAGCACGTGGCCTGTCAGAAAATTTCCAAATATACATAATACAATACTTTTATTGGTTTTATATTTTATTGGAAAATATAAAATAATACTTTTATTTTTTATAAAAACAAGTATGGTAACGGGGAAATAAAGTGCGGTATATGAGTAAATGTGTATCAATATTGCAGCAATATACCCAAAATAATTTCATAATATCCAAACGTAAGTATTTGATTCATGGTAGTGGCAGCGCTCGAAAAATTGATAAACAAACACGAAACAGTGTTCGGTTCGGTTAGCAGTTAACTTCGGTGGCTCAAATTGAAAGATGTTTCGGAGTCCATGTAACTGTTTTGTAGCGCAAGTACATAGTGTCCGATATTGCCAAATTTTTAGTATATATATAGCCGTAATTTTTGGAAGCCTTGTAGCCATATGTCAATCAAGAATTTAATAAAGGTTACCAATAGGGTAGGCCTTCACCGAACCCAAAAAATTACCTCTGGCTTCAAACATGATTTTCATGGCATTTTATTTAATATGCAGCATATATTTTATTAAGTGCTACCAAAACCAATTTTTCTTTTGAATTTGAACGATTTGGTAGCTTTCATAAAGTTCATGAAATTGTTTATATCTTTGAAATTTGTAATTTTTGACAGTTCAATTAATATTATATTATATTAGTATATAATTATATTAGTTAATATAATTAGATAATTATATTAGTTAAAATTTCAATTAAAAGAGTGTAAATATTTTCTATCATATTGTTGCGATATTTGAAATTTCCCTACAAGCCGAAGCCGTACACCTATTCTGAACTTATGCCAAAGTTTGCACGGAAAAACAAAAACAATGCGGACCTTGATGCTCGTAGAGTAGAGAAATATTACGAAAAACGCAAAAGGGAAACGAAGAAACGCATTCGTTTTGTTTTCCGTACTGGGTCCCTTTGTCTCTGAGGTAGTATTTTATTTCCTTAACATTGTTTCGGATACGGCTAGTAAATAAAGAATAAGGCTAATAAGGCTAAAATAATAAGTATAAGGCTAAGAATAATAACTAAAGAGGATATGGATTTTGAGAATGCTGTAGTGATATTAGACAATGGGGCATATACAGCCAAAGTTGGATTATCAACACATGACGATCCAATTATTGTACCCAATTCAATTATGAAAGCCAAATCGGAACGACGCCGAGCTTTCATTGGGAATCAGATTGATGAATGTCGTGATGCGTCGGGATTATTTTATATACTTGGTTTCCAAAAAGGATTTCTTGTGAATTGGGACGTACAGAAAACCGTCTGGGATCAAATATTTTCCAGCGACTGCTCAAACATTCAAATGGAAGATCGAAATCTCATTTTCACAGAGCCACAACTAAATTTCACTAGTATACAGGAGGCAATGGTTGAAATATTTTTCGAGGAGTATCGATGCGGCGGTATTCACAAAACAACAACAGCTGACTTGGCAGCATCCAACTACGCAATGGAGAGCGATTGTAGCCAGCTCTATAACTGCATTGTGGTCGATGTGGGCTTCAGTCATACGCATATAGTGCCATTCATAAAAGGTCGGCGTATGCAACGTGGAATACGACGTATTGAAATAGGTGGCAAAGTCTTAACGAATCATCTTAAAGAAATAATTTCGTATCGTCATCTTAATATGATGGATGAATCATATGTAGTTAATCAAATTAAGGAGGATGTGTGTTTTGTATCACAAAACTTTGTCGACGATATGCGTGTGCATGAGAGCAAGGTGAAGCGGGACGAAATTCTGGTGGAATATGTTCTACCAGATTTTACGACAGTGCGACGCGGTTACATACGAAAAAATAATACGGCAGATGTGGACCAACAATCACTTCGTTTATGTAATGAGCGATTCACTGTGCCTGAGTTACTGTTTCGGCCCTCAGATATAGGAATTCCACAGATTGGCATTCCCGAAGCTATTATGGATTCGCTAGGAGACTGTCCGTGGTATACACATTATGAATTACTCCGCAATATTATCGTTATTGGAGGCAGTACTCTATTTTCTGGGTTTATCCCGAGAATGAAGGCTGAGATACGTGCTCTGGCACCGGATGATCTGGATGTTTCTCTAATTTTCCCGGAGGACCCGATTTCATACGGTTGGTACGGCGGAAAAGAGTTGGCATGTAGCGAAGGCTTTCCTAATTTGGTGCTAACACGAGACGATTACGAAGAAAAAGGTTTTGTAGCATCAAACGGAAAATAAGTAATTAATAAATAGTTAAGACGACGGCTTTTATTTTCGTTTTTTACAAACCAGCTAAAATAAGATTATATACATCTAATTTCATAAAGCTTTAATTAAAATATACTCAAACGAAATATTTATATAAGCCTACAAACACATTCTACTAATTGTACTTATGTTATTATACTACTGTTGCCAACAATTCCTCCATTTTGAAGTTTACAGCAATACACTCTTGATCAGAGTTCACTTAATTTGTCATCCCATCTAGTTGCGTGCAGGAACAACTTGATTTTGTTTTCTCAAAGAGTAAATGATTCACCACAGCCGCAGGTTCCCTTAATGTTGGGATTATTAAACACAAATTCGCTGGATAATTTGGTTTGCACGTAATCCATTTCAGTACCTGTGACAAAAAGGTAAAAGTTATTTGCATAATTGATTGTTTGCTCTTTTAATTTTTGTCGTACCCAGTAGCGTCAACTGGGCTTTTTTATCAATAAACACTTTCACTCCATCCTGATTAACTTCTTCATCGAATTTATCTGCAATAGCATGTAATTTTAATATTGCTGTTATATAAATTTATTGCAACTTACCCTTTTGCGTGGCGTAAACCAAAGTGTAGGAGAGCCCGTTGCACCCTCGTTGTTTTACACCTACTTTTAAGCCAGCCTGTTGAATAAAAATCGTTGATGTATATTCTACATTCCTTCAATTACTTACGTATTCTGGTTTTTCTTTTAACAATTCTTTAATGCGTTGCACTGCTGAAGAAGTCTAAAAATAAACTACATTACTAAATTAATCACGACACTAAATATTTGCCTATTTACCAATACAAGAGCTGACCGGGTGGATAATAAATTGCGTCCTTTTAGTGCACGCACCGTTGCTGTCGCTACCAATTTGGTTGACATTGTTAACTACAGATTTTTAGTTTCAATATTTTTATTTTACTCCAACAGATATTTCTTTCGAATGTTTTCTTATTGGTCTCATCAGCTGTTTCGAGATCAATGAAATGTAACGAAAGAAAACTAGAGCGGTGACTTTAGATACTCGTTTTGAGAGATTATCTCTGCTCGTTACTACCCCATATAATACTCGATACATTTTCTTAAAGGCATATTGCTATAATCACAACCTCACGACAGTTTGAATATACTCACCTAACAATGTCAAAATTACATAGTCTTACGGGAATTGAGAAAAAATAAAACTGTTGCGCTGCTGACATGTATGACAACGACAGTAGTAGAAATTTTTCTACTTTTTTTGTTGTTGCTCGTCTGGTTCTTCTTTTCTCCGTTTGTTTGCTTTCAATAACATTAGCAATTATTAAAATTGTGTTGAAATTACAGAAATGTTCTATGCTAACTTCAGCGCCAGCAGTTTTGATTTGTCGACGCGACAACTGTCGCGAGGTTGTGTCTATAGCGTATGCTCTACCATATAGTATCATAGAAATAATAGCTTGAACACATAGAATAGCCGGCAACCAGCAGAATTTCATTAGTGAATACATAGACTTATCGGACAGCGGGCAGCAAATGTCAAAATGCTTTGCAAAATGTAAACAAATTTGTGTAAAAATATTCCGCTCATATAGTTCAAATAAGAAACAAAAAGAGAAGTAAAATAAGAAGAACAAGGGTCCAGCTGGAAGCAAAATTAGAAATTTCCAATCTACTACTTGACAGAAAAGAGCATTGGCTGCCCGGCAGCATTTATTCTTTATTATTTATTTATTATAGCTTGAACACATAGAAATTACTGTTTCTGCCGGCAGTAACAGCATTTCATTATTGAACACATAGACTTCTCGGACAGAAGGCAGCAAATGTCAAAATGCTTTGCAAAATGTAAACAAGAAGTTTGTGTAAAATATTCCGTTCATACAGTTCAAATAAGAAACAAAAACACGATAAGAAGAACAAGGGTAGGAGACGGCAGTAAAATTAGAAATTTTCTATCTATTATAGCTTGAACACATAGAAATTACTGTTTCTGCCGGCAGTAACAGCATTTCAGCATTGAACACATAGACTTCTCGGGCAGAAGGCAGTAAATGTCAAAATGCTTTACTAAATGTAAACAAGAAGTTTGCGTGAGAAATTTCGTTCATACAGTTCAGATAAGAAACAAAAACAAAAACAAAATAAGAAGAACAAGGGTAGCAGACGGCAGTAGAATTAGAAATTTTCAATCTATTACCTGGCAGTAACTGCTTTTACTGCCCGACGGAAATTATTTTTTTCTCACTTCCCATAAGAGCCAATGTAAATTTTGACATTTCTGCTACTGCCGGCAGAAACAGTAATTTCTATGTGTTCAAGCTTCTACGCTTATTATTGTCGTTACATATAAAACGACGTCTGCGCTTACTAACATTATGCCCCAGGCTGGCAGCATTGTAAAAAATATTAATATAAATTCCAGCTGTCAAGAAAGGAAAATGGACAAGGCCCACATTTCATTACAAAATTTGGCATGATATAGTTTTCGTGTACTAGTGAGCCTAATGCTATAAACACATTCTCGCGACAGTTGTCGCGTCGAAACATAAAAACTTTTCTATCGCTGAAGTTAGCAGATAACATAACATGTCTGCAATTTCAACACAATTTTAATAATTGCTAATGTCATTTAAAGTAAACAAACGGAGAAAAGAAGAACAAGACGAGCGACCATCAAAAAATTGGAAATTTTCTACTACTGTCGTTGTCGTACGCGTCAGCAGCGTGACAGTTTTATTTTTTCTCAATTGCCGTAAGACTCTATGTAATTTTGACAAGTCGCGGCGAGGGTATTCAAACTGTCGCGAGGTTGTGTTTATAGCATAATGCTGTAAACACAACCTTGCGACAAGTTGTCGTACACCGCCGCGACTTGTCAAAAATACATGGAGTCTTATGGGAGTTGAGAAAAAAATAAACTTGTCGCTCTGCCGACGCGTACGACAGCGACTGTAGTCGAAAATTTTCTATTTTTCTCAGTTGTCGCGCATCTTGTTCTTCTTTTCTCTGTTTGTTTACTCTGTAATGACTCATGAATAATGTTTACTCTGTATTATTCTATAATGCAAATATAATTGAATAGTCTCTTTTTTATGTTTTTTCTTTGAAATTTTTTCTTGTGTAAGTATTAATTAATGTAAATATATCTCCTAATATGATTATTTTGTATTTTAGAATGACTGGTATTGAAGAAACTATAATTGAGCAGTGCCCATGTTCTGTAACTCTCGCCAGTGAAAAGTTTTCACCTGAAACAAACGAATTAGTACAGAAACAATGAGAATTGGAATGTTTTCATTTGAAGTGTTTCTGTAACGTAGTATCAGTAAAAATATTCTCTTGAAATGTCATTTCCAGTGCAAATACTGGAAATTAGTGTAAAAACTGTTTCTGTAGCGTTTTCATACGAAAAGTTTCTTGTCAAAAACGTCAAATCTTTTCACAATTTGAATAGTTGTTAGGTATTCGCACGGATATTTCCCAATGATATCCAAGCGACTTGGCAAGTGGTTGTGACCGAATGCGACTTCTTCTGCTCTTTCATACTACCTTTTTCTTTAGCAAGTTCCCTTCCTGTGCCGGCAAGAATCGGATTTTTTTACTGTGTCAGCTGCAACTTAATTATACATATATATGTTTCAATATATAGCTCTACTGAATACTTCTTTATACAGTGCACCAATGTATACGTATTTATATTGTATGCGTGCTTGTGTATGGTTGAGTAATACAAACAACCGGCATAGAAGTAAAATATGCGCTTTCAATGCAATTTGCCGCTATCGCTTATACACATATGTCTTGCAAATTGTAGAGGCATTTATATTGCCTGACTTATACAAAAACATCTTGCAGAAGGAAAAAAATTGGGAGGAAATTGCTATAAAGACAAAGTTGGATGGTAGATATATGTATAAAACTTAAACATACAAGCTTACTTAAATTAATAAACAAACATATGTTCTCTGCTTGCTTCAGCGCTGGCAGAGTTTTTTGACAAATCGCGGCGGTGTACGACAACTTGTCGCGAGGTTGTGTTTATAGCATAACGCTTGCTTTTTCTCTCCTGTTGCGCCAAAATAATGAAAACGGAGGATTTTCACTCTCAACCACGAACACAACCTTTTTTGCATGAAAAATAAGTACTTTTATGCCGTTCGTTTCACGAGACAGATTTATCGCGGTGTTTAACGTGGATACCTGCCATGTTGGCTTATGTCCACGGTGTGCCTTCCCACTGCAGGGTTGCTAGGTAGAATACCTTATATCATCGGCAACCAGCGACCACGGCAGCAACTTTGCCATATTGCACCATTTGTGTACCTATGGACGCCTGGATAGGGACAGGACATTCCTCGCTAATGATTGAGGCCTATCTAAAACCTCTGCCGGTATTTGGCTACCGGCTGCCGAGTTAGGGGAGTCGGACTCCTCCTCACGCAACTCTACGTGTAGACGATGGTCTCTACCCGTGTAATTTTGGGTATTAACCACAGCCACCACGACGCTCCCACTACGGGGCCTACCCACGATGTGCTATATCTGTGGGCTTTATATTAGCGGAGTTCGAAGAACCATAAGTGCACATCACCCGTGGCTCCATTTTATATCCTTTGGTAAGACTTCGGAACTAGCCAAGTCTAGTCCGTGGCAAGTGATCTATAATTGACCAGACTAGTCACTGCCATTTTTTTGCCCCTATCGCAACGGGACTGGCTTTCACACCTAACGTACTTTGCCTTATAATCTCACAATGCTTTCACTTCAATAGCCAGATTCGAATTGACAGCTGACGCACATACCGCCGTATTTATACTCCATGCTGTGTACATGCATGGTGTGCATATTTCGTTTGATGACCATAATATATCAATTATCAGCATCAATTTATCAGCGAAAATATTGGGCTTATATTTACTTGAGTGCAATCTCGCGGATATCGTTGTAATTTTTTGTTGTAGTTGTTGTTGCTGACCCACACATCATCAACCTTTTGAAATGTAAACGCCGATATCTCCTAAAATCGCGTGATTTTTCTTCAAAATGTTATTTTTGAAAAAACAGCAATATATGAAATAACGACAATAGCCGTCACGGCAGACAAAGGTCCAAAGTTGCAAAATTGATAGGTGTTATTATTGAAAAGATTCAAGTTTATTGGTAGAGAACAGATACAGAACAGATTTGAAAAAGTGTAGTCTGTATTCCGCATTAAAAGATTTCTCAAAAATCCACCACCGATTTGGATGAAATAATTTTTGTAAGATTGCTATTAATATCCTAATTCTTATTTTTGCTATCATTGTATGGGTGATTTACGTATTTTTTGTGGAAAAAATTTTTGAATGCGAAAAAAAGGTAGTAAAACTTAAAATCGCTTTTATTTATAAAACTGTAAACATTTCAGTAAAACATTATATTACATAAATAAACTGCTATTTTATTTCTAACGGTACTAATATTACTTGAATATATATTAAATTTTAGGATATATCGGCGGTTACATTTCCAAATTTAATGGGCTCTAGCCTAGCCGCTAAGGGGGAGTAGCTCAAAAGGTTTTTGCTGTTGAGCCAGCAACAACAACTACAACACAACAACAAAAAATACAGCAATATCCGCGATATTTCACTAAAGTAAATCTATTCCAAATATTTTCGTTCAATGTTTTAATGATTCGCATAATAGAGTCCCTATTGGAGCCCCAATGGAGACTTACTTTAATGGGGCAAAGAGGATAAAAAAAATTAAACAAATATTTAATTTGTTTACTTAAACATATCATGCCTGCTGCTTTAGGAACATTACTCTGACGCCAAGGGGAGGGCTCTGTTTTGAATTTCCATATTTGATAATCGCACATGATTGAGAAAATCCCTGTGATGAAAATTAATAAATGGGATTATGCCATAGGATGTACAGAAGACATCTTTATATATTTATATCTTTATTTATGTTAATAAAAACTAGTAAGAACGTTATCTTCTGCCCGGTCAAAGCTTATATATCCTATTCCCGAATCTTCTGACAACATCGTTCAAATAAAATGTCGGCGGGTTATATAAATATATTATATATTTATATTTAAATAATTATATATACATTTATAACCAGCCTGTGATGACACAGAACATTCGTGCCAATTTACATGGTGATGAATTCATTTGTTCTTCCGTGCCTTGCCCATTTTTGTGAAGCAGTTTTAATTGAGGCGTGGGCGTGGCAGTAGTCCGACTTTACCCATTTTCAACAACACCCAGCCTATAATGACAGGAAATATTTGTGCCATTTCATGGCATTATGTCTATTTTTACACCTGTACGCCTGCACGAATTGTGTATCCAGTGGGCGGACCTCGTCCTTTTTTTTATTATATTTTCAAACGAGGTAGTAGAGACGGATATATAATTTCACCTTTAAGTTCGCACTCGGAGCTGATAAATTGACCACTAAACACCAATCAGCCTATCCTAACACTAAATCTCACCAAATTTCATGATTATAGCTGCATTCATTCTCTTGTAATCACGATTTCCACAGACAGGCAGACAGACAAACTGACTGACAGACAGACAGACGGATGGACAGTCTAAATCGACTCAGAGGATCATTCTGAGCCAGAATATATATACTTTTCTATAGCTGTTGTAGCTCCTTCACTGCGTTACAAACTTAGCATCAACGTTAATATATCAATTTCCCCTTTTTTAAAGGGAATAGGGTATGAAAATATAAAAATGATTACTTCTCAAGTGGCTCCTTGTTTAGTTTTGTTTAATGAATTTGATAGTTGCTGCTTATAACGTGCATTTCACCACACGTGGTTAATCGTTTTTCAGGATACCAAAGTTAACCAAGTTAACAAAGTATACCAAATTAAACTTAACCAAGTTCTTAACAGTCAAAAACGTTGTTAAGTTAACAGCCATGATAGGGCCGTTAATATAACAGAACGGTTAATATGTACAATTGTTAACATAATTATTGGTTTACATAATATTATCCTGAAATGTCATTGTTGATAGCAATATGGTGAAGCAATATGGTGAGTTTCAGCCGTGTAAAATTTTAGCGTTGATTTGTTGAATACGGTTCATTCTGGAGATTTTGTTTAATTTTTTCAAAAAATGTACTCCGTGATTGTTAAAAAATAGTTCAACGTTAAATAAGGAGATAATTGTGTGAAAATTGGATATTTTTTCTCTCAAGCTTTTAAAACAATATTTGGTACTAAGTTGAGGGCCGTACTACACTATGAGTCCCGGGTACAATCGATGCAGAAATCACACCACTTTTGTTTATGGTCGGAGAAACAGGTTGTTGCTTTTTTCTGGAATCTAGATGAAAGAAAACAATGACAACAATATGGCTCAAAAACACATATAGTGTACGTGATGTAAACAATGCATAAAAAATAACGTCAAATCAATTTTTCGCGTGGTGAATTGGGAGTGTCCTATCTCTTTATCTCTGTATTTGATTATCTCTGGTTCGAAGTGTCCTACTCCACTATCCACACTATAGTACTACTCCTACTCCACACCTACTTCACACTGTTAGAGATAACTAGTGAATAAAAAGTTGTCGTAGATTTATCTCCGTTGAAGTGTTTTTAATCCAAATGTTGTGAATAGGATCATATAATTGGTTCCCCATCGAATGTCACGCATTACCTCATCGTACAGATGAAATTGTGATCTTGTGTTCACTGTAAATTTGATATTTTTTAAGATGCTATGTAACGCATAACTACATGGCAGCATAAATTATTTGACGACCATGCTGTTGAATGAAGTCCATAACAATATCGTGAACCAAAAAGAGGCAAGGAACCACAAAAACAATCAACTAAAACAATAACATGGATACTGAGAACGCTAACGAAAATGAAGTTCTTTGTGAAAAAATAATAAGCGACATTCAAGCAGTATTTGTTAAGGATCCAGACCTGTAAGTTTATAGAAAAAATTAGATTAAGGAAGCCGTATTGGCTAATGTAGAAAAGGAATATTCATTCAATTAAATTGGAGTAAGCAGATGAACACAACAAGAGAAGTTTATACAATATATCCCAAGCAAACAATTAAGAGAGCCTTCATATTTATAAATTAAAAGAAAGACAAACTTTGAAAGTAAATCTCTGCATTCTAAAATAAAATTCCAAAAATAATCTTTCACTTGAGTTCAAGACTTGATTCTAACTCCAAACTTTCTCAATTTCTTGTTATTGTTTTTACTTGGGTTGGTGACTCCAACAAACGTCAAAACTTGCCCTGCTCACGTTTTGTTTCGGTGTTATGCCTATCTAAAATCTAAATTTGTTTAGCTATATCTCAGAAACTGTAAATGCGGGACATATAAGGAATGCACCATTATATGTCATATGATTTTTTAATATGATTATTAAAAAATCCAGTATTTTTTAAGAAATAATTAAATTAAATTTTTAGTGCCTGTTTTAAGCGTCGTAATACAGCTCCAATTTTTTGCTGTTTTTGTTGTAGATTACAACACCAAAATATTATTCTGTTCACGTATCGTTTAGGATTTATAGCCCTCTAAAGTTCAAAATACTCTGGCTTGGTGAAGGTACTGAGCAGTTCATATCTTTAATTTATGTTATTAAAGATTGGGAACAAATTTACCGATAAACAAAATCGCTATATTTTTTGGTGTTTTCTGTTGTTTTTGTAAACAAAAACAAAAACAAATTTTTTGGCGTTCGCTTAATTTCGTAGAAAAAGGTCGAAGTTGAAAATCCTTCAAGTTGTATCTCGTAAACTGAACACAGTAACTGTATAATATAACACCCAAATGGTAGCTAATAATAATATCTTTCATTTGTGTAATTAAACTTTTATCCGAAAAACTTGTATTTTTCAATAAAATTAAACATTTCCATTTTGAGTACTTTTTTCCTGTTAATTAATTTTTTTTCTTTCTAAAACGTATAATTAACCACCGGAAAAGTTTTAATATTTAGAAATAAAAGCTTCCTATCTTTCTGCCTATATTTTTTTCATCAAAATCAATGCAGTATTTGCGGAGAAAACATATTTTAAAGCTAAAAAATACTTATGTATAAGTCCCTCTTTCCAGAACACAACAGTGACCTTGATCTTGTGTTTTCACACGGTTACACTGCACTGTACACGATAACACTGGATAGAATGGTTTACACTGCGGAATGAATATGTGTGCTGATATTCACTAAAATTTATCTATATATTCTTTAATATCTATCGATCGATGTATACTTAAAAATTATGTGTGATATTTGTTTCCAGTGATTTTTTGAAAAGGCAATTAACTTGAGTCAGCATAAATCTGTCGATAATAAATTTTGTTTTTATAAAAGTATTCATATGAGTCCATACCCTCAGCACGTAAAATAGTAAGACGAATATAATATTGTTTGCATAAAAAGTGTTCACAAATGGCGGCCTTCGGCCGCGGCAAGGATTAAAATCCTCAGCACGTAAAATACTAAGGCAAATATAATATTGTTTGCATAAAAAGTCTTCATATACGGTGGCCCTCGGCCGCGGCAAGGATCACAAACCTTAGCACGTAATATACTATCGCAAGTATAACATTGTTTGCATAAAACGTGTTTATATATGGTGGCCTTCCGCGGCAACGATCACAACCCTCATCACATAGAATACTATCGTAAATATAACATTGTTTCTCTAAAAAGTGTATATGGCGGCCTTCAGCCGCGGCAAGGATTACAACCGTCAGCATGCAGAATACTATCGTAAATATAAAATTGTTTGCATAACAAGTGTTTATATATGGCGTACTAACCAAACGTACGTAAAATACGTACTAACCAAAAAAGTAGTGAAATAGTTTATTCTTAATAAACTCACATATTGAAAATACTGTGGCAAATTTAAAGTGATGACATCGTATACGCAAAAATACTAGAATTCCCACAGCTTATAATTACACGGTGGCACCAGAACTTGCGTAGGCAATTCTCGGAGGGACAGCGTACAATTACGAGATATTGGAAATTCCATAGCAGATGATTATGCGGATACGATGTAACATGTATAGCGGATAATTACGAGGCGGCGCCAAGACATGCAAAGCGGATAATTGTACAGAGACGAATTTCGCAGAAGGACATCTGGCAATTATGAAACCATTTTTGATAACAAAAGACGAGCGCCTATAAATAGCATATCAACGGAGAGAGTTTTACTTCGTGTTGTGAAGAGCGTATGGCAGTGATACAAGTTTTGTGGACAGAATAGAGCAAATCTACGTGTTATCAATCAAGTATTCATGTGTAAAATCGTGTTAGTACTAAATGAGAAGACAAAGTAAAAAAAGTGTTAGTAACTGTCAGTGAGAAGAATTGTTAAATTAGTAATTTATAAAAGTGATAAAGTGCTTATTATAATAAACAAAAGACAAAAGAATTCGCGTGTTTTTGCGAGGGTTTATCAGCAATCCAGTGATCAGACCCCGAAGATAATCGACAGAAAATAATTGTCTATTCAAAAAGAGGAAATCCACGTAACAATACAATATCTTTTATATTTGTACTCCGATTTTTAATGTAAAATATTGTTAATGAAATTTTTATTAAAAATACGTGCAGAAAGCCACAGATATATATATATATATATATATATATATATATATATATATATATATATATATATATATATATATATATATATATATATATATATATATATATATATATATATATATATATATATATATATATATATATATATATATATATATATATATATATATATATATATATATATATATATATATATATATATATATATATATATATATATATATATATATATATATATATATATATATATATATATATATATATATATATATATATATATATATATATATATATATATATATATATATATATATATATATATATATATATATATATATATATATATATATATATATATATATATATATATATATATATATATATATATATATATATATATATATATATATATATATATATATATATATATATATATATATATATATATATATATATATATATATATATAATATATATATATATATATATATATATATATATATATATATATATATATATATATATATATATATATATATATATATATATATATATATATATATATATATATATATATATATATATATATATATATATATAATATATATATATAT
>OZ016504.1:20036175-20082228 GCA_963966595.1 Physocephala rufipes
TATATATATATATATATATATATATATATATATATATATATATATATATATATATATATATATATATATATATATATATATATATATATATATATATATATATATATATATATATATATATATATATATATATATATATATATATATATATATATATATATATATATATATATATATATATATATATATATATATATATATATATATATATATATATATATATATATATATATATATATATATATATATATATATATATATATATATATATATATATATATATATATATATATATATATATATATATATATATATATATATATATATATATATATATATATATATATATATATATATATATATATATATATATATATATATATATATATATATATATATATATATATATATATATATATATATATATATATATATATATATATATATATATATATATATATATATATATATATATATATATATATATATATATATATATATATATATATATATATATATATATATATATATATATATATATATATATATATATAT
Source organism: Physocephala rufipes (assembly GCA_963966595.1). Taxonomy (NCBI): domain Eukaryota; kingdom Metazoa; phylum Arthropoda; class Insecta; order Diptera; family Conopidae; genus Physocephala; species Physocephala rufipes. The sequence continues at coordinate 20,036,731 of OZ016504.1, forward strand.
ATATATATATATATATATATATATATATATATATATATATATATATATATATATATATATATATATATATATATATATATATATATATATATATATATATATATATATATATATATATATATATATATATATATATATATATATATATATATATATATATATATATATATATATATATATATATATATATATATATATATATATATATATATATATATATATATATATATATATATATATATATATATATATATATATATATATATATATATATATATATATATATATATATATATATATATATATATATATATATATATATATATATATATATATATATATATATATATATATATATATATATATATATATATATATATATATATATATATATATATATATATATATATATATATATATATATATATATATATATATATATATATATATATATATATATATATATATATATATATATATATATATATATATATATATATATATATATATATATATATATATATATATATATATATATATATATATATATATATATATATATATATATATATATATATATATATATATATATATATATATATATATAATATATATATATATATATATATATATATATATATATATATATATATATATATATATATATATATATATATATATATATATATATATATATATATATATATATATATATATATATATATATATATATATATATATATATACATATATATATATATATATACATATATATATATATATATATATATATATATATATATATATATATATATATATATATATATATATATATATATATATATATATATATATATATATATATATATATATATATATATATATATATATATATATATATATATATATATATATATATATATATATATATATATATATATATATATATATATATATATATATATATATATATATATATATATATATATATATATATATATATATATATATATATATATATATATATATATATATATATATATATATATATATATATATATATATATATATATATATATATATATATATATATATATATATATATATATATATATATATATATATATATATATATATATATATATATATATATATATATATATATATATATATATATATATATATATATATATATATATATATATATATATATATATATATATATATATATATATATATATATATATATATATATATATATATATATATATATATATATATATATATATATATATATATATATATATATATATATATATATATATATATATATATATATATATTATATATATATATATATATATATATATATATATATATATATATATATATATATATATATATATATATATATATATATATATATATATATATATATATATATATATATATATATAATATATATATATATATATATATATATATATATATATATATATATATATATATATATATATATATATATATATATATATATATATATATATATATATATATATATATATATATATATATATATATATATATATATATATATATATATATATATATATATATATATATATATATATATATATATATATATATATATATATATATATATATATATATATATATATATATATATATATATATATATATATATATATATATATATATATATATATATATATATATATATATATATATATATATATATATATATATATATATATATATATATATATATATATATATATATATATATATATATATATATATATATATATATATATATATATATATATATATATATATATATATATATATATATATATATATATATATATATATATATATATATATATATATATATATATATATATATATATATATATATATATATATATATATATATATATATATATATATATATATATATATATATATATATATATATATATATATATATATATATATATATATATATATATATATATATATATATATATATATATATATATATATATATATATATATATATATATATATATATATATATATATATATATATATATATATATATATATATATATATATATATATATATATATATATATATATATATATATATATATATATATATATATATATATATATATATATATATATATATATATATATATATATATATATATATATATATATATATATATATATATATATATATATATATATATATATATATATATATATATATATATATATATATATATATATATATATATATATATATATATATATATATATGTATTCAATTTTAAATTTTCCGTAATTTTTTTATGAGTCAACAGCTGCGGGCATGGGGTATATGGGATTCGGTCAGGCCGTGACTAATGCCTTTACGTTTTCTCTGTTTCTTTTTCTTTCCGTACATATAATTGTTTAATTAAATAATGGCGCCAATAATATAATGAAGAAACGCTAAACGATTTTCCGATTCTCATAACAGTAAAAGCGTACCACATACGCAGTTCTTTTGTGACTCTCCCGCTAATTTTTTAAAATATATCGAATGTAAAATATTCAAAATTCTAATAAATATTTTTATATGCAGTGACTATGACTCGAATACGGCAATTTTTGTATGACGCGAATAATCGTGCCTTTTTCAACTAAAATAAAACCGCAACATTATAACTATAAAATGGCAAAGCTATTTTTGAAACCAAATTGCTAACATGCAGTTTTTAAGTGTTAATCCTGAAGATTATCTTCCTCCTGGGGAGAGGCAACATTCCCAAATGGTATTACCAAATCTAGCCGCTACATCTTCATCTACAATGGAATTACGCTCGTGCAGTACGTTACCACAATTAAGAGCTTCGAGTAGCAACGGAGGTAATATTAAAACTATAACAAATTTAGGTGAGCTAGAAATTGGCAGTAGCCAGTTGTTAAAGTCAATACGAGGTTCTGCACTTTCAGTTGGATTTCTTACCTTGTAGAATTGATTTAAAGCGAAAACTATTTTTTTGAATGCACTAACTTTGACGAGAATACATTCCCAAAAGTGGTCCCCGGAAGTAGTCCACCCAGCTCGTAACAGAAGCTGAAATTAAAGGACCACGAATCATTTTTTATCGACGACGAGAAAAATAGCACCGTTGTCACGCCTATTTGTAGAAGAAATATTAAATAATAAAGGACTTCAACCAAAAGTTAGAAACCCTAGATTGAATTTCATACCTGAGCTTATCACTCCTTACATAAATCAATTTTAATCAGCACCACTATGCGGTCACACTTAGTTCAAGCTTATTTATTTATTGCGTTGAATTCAACGCTTACTTATTTACTTATATTATTAACGTAGTATAAGAATTACAAGGAGCTGCCACCATAATTTTGTTAGTTACCATAGGTGGCAGAGAAAAATCAAAAACAAGCAATTTTATCGAGAAACTGAATTTAACTCAGTTTTGATATAAAATCAAAAATCTGCAGCCAACAATGTCCTGACAGAGATTCTCGCTTGTTTAATTTCAAATCTGATTTCAATTGGAAGAAAAATGAAAGAGCAAGACCGTCGACAGCGATAAAAAATACAGAATCTCACATTTATTTCGCTATCGATGGCTGTTGCCTCCAGCCCTGTCTTTTTCACAATTTCCACAAAGGCCTGTGTTTTCTGGACATGTCGTTGCGACCAATGTCGCAAGAGGTTTTCCGTCCTATTATAGCTTTATTATACTAGAAGAAAAACTCTATTATTTCCTCACACAAAAAATCCAAAAGGATTCGAACTAGACTTCACATACCGCAGATTACTAATAGGCAAATAATGCACGTATTTGAAATAGCTATCGTATCAATAGCTAAATAGCTATAGTATCGGTCAAGTATTTCATAAGTAATATAGTTTCGTCCTCTCAAGAAAATTTTGCTTCCAGACATATATCGTTTGGGTAAAAGTAATGCCAGTCTCTATTCAAGCATTGCCAGTAGTTTACACAGATCCTCAGAAAATCTTTGCTTCGGTAAAGTAAAGAAAAAGAAGCACCTGCATAATTTACTATTTGATGGGGATTCATCAATTTATCGCCCGCGCTGCAATGCCGAACCTTTCCAAAGGAAAATGGATGTGAGCAACTTAACTCCGTCCATACGTCAAAATGCATCAATAATATCCCTCAGCCCATTTTCTAAGCGAAATAAACATGAAAAACAGCCAACGATCAACTTAAGCTCGTTGGTGGAGGAAACGGTTAAGATAGCATCGATTTCGATGGGCGCAAAGGATAATGGGAATCGGTAAGTACTTAACATGGGTTCCATATATAATAGGCCTAATCACTGTATCACTTAATTTCACACGACTGTATTTTTAACTAACATAATTAAACTGATCCAAAACAATGAAGCACTTGATGTCAAAAATCAAGCTACAAATCGTTATGCATTTATGGAATATGATCATCGAACATTCGACGTTCTGTAAATTTGTTTAGAAGTGGAAAGTGCGAAGAGTGTTCAATGTATTGAAAACGTTACAAAATTGAAAAAATTTACCCTAGGGAAACTCGAAAAACTAAGAGATATTGACGGTGTGCCAAGAATTATCAGGTTCATTATGTACTGTTTGAAAATAGTCAGGTGAGTTTAAAAGAAGCAGAGGCGAAAACGAGAGAAAGATTATTATGTAAAGAGAAGGTAATCTTAAAACTGTAAAAACGTTTGCTAAGCTGGAGCGGACGGATTATGATCTCTATGGAAGAAATCATTAACAATGCTTCCACTGAACGACCTTCTGGATAAATAAAAGACCAACTATTGACAGAAGTAACTCACCTCTCCGGTGATACCCTCCTTGACTATATGAATCTCTCGCAACGAGAAACAGATGGTGACGACTGTTGTAGTAGGTGTTTGAGATTTGTGGAAGAGATCCATCAATATTCCCTATCTCGAAAATCCTTTCGCGACCGAAGGCCGCCACATGCAAGCAATTAGTATACCATAGGAATGCTAGGGATGTTAGAAGCGAAGCAGAATTTTGTTACCAATCCTTAAAATAATATACTGCTTGAGCACATTGAATTTTGTGTGAATTTTAGAATTTCTTCGTTATGGATTTTCGGTTCGTTACCAACCCGAATGTTACTGCTAGGAGATTCAAAATCATTCAATCAATCGATAAAATAATGAGCACTGTGTTTTAACACTCAAAATGAATTTCATTACATCCTTCGCAAATATTATGCGTCCTTAAAAATATCGGATAAGTATAAAATTTAATGTTCAGAATCAACAAATATATTGGATTCATAGAAGATTATATCGAAGAAAGAGAAATAATATTAATTACATAAACGTTTTTTAAATCTTTACCGAAAACACATTCAACGCTTATGTATTTTCCACGTAGCAGCACTTTTTAATGCCAATAAACGATGCAATAAATTTTAGTTTGGTCTAGGTTGCTCAATTTTATTTTTTTTATTAAAAAAAATTATAAAAACTTTTTGATGGCGTAAAATTAAATTAAACGACGCGTTTAATGGCGTGGAACAATTGAATAAGATTCTTGCGTATGAGTATAAGCTTTGCTTAAAAATTTTGCTCAAAATTAGTAAATAGCAAAAATCATGAATACATAGAAAAATGGAAAAACTAATTAATCGGTTAAAAACAACGGTATTAAATTGCGATAATTAGAAACCATTACATTTTATATAATTCGAAAAAAATTTGAAATTTAGAAAAGTTTTTATGATATCGCATTTTAATTGAAACAGTAAAACAAAGACCTAGAGTTTCCTCATTTCCTAACAAATAAGGATTTCTCGGAAATTAGAACATTTCGAAGATACTGCCGGGATTACGGGCTGAAAGTAAAATTGAAAAATTAAAGAAATATTTTAACAGAAAAAAAGCAATTAAAGAAATTATTTATATTTCCATTGAATCAAAGAAGTTAATTACAAAATTAAATTTTGTTGAAAATATTTTTAAAATTAGTTCTGGTCGTGTTCTAATTTTGATAACAAAATAAAGCCAACAGTTGAAATCATCCGACTTTCCACTTAGGTTAGTTTCGTGCAATGACGGACTATTTAAATTTTAACCTAATTCTAACCTTTAAATTTTCTGTAAATTTTCCATTGACTTTGAAGGAATCTTTAATTTCATAATATGCATTTTGCAACGATTTTCCGTCATTCCCCGCCAAATTAGATTTGTAAACAATTTGACGAGGGATGACGGAAAAGGATTGAGAAAATTTTAAAAAGTCTGGCTCTGTCGGGAATCTCAACAAGAATCAAGAAACTTTAATTTAGTCATACATAATCTTATATTCGATATATCTGAATAATTTTGACTCATGTAGAACATAAGCCTATTTCGTTTTGTAGCCTTTACCAGAGAAACTGAAATTACTTAATCATTAAATTAATTCTTTCAGATTGAAAAAATATTTATTTTCCCAGAAAAGTGTAGTATTTAGAGTAAGGAACATCGGCATAATAACGAAAAGAAAAACAGTCAATGGCGAATTTCCTTTCAAATATTTATTAATATTGAAACATATTCTGGTTATATAATTAAAAATATTTGAAAACTAATAAATATTTAAAAAGCATTTACAAAAGGGATTTTCTCGGATATGAATTTCTTAATAACATAAAATAATTTTTTGAACTATTTAAGAGATTTATAATAATTTCAATCTGAACGAATTGCCAACAAATTAAGCGAATTTTGAAATATTTGTTTATGGGCAATTTTTATAATATTTATAAATCTTATTATTTCTCTGTTATGAAATAAATTTGCGACCCGTATTAAATTCATGAATATATATATGAGATTCATAATACGAATACGCTGGAATGCTGGAAGCTAAATACTAGAACGATATCGTGGGCTAACCTCCGTGGGGCGATTAACTAGTGCCTGCTAGCTGGCAACCGAATAAATCGGAGTTCAAACACATCCGAGATCGTGTATCATTCACTATTGGAAATTTTTTATTGGAAATTGTATTGAGTATAATCGTACACAAGGTAGCTATTTGTAATACATTTAGAGGTATATAAATTGCATAAAATTTAAAGAGGCCGTATAAAATTCTTATAGAACATTGTATAATCATTGCCATGTAGCAGCTGGCGTCGTGCGGTTTCATGTTAACAAGAAACCGCATGGTTCAAATCAAGCATGGTTCAAATCAACTACAAGATATTTCGAACCTTTTTATAGATTTTGCGATACAGAACAATTTATATTTATTATGTCATGTACAAGACGATTTTTCGCACAAAATACTAAACTACAAAATTTTATTCAACAAATTTAGCATAACAAATGATTTTAATAATCCGCCAGGCTTTAATTACATAATTGTGTAAAAGAAGAACAAAGTCAGCTTAAGGTTACAATTCTTGTCGCAGCCGAAGGCCGCTGCCGCGCTTAAGTCTGAAGAAAAGAATACTGTTAGCAAGTGTTAGCAACGAAATCGAAAATCGAAATCGAAATCGAAGAATACAAATTTAAGCTAAGGGCTTATAAAAGTTTACTTAGAAAGAATTGCATAGAAAGAATAAATAATTTTAGAAAAGGAACATCAAGAAAATACACGAATACATGTGCAAAGGAAATATTCAATAATTGAGCGATTTTGATTAGTGCACGTAGCGAGGGGAAGCGGATAGGGCCTCCCTTAGATACCTAAATTAATATAATTGTTTATTATTTTAAAGAGAACTCTGTTATATCAATATTATAAAATATATAATTAACATAAAATCAATTTTAATTTCGATTCCATGAGATTTTAAATAATTATGCAAGAATTATATTTGCAAAATTTTTACTTAGATTCTGTTCTCACGTGGAAAGTCTCCCATATCGATTTTCAGCTTAACGAAAAGTCATCTTGGCAAGCCATTTTTTAATTTAAGAAAATATTACCGCGGGCGCAGAAGACATAAATCTCATGTATATTAGCGCATTTTTTCGCGATGTTGACAAAATGTGGTGTGAATGTATTTAGGTGGGGAATATATATTCTGGCCTTTAGATGGATGGGATATATTGATTGAGAAGGTCAGTATAGTTAGTATGTATAAGGTGTCAGCTGATTATTCCCAGATTTAATTTTTCTGCCTTTCGCAATAAATACAATGATAAAAGGAAGCACTAAATTACAAGTAATACATTGAAAAAGAGTGGAAGCAGTAATGAATTATTATGTAAAACCTACAGAAAATTCTCCTGGATTTTGCTCCTTTTAACATGACCGAATGCCGCAGAAAGAAGATTTGGTGCAAAACATATTCAAACTAAAGTATAGTAGACGTACAATAATGTCGCGCATGTGGCATCGATCATCTCACGTGATGTGAGAGCAGCAAATTTTTCGCCGAAGAAAATTAACGAAGGGTTGGATGCAGCGCATGCAAGCAATAACCTCTCTGCGGGTGGTGGCGATAGTGTTTGTTATTGTCGTTGTTTTGGCTTGCACTCAGAGTGCGTGATTATCTTCACATGCGCTAAAGGGGTGGTAACGGTAATATACCCTACGTTTAAATCAGTATTAGTCCAAGTGCTCTCAGAGAAGGCTGAACCATCTATGGCTGGTTTTCAGGAAATGTTTTGAGCAAAAACAGAAAATTTTAAGAAAATATTAAACGGAAAATTGTAGATAAAACAAACACATAAAACGGGCAATAATTATTCAAAGAATATTGGAAATTTGTTAAAAGACCTAAAATATGTGATCTAAAGATATTATTGTCTAACGAAATAAAAGATATATTATTGTTAAACGTGTTCGTGTGCTTCCATATTCTTCAATTATTTTAAGTAAAACTAAATATATATTTCAATTATAAACACATAAACTATTTTACATTGCATTGTGCGTTATGGTATAGCTCCACAAAACCCAAATATGAAATTTCGATATTTTAAAAATTCTCCATAAACATAAAGAGTAAGTTTATATAATTTGAAAATTATTTTAACGTGTAATAAATGCATATTAATAAAATGAGTCTTTTATAAAGATACCTACCACTGATTTCTATACGTCGTATGGAGAGAATATATAGTCTATAGAAAATTCAATTTTGCAATATTTATTTATTCATATAGTACATATCTAATATGTAAATATTGCATAATAGAACCAGTGCATATATATTATACAAAGAGTCGGCATTATATACAATAATGCATTGCGTGTGGATTCTAAAAATAATATAAAAACAAGACTGCAATCGAATAAAAAAAAACAAAAAAAGAAACAAAAATACCAAAAAGACCTTTCAAATAATAACATTAATATACAGAAATTCCGCAAAGATTGTTCGCCCCTAGACAGATAGAACGAGATTCAAAATAATTTTTTCCATAGATTAAAACTACTTTTTCGACCTTTTCTGATTAAAAATCATATTTCCAGGAGAACCAAAGGAATTGTTATTTTTTTACTGTACCAGATGTCAGAGAGAACAATTGTTTTCCGTTATCTCTCTGTTAATAGGCTGGTACCAGAACATATTTCTCTTTATATTGTGAGCGCAGTGCGCTCTTTGAATAATCTTTCAATCTTAAAATTTCATAATCTGTTACAGAAGAAGAATCAGAGCAATTATTATGTATATATGTTATGAATATTCTCTTCTTTGTGGCCATATTTTTGCTAATTTTGAGGAACCCTATTACTATCCTTATACCATAAGGATACCATATACTATATACCCGAAAATATTTAGGATATATTTACTTTGCTCCTCCGTTTGTAACGCAAAGGAGGTGTGGCAGGCATGGAAAAGTGTATATATTTTGGCTCAGAACAATCCCATGAGTCGATTTAGCCATGTCGGTCAGTCTGTCTGTTGAAATTATGATTACGAGAGAAAGAAAGGGAGAATACGGATATATCCTGTGGGCGCAGTGTATTGAAGCTTCGGCCAGGCTGAATATAGCAGTCTTAGTTGTTAATGTATAAAAAAGAGCCAAACAAACGAACTTTGCGGATATTCAGATTAAGCAGAAAACACTTTTTGTGCTAATTTAGTACTAATAAATTGCTGACGATTAGTCCAACAGGAGGCACAAACTAAGTATGAGTTCGCTTCGGTCTGGTTGGAGCTCAAGTATCCTGTAATACGTGGTCGTAATCGTACCTTACAGTCGAAGTGACTTAAACCGACTGACATACAAACGAAACAGACAATCGGAAACTGGTTATGATCCAAAATGTATTAATTTGCCATGTCAGCTACGCCCCATTCAGTGCGTTACAAAGTTAAGGAAAAACCTCGGATATAAATTCACAAGTGTAGAGTAATTCATTAATTCGATTCATTTATTCGCTTTGGTATTTGATCATGGTCATGGTCATTGTTATGGATTTATTATTTTGAGGTCTCAAACAAGCATTTAAAGGCAATTAGGATGATTACTTTTAATCACCTTGGTAATTTTTTGGTTTTATATAAAACAATAATTAAATTTAACGAACTCTGTGCGTTGACGTAGTTTCAAAGAATATCTGTTTGTCATTTCGACGTTCAATGATGGTTACCTCCTAAGTTCATTAGTAATCAGAAAACAGAACAGCAATAAAACCATTTCAACAATCTATTCCAATCAGCAACTGCAGATAATGAAAATTTTCATTTAATCAGATTGTTTTAATCGTACACATAGAAAAGTCCACACATGGTATAGCATAACTGTGGGCCGGCCAGGCTCATTATTGCAAAATAATTGAATATTCGTGAGTGAGTTAAACTTGGATAAATTGACATTTAGTTAGGTCTACAAACATTGAAAGAGAATTATACTATCTCAGAAATATGATGGGATGTGTATCAGAATTGTTTTCCATCCGATTTCCCTCACCTTCAACACAGAACAGCTTATAATAATATATATTTGCCCCAAACTACGTTAGAGTATCTCTTTTTGCTGTTCTGTAACTGTGATCTCTTAAGGGAGACGAACAGATCGAATAGATAGAACAATGAACGGGGGGGGGGGGCGGGGGGAAGGGCTTGATCGACTCAATAAATTATTTTGAGCCAGAATATATATACCTTTCCCTACCCGTGTCACGTCTCCTTTAATAAGTTACAAAGGTTTGAACAAACTTAATATACCCTAACACTTAGAGTGCAAAGTATAATTAGATTATTCTAGCCGACCATTAATACATGATTAACATTAACATGAAACATGTTATAATACATGATTAACATTAACATGAATACATGATTAACATTAACATTAACATGATGATTAACAACAACATGATGTGTTGTGCACAATAATGTTACTAATTGCACTCCTTACTTACTGCATTACATTCAACTTAATTAAATTTATCTATCGAAATATTTGGGTGATATAATTTATTTGCTTCCTTCTAGACTGTCTGATGTTCGAAAAGACTCGATTGACGATGATTACACGTATGACCAAAATTATAAAACTTCCAGGTAAGCAAACGGAGCTAAAAGATTATTGTATTTCCATAAATTACAATAATTAGTAAAAGTAATAAACTGCCAATATCAACGGCAACGTCATCGAAGTGAAACTGTTTATACTACCGAGCATATTTTTAAGAAATATAAATTGATTAGATTTTCTTATACTATGTTCTCACTGGGCCGAAATTGCGTCTGAAATTGAGACAATTTCATCTGATCTTGACGATGGTCGGTATCGCCATTCACAATTTCGTTTGACGTTTTGTTTGTTTACTACGTGAGCTATTCGACAACACAATCAAACAATGGAAATTTCACAAATTTTCTAAGCTTTTAATGTTCATTTCCATGGTTTCCATTAATAATGTAAGCGCTTCGCGAATCGCGAACATGGAATATATACACCATAAATTATATTCGCTTCGTCAAATTCCCTTTCTTGTATTTCCTTTTATCCAAATTCATTATAAATAAAATCAAATAAAATTATTCAAATATTTGAAATTTTTAAACAATTTCAGAAAAATTCCAATTTAAATAACGGCAAAAAAAGTCAAAATAAGTAAGTGTTGCCTAACTAAAACCAATTTAGCACATATTTTGGTACAACATCAGGGTTGATTGTTATTTTGTAGCCAATTTTGTTCTCAATTTCGCCGAAATTGAAGTAAATTTATTCACCGTACCATTTTTGTTTGACACCTGTTTGCATTATACCAGACAGGACTTGTAAAGGAAGCCGTATTGGGAAACAGCATTGATTAATTATACTCTATATTACTGAAGGGTACTAAAGAGTAGCGACGTGTGGAATGGCCGTTCGAATCTTACGGATGAACGGTTTGATCGATTTGTTCAAATTCGGTCAGTTACGTACACTTATATAGGGCATTTTCATTTAAATCATACTGTATTTCGCGATTTCGCTCAAATATGCTATGGAGCTTCTCATCTGGTTAGGATTAAGCTATACCAAAGATAATGAGACAGGTCACTCGCACCAATACGTGCGCATCTTTTGTATGCATTCACAAAAATGGTGAACTTCTCTTAGGAATTAGGGTTATAAGTATAGATAAAGGCAGATAAATATAAGGAGATCGGGCACTCGTAGCTGTAAATTATAAATTCGTTATAATAGCCGTTTTTTATAGTCTGTTGAATTCGCGGACACAATGTGTGAGAACTCGTCCGGTGTTGGTCTTGCTTTCTGTGCGTTTGCTAACGAGTATAATGCCGTAGTTGTTATCGAGCGTGTTGAAAACAATATTCCCAGCTTCTATATTATAGAATTTTCACCAAACGTAAACAATAGTGGTAGGTTTTATTTTAAGAAAATCAATGGGGGGCTGGGGGGCTTAACCAATAGACGATACTCCAAATAAGTGTGAAATATATAATTTTTAAAAGTTTGAAGGAAGTTATAGATATGTATAATTTTAAAATATAATATAATTTTAAAATTTTAGCATCAAGTCACCACCAAGTTTATTACAGTAAAATACAACTATCCGTTTTATATCGGGGAAGTAATTTGTAGATTTGTTATTCGTTTATTATATTGAAATAAATACTAATTATATTAATCTTGGGTTTTGTTTACCGAATTATAATATTCTATTTATCAAATGATTAAAAAAAAAGAAATAATATTTATGTTCACACGCTCGATAACAATTATGGCATTATACTCGTTAGTAAACGCACAGTTAACAAGATTGTCATTGTAATGAATTTACAGCAACGACTATCCTGTCTCCTTTCTCTGTCTATGCGGATATTAGACGATTTCTTAAAAATTTCATTTATAAACATTTTATTTGAAAGAATACGAAATTTTTTTGATGTGGAAATTTTATAAAATTTGCAAATTAATATATTTGTTGCTTTGTAAAAAAAATTAAACAAAAGTTAAACAAAGTTAAAAAGATATGTGTGCACATACAACACCGATGCGATATATATCGATATGTATCGAATAGAGAATTACGACAGATACATGTATGTATAACGTATCGAATTACAGAAAACTCAAAAACAGAATTGCGTTACTGAGTTAGAGAAACGTTACATAAATAAGTAAAATAGTTCAGGCTAAAATATTTTTACCGGGAAACCTTAGAAATGTAAATAAAATTAGACCGGTTGTCAAACTTAGGAAATAGATTTACGTCATTGAGCTTTGCGATCCAATTAATTAAATTTTTGATATAAAACAATGAATTATGTCAACATCTACTGAAAAAGAAGAACAGTCTCAAAGAATATAGAGTAGTCTACTCTATATTCTTTGATAGTCTACTGTCTACTGTCTATAGTCTACTGACATCTACATCTACATCTGCATCTACTGACAGATAAGATAATAGTGTCTGGTTTATAACTAAATGTATTCCTAACCGAATTATTATAACTATCGCAAGTATTTGTGTCAAAAAGGAAAAGAACAGGAAAAATAAACTGAAGCTGGCTAAACGACTAAATAATGTAAAATGTTGATACAATCGTGATATATATTGAGGATATACATATATGAATCTGGATTTAAATATATGAATCTTAAATGGTTATTAAGTAATGATTGCAGTATAAGGATTGCAACAAATTTAGCGTAGCTTACAAACTTTCCTTGTTTATATTTTTGCATAACAATTTTTCGACATATTCAGATATTTCGGGATTTTCGTTTTCCTCTACTAATAGAACACAATATGATTAGGTCTGGCCATATTTCACGTATACCATTTAAGACAGAGATAACGACATAGAACGATATCTATAAATTTGTGCGGAGTTTACTAATCCAATCTCAATAATCTCATGTTTCGGCGAAAAATTGTACTTTGCCGAGAAATCATCTGACATGTGTGCATAGAATCAAAGGAATCTATATCGTTACGCGTCACGGGACAATATATGAAATTTAAAATTTTCATGTTTAAATTGCATGTATAAGATTTTTACAATCGTGACAGATTTATAACTTTAAATTTTGCTTTATTTATTTGATGAAATACATTTTAATGTGTGTAATTGGCAGCGACATGTTCACAAACCGACGGACGGGCGGTTTTCCCCTTGAGCACTATTCTTCCTAGAGTACTGCACTTAAGAAGGCAAAAACGATAATATCGTACAAAAATTCTGTGAATACGAGAAGCAAGAATGACATTATTGTAAAACACCGTGAGCAAAAATGTTGTTGTCTGTCCGAAGTTGCCGTTGTTTGTTGTGCGTTTGCTAGCGAATATAATTATTGTTAATCTTTTATCCTGAACAGATAACAATAAATCGTTCAAAAATTGCATTTCCTCAAACGAAAATTGTCATCTTTTAGGAGATCCTTTGGATAAAATTTGTATAAAGTTAAACTAGAATAGTCCAATATAAATTTTCATCACATCATCATCATGCGCTTGCACTTCAAAGGCCAATAAATGAAGACAAGCAGATTAATTATTAATTTAATCTAGAAATGAAAAAATAATATTTATATTAAAAATAAATTTTTATTTTTTGGTCGAATTGAAGTATAAGTATATATTTTAGTATATAACATCAATTCCGTCTCATCGTTTCTGGATGAAATGCAAGCATAAATGAGGAAATGATGATTGATAAAGATTACGTTACATGCACACACCCGCGCACACATCCATATTCTCTTCAACATATGCTTCAATCATAGAGTAAGAAATAACTATTTCTTACTCTATGCTTCAATGCATTTGCGTACGATCAAGTGAACCGAGGATTTTTAATGTCAACACAAAATCTACATTTAATTTCTCATTAATGTCTGGGATTTCATAAGCTAGACTGCTTGAAAGTTAGGCCGGAAAATTAATGTGCAACTTAATAAATTATTGAATTAAATACTAAAACCTTTTTCGTACTTTTCATACGTATACGATTTTCGGATTTAAAGTTTTTTATATAGAATTTCTGCAATTTTTACGAATTATTATTATTGTGAAGCAATTTATATTTAATTGCGAAAATGGATTTATTTTTCTCTATGTCGTTAACTTCAAATTCATCTGAGAGACCAAGTCAGTTGTGCGTGATCGGTTGAGATTGCTCATAATTAACCGTATTATGATATTGTCAAAAAAGATAGAATTTTGACGGTGATACGTCAAAATTCTAAAACCGATAAAGCTTGTGTAGAAACGGAAAGAGTAAATTTGTTTGTGGATTGTCTGATTTCAATTCCAAGAGAAAATGACATGACAAAATGAGAAAATTTCGCAAATTTTCTATTCCCATAAGAGCCTGGTTAATTTGACATTACGCCGCGGCCGATATCGATATTGTTAACATTGCCGATATTGTTAACATTGCTGCACAACGTTCGCCGTACATATTCGGTAAACGCAAAAAGAGAAATTGTTAACAAGTTGACGATTGTAAACCCAGTTTAAAAAAATTGAATAATGTATTAGTAAATACAGAGCAATTCCTCGACGCATATTCTTGTACCTATTGTTGATTTAAAGCACGTCATTTATACAAAAATATAAATAATCTAAAAATAGACCACACATTTTTAGTGCATTATTATCCAAAACGAACAAAAATTTCGCGCGTCTCGTCAAAGACAGTGTAGCAGTCTCTACATTCATTTTCTTTGGCGTTTAAGGCCAAAATGAATTTATGTATTTAAAAGCACTGAATTAATAAGAACTGAATGGCTGATAGTTTCTAGTTATTACTAATTCTTGGAAGCATATCCACTCATTGAGTGATTTTTTAGTTATTGCCGCACTCACACAGGGGGCATTTGTCGCGAGACATGGAGCTATTTATTTATTTGTCCCCGATACCACTCACACAGAGGACAAATTGGAATGTAGGTTGTATCCCCACGTATGATTTTTCAATAACATTTATTAGTCCGTTTTGCTATCTTTTAATACTTTTCTTGCTAAATGGTTTTGACTACTTTCGAACATTATTTGATTTCATTTCATTTTGTGGTGCGCGCTAAGTTGACTACGGGAAATATTGAACAAATTAAAGTTGCGTTAATTTTTATGGCGATCGATTTTATGGATGCATTATACATCATTAGGGATGAAGATGCAAAAATAATAAAATCAATTTTAAATAGTGTGGAACAATTGGAGGAGGTTAGTAGAGCTTGTCGGACAAGCTGATGGATGAGAAACTTTCGAAAAGAAAAAACTCAAATGGAGCCTTCGAAGTTCTGACAAATAGCGTCCAAGCGTGCAATAAATATTCGCACCGGAATTATGCATAATATACGTGTATATTATACATATTTGAACTTCGTACTCCCGAACAGGCTTTGAGCATCATTGTTGTAGAATATATCACCTAAATATATATCATTCCACCAATTGCACAAAAGGTGAATTCTTATAAATCTTGTATCCTACCTTTTCTACTTGTCTGTGTTGTTGACTTCGTGTATTCATGCATTTTTACTGTTGTTTTTATTGTTGTGTCGTGGCACCACCTTTCCTTTGCAACAATTTTTTGCCTCGGAATTAGGCGAAGTCATAGTTATCGATGCGGCTGAAAATGTTTTTTGTCTTTCAAAAAGGCGTGGTCGAAACGTATTGTGTAGCCCTCTAATGTAATCTGCAAAAGAGCTCATATTGTGTGAAGAAATAAACTAAAAAAATACACAAAAAAAATATTCGAAGAGACCGGCGATGTTTTTTCTTTGACCAATTGAGATTATAGTTGATAAATTTAGAGAGTGATAAGAGGTGAGAGCAAGAGACAAAGAAAGAGAGAAGGCTCATAACAACGACACTGTTTTAAAAGTAAAACTAAGTAATGATAGATAATATACTAACCAAAATGATGACATTTCTTATCGTTTATTGTCTTGCTAAATTTGAGAACCACGTACACATCTTGCGATCGTGAATGAATTAAAAAACAACTGTATGTCAATTGTGTGAAATAGCCAACCAAATAAAATATATCCCAAATTAAAAATAATTATCAATATTGCGGAAATTTAAATATAAATAAATAACATTTACAATTTCGTATGAATAAAGTTAAATACTTGACTATCTTTTGTTTCTGAGAAGAATGAGGTACGAGATACTTTAACGAATTTAATTGAGAGAGCCAGAAGAGTTTCTCGCTCGCGGGATGACGACGATTTCAGAATATTTGAAAAATATGTATATTCTAACTGTATTATATATATTCAGAGGATGATCATGAAGATGGAATAAAAGACGGTAACCACAAGTTCAATCAGTGTCACCCGGATAGCTCGATGAGTGAATCGATAAACGGTTTTGATACTCATAAAACTTTCTATAGTGGTTACAATTCATTGGAGTGAGTGAAATATGTATATTAGGTCCGTATATTTTTATATATTTTCAAACGTAGCGAGCGTTATGGGTGCGGATTCCTCACAAATGTAGACCAATATGCTCTATGTGTGATTTCTCAAGTTAATCAATTTGATACAATTAAAAAGATTATTAAAAATAGATTTAAAAAGGTAATTGTTAATTTTAAAACAAAATTATTTTCATTAAATTTAAACGATAAATCGTAAAAGTTCGCAAATATTTTTTATTTAATTTTCATAAGATGAAAAAATACATACATAGAAAGTATTTTGTTTTTTTTTTGTGAATTTTTGAACCCTGACAACATGAGAGGAGGGGAAGTCATGGAACTTTTGGTTCCAAATAATTGCGCGAAATCATTTCGCTTCGAAGAATGAAAAGAAAACATCGTTTTGTAATTACTATCGCTTCTACGGTATCTTTTCCAAACGGAAATATTTGTAAACTTTTGATTTGATTTGATATTGTTTTGAATTACTTTAAAAGAATTGAAAGCTTTAAAAAAATAAAAGAGATAAAAATATCTCTCATTCTTTTGAAAAAAAGGAGTAGTTAGTTGCATAAATTTTATATTAAAAAAATGAAAATGAAAACAAAAAGTAAAAATGAAAACAAAGTAGTCAGTAATCATCTATAAATTAATAAAACAACAGTTGGGCATTTACTTTAATCTTAAACCGCAACAAGTCGAAATGAATTTTTTCGCAAATAGTCCAATTGGATTTTTTTTAATTAGATCGATTTTTCTATTTCGTGACCTTCTGCCAAGTCTGCGAATATCAGAAATAATAATTGTTACCGACGTTACAGGGAAGAGCAAAGTTACAAGTAAACATAACCTCATTTCTCGATTAATTTCGGTGATTTTTTAGTTTTAATAAAAACTGCTTGAATATCGCATTGCCATATCATTCTTCGTGTTTCGCACATTCTCAGTTAATACCTTAATTAAATTCATGGTGATACCATTCATTACTATAGCGTTCCGAAAATTTGAATAAATTTTAAAAAATTGAAACATAAATTTTTTGTTTATATTTTCTGTCAAATGCTGCTACTAACAGCAGAGATACAACACGAATCGCACGTTTTTCAGCAAAGGGTATCTTTGGTATGAACCCCCGTGACAGTAATTATAAATAAGAGAGTATAACTCCGGGAACAATCTGTGACGTCGAACACTTATGGAAATCATATAAGAAGCTTGAACGCGTTTGAGAGCCAGTTTCTCGCTCTTAAATGAGAAATCTGTTATTCAGATTTACTCTTAATGTATTATTAAGCAGGGTAATATTAATTAGATGCCAGTCTAACTCCATTACCTCGTACAGTAGTACAGATTGGGGCCTTATATCTGTAACATCCGAACGCACAATTGTTTTGAAATACAATTTGTTTTGTCGGCAAGGGAATTTTATGGAATTTTACTAGTGATTTCGTGGCATTATGACCTTCGAAGGCCATAGAGACCATAAATCAAAAGTTTGTGGCTCTCCCGCAAATTTGCTTTTATTTTTTCAAAAAATTTATTAAATTATATAAATTTTATTTAAATTATTCTCAATTATCATAGTTCAAAATACCGTAGATAATACGATATAGTTTTTGAGAAGTTATAGCTCTTCTAATTTTCTCCGAACACATACAAATATTTATTCTTGCTTAAAAATAATATTTCTCAACCGGTTTTAAAGATATTGGGTGATATTAATAAAAATTGAGTTGAGAAAATGTTCACTTTGAAGCATTTTCTCATATTCGATTGCTAGAAAAATGAAGTTTTTATACTTTCGAAAATAGCTCTTACTCAATTCAGTATGAATAAAACCTGCTTAATTAAGCATTTACTACAAACATTTTAAGCATCCTATTGAGCAGACTCAGATCACAACTGGCTTACATTTACTTACGTTATCTTTGTCTTTTTTAGTTTTTAAATTTCAAACAATGAATTTTAATAAAATTCCTGTGTCAGTAATCAATAATAGTGGTCGAAACAGAAAACTATATAAATTAGGAACTAATGGAGACAACAGCAATTTTAAGCCTGTCTATCATTTTTCTCGGCCAAATGTTAACATATTAGTTAACAAATTCTTAGCCGAATACACGGAAACTCGAGGTGCAACGCATATAAATGTACAAACGATTAAATGCTTTCTTCGACATGTAGGAGATCCTGGCTTCTAGCTTAGTATGGAAGCAACAAGTAAGAACTTTAACTGTGGCCTGGCCAAAACTCATATACCCCAATGCCCACATCTAAAAAAAAGTGGGCTATAATAAAAGTAAATATTAGTAATATAGTATACTGATATACTGATAGTAATAAAAGTAAAAGTAAATATTGGTGTCGGTGAGGATACTGGATTCCATCAAAGTACTTTATCAAACAGTATTTGAGAACATCTAAAAGCCGAACAAATTTGGCATTCAAGTCGGATTTGTAGCGCTTCGGTTGTGTTGGAGTATCCTCCAGTTCTTCTTCATATATCGTATAAAACAACAATTATGTACATATGAAGTGAAATATGAACTTAGCATAGTTCGTATCCTCTATCGTAATATTCATTTATAATTTCAAAATTAAAAACTTCAAAATTCAAAATTTTTAAACTGTGTACAAAAAACACATATGTTTTTGTAACTGAATTATTTTTATACTTGACGTTTTGTCATTAAGATAAGCAAATGCTCAATTCGAAGCTACAAAGTAAAAGATTATTCATACCAAATTAAGCATTTGCTAGAACTATTTCCTTTACTCATGTTTTTTACTTTCGAGCATTTGCTCGTTTACATTAATACCAATCATTGTCTTCTGATTTTATTAGACTTGTTGCATCGAGACTCTTAAAAAATATATGTTTTCTTTATCCCTTCTAAGATTATGTACGAGCATTTCGAAAAATACAGTTTAACTGCTTATACCTTCTAATGGACATAAGTACCCAAGATCAAGGGCACACAATATTGTAGCCCTTTAAATTGTCATTCATTCTACATGCATTTTGAAACCGTCCCGATTCATTTCAAAGAATCTGTGGTTTTAAATTGATCTTTTTTTAGTTTTAAGAATTCCCGTAAATCCCATCAATCCCGATAATGCCAACCTTTCTGTGAGCTTTACTATATACTTTGTTGTTATGTAAACTAAAATAAAGTATATATACAAAAAATTTCCATTAAAACTACTTTATTTTGTTGATTGAGCCTTATGGTTCTTGCCAAAGCCGAAAGCTACCGTGAAAACATTTTTTGACAAGCAAAGTTATATTTATGACTTTGTGCTACGAACCGCCGGTTGTGATCTTTGCCGCAGCCAATGGCTATTCGAATACTTTTTATGTAAACGAAATTATATTTGTGAGTTTTCTACGAGCTAATGCTATAAACACAACCTCGCGACAAGTTGTCGTACACCGCCGCGACTTGTCAAAAATACATGGAGTCTTATGGGAATTGAGAAAAAAATAAAACTGTCGCGCTGCTGACGCGTACGACAACGACAGTAGTAGAAAATGTTCTACTTTTTTTTGTTGTCGCTCGTCTTGTTCTTCTTTTCTCCGTTTGTTTATTTTAAATGACATTAGAAATTAATAAAATTGTATTGAAATTACAGACATGTTCTCTGCTAACTTCAGCGCCAGCAGAGTTTTGATTTGTCGACGCGACAACTGTCGCGAGGTTGTGTTTATAGCATAAGGGTTGTGATCCTTGCCGCGACTGAAGGCCGCCATTTACGAATACTGTTTATGTAAAAAAAATATTTACGAGAGTATTCCACGAGCATGACTTTCATAATAACAAAGAGGTATATAGTAAAACTCACAGAAAGTTAGTATTATCATTTAATATTATAAAATTACATAAACTCAAATAATAAGTATATTATGTTGTATGTAGAAGGATAGAAGAATAGAAAGAATAAATAGAAAAGAAATAATAGAAAAAATAAGGTAGAAGAAAAATAACGTAGAAGAAAGGTAAAGGTAGAATAATTTTTGGTACCTAAATGTACTTGTTTGGAGAAAAATCTTAATTAAAGGGAAATAAGTGTACTTATTTTTACAAATACTACTATAACTCCTGAACTATAAATATCTGGTTTTAGAGATATAACGTTGCATTCACCTAATCCTTGAATTCTTCTCAAGCCAAGATGGCGACCTTCCTCGAAAAATTTTCACTTATTTGTGCTTTCAACGGTATAATATAACGGTAAAAAATCATTAAAATCGGGGTCCGCACCGTCTATACCTGTTCCCTCCCGGATGTTGGATATATGTAAATTCATTCCCTTTCGACAAGTATCAATATCTGTAAAAATCACAAAGAACCTCAATAGTTGTTAAATTTTTGTTTAGTTATTCAATATATATATCTATATAAGTATTATTTTTATATTTTTATAGAATATGGTACGAATGTTAATAAATAAATTACGACAATAATGGATTATGAATTACTACTTCTTAAAATACATACATGGATGATATATTCCCAATCTCGGCCCATTTCCTCCAGATGTTCGGCCTTTATAGCTTCTAAGGCCATGACACATTGAAATTACTGGTAGGATTGAATAAAACCCAGAAACATTTAAAAGTTAAAGACAATACCGATTTTCCTGTTCAATTTGGGACCAGTTCGCGCCGGGTGAGAGTAAAGAACGCAAAATTTCTTTACTACTTCTGGCTTTTTCTGAGAAATTGTAAACTGAATTTTCCAGTTCGCAGCTGCTTACCGTTTCAAAATTGGTTAGAAAACAAATTAAATCGTGTTTTGTAATTCGTTGAAGTTTTTGACAAGATTGAACGCTAAAGGATATTAGAACGAATTTCCGTCCGTTTTTGTCAAAATTGTTTAGGAGATAAACTGATTACGGCGATGTGTCGAAATTCATTACTCATTAGACACTGAAAAATGCACATCACCGAAACCGGTTTGTCTGCCAATCAAACTTGGCAAGGGATGACCGAAATTCGTTCCAATCACCTTTAGAAATTTAAACATTTCCCACAAAAATTCGCGATTTGGTGTTGAATTTGTTTTCGCTATTGTTTCTAAACACTCATGAACGTCTGTTTTTTGGAGCAAACTAAAATTTATTTACTAATTTGCCAATTCAATTTGTGTTTTTATCCAGACAAAAGCTTAATTTAATTGTAATAATTAAATGAATGAACTTTATTAAGAAAACATCGTCGGATGATTTACTTAATATTAATCTATCAGTCGCTAACTGTTGAAATCTCTTCCAATTACGTCGCCACCTAGAAAACAATTGCATAACAATTTATTTATTCTCTTCATTTATTCTTGGCCAAGATTCAGTCATTCAAGAAAGAAATATATTTCTTCCCTTTTCGAATTTTCTAAAGATTATTACAAATTCAAATCTTCAAATTCATAGAAGTGTCAACAATTTTTGCATTTTGTCTAATCAGCAGATTTTCTTAAACACATATAGCACATAATCTTCAAAAGGGTTCTTCGAGGGGTTCAAGTATATTCGCCTACCGCTTCCGTTTATAACACGTTAAAGAAAGCGTAACAGATATAGGAAAGCTTATATACTCCTGCTCAGAATAACCCCCGGAACCGATTAAACCATACTCATCCGTCCGTCCGTCTATCTGTCTGTCCATGCAAATCGCAATTGCAGACGAACGGGAAAGGGTATCGAGACGGGATTTGGCTTTTATGTAAAATGCCCTTTTAGAAGTCGATTCATTTTCTGCAATATAACATTCTATATAAGTCAGTTTGAGTGTCTATAGGAGTTTCTAAGCTGAAATTTTTAATTTTTACTGTCATTAATTTAACAAACAGAAAACTTTTCAGAATAAATTACACCAAAGAAAATAACGTTATTAATTTATGTATGTGAGGACGAATTTATTTCATGAATGATTACATATTCTTTTTCCGCATCTGGTAGATTACTAAAACAAAGCGCCTTTCCGCTTGGCCCATCGAGGGCGGCCGTAGCTGCTAGGAGCGGCGCAACTAGCATCAATTCGTCACTGAAGAGTATCAGCAGTAATATCGGCACAACGGCAAAGCATGAGCAAACATTATCGACGGCAGCAGCAGCATCAAATATTGCTGCTGCTGCTGCCACACCAACAGATAAAGAAAAGAAACGTAAGGAAGTCTCCAGTTCGAGAGTGAAGAAATTTCATCGGCATTTCTCGCAAGTATCGAAGGATGAAAAATTAATCAATTGTAAGTAAATACGTTAAAAAATCAAAAAATTTTTAAGTACAAATTGTGATTTCTTTTATTTTAATTTGTTTCGATGAATAGAATAAATATATTATGATATCCTATAAAGATATTAGTATCAGTTCGATTTTTATGCAATCTTATTGTACAGATTTTTCGTGCGCTCTAGTCAGTGATATTTTGCTGCAAGGACATCTCTATATAACAGATCAGCACTTTGCATTTTATTCAAATGTTTTTGGTTATGTGACCAAGGTGAGCTACGAAGGTCTCTCGCCAAAAATACAACCTCTAGTGCATTTAAGCTTTATATAGTCCAATATAATCGCATATACGTAACACGTCTTTGGATGTATTCTTTTGCGTGATTTAGGTTGTCATTCCTACATCGTCTGTGACAAAGATCTCTAAAGAGAAAACTGCTAAAATTATCCCGAATGCGGTTGGTGTGGCCACAGCCGATGAACGTCATGTTTTCGGTAGTTTTATTAGTCGCGAAGCGGCTTTTCGACTTATGTGCAGTGTTTGTCCTCCGCTAGCGCCAATTGAAATCTTACCGAAAATCTCATCCGACATTTTGGAATATTCCGAGGAGCTGTCAATAGAAGATGACAGTAGTTGTTCCATCAGCGGTAATGAAAGTCCGCCTCAATCAACCAACGTCACCAATTCAGATCAAGTACTTTTGCGCCGCAATATAGCTGGTTCGAATTTAAGCATTGCAACAAATAATGACAATGGTAAACTACTACGTCATTCAGGTAATGATGAAAAGCAACAAAATTTGTATCATAAAACTGAAATAAACAATGTTTCCTTTCTTACCACCGCCAGACATTCATAACCATGTGAAATCATTTAATACTTCTATGATGCAACACCAATCAATGCAACAACGTGCTTCAGCACCACCCACAGCGCAATGCAATAAAAGTAATAGTAATGAGAATATTAATAATAATTCGCCGCAAATTAGTAATACTTGTAGTAATAAATATAAGAGTGATTCAGTAAAATCTTCATTGACTACACTTTCGCATATGCCCGCCTCAACCGGTGCTAATACCAATAGTCAAGTGACAGAAACAAACATCACTATGATTATTGCAGGCACTGCATCCTCTACTTCCGCTTCATCAACTCCCTCACCATCATCGGTGTCATCAACCACTTCATTGCCAACCACAGTGTTGAACACACCAAAAATCGCGACACAGGTCGCTGCCACCAGCTTTAAAACTCCTCCAGATGACGCGATCTTTAAGCTAAAATTCCCTAAAGAATTGCATGTCGTCTACGTCGGCGTATTGCTTTCGATTATTTTGGCCCTGTTCTCCGTTTTTCTTCTGTATAGGATCTTAGATATCGAAGCTAAGGCTAATTTGTACAGCGGACCACCAATAATTAATTGGGTAACTTTTATATTTTACTTAATACATTCAGAATATAAACGTTCTAAGTCTCGACTTTCACATCTAATATAACTTCAGGGTTTAGTTAATGATGATGATATATTTACGGAAGCGTTACGGTGGCAAAAGGAGTTACAGGCAAAAAGCACAGAAGAAGCTCAGATTATACTCAAAACCAATTTAGAACAAATTGCGAAGGTAAGACGATTGTGTAAAGTCCCGTACGAATTTAAATCAGATTTTAAAAAATTAATTATCCGCAAAAGCAACTTTTCCCAGAAAAATACTGTGTATTCCAAAATTATGTCTTTCATGATTTTTATATAATAAAATTGTAAATTTCAATGAATTAAGCCCTTCCTGAAATCTTTAGAGGACAATTTTGAAAATTGTTTGACAATTTTTTAGTTGAAAAGAAAAGTCCCAATTTATATTTACTTTTTATACGAAGTAATCGCGAAAATTTTCGAAATTTAGATTTTAATCGAAATAAACATTTTGACCATACCTGAGTCTGCTTCACCAGTTTCATCTCAATATCCGTATGGATGTATTAAGCACCTATGTATCTCGGAAAGGGGCATGCTCCCCCCAATTATGCGAAGTGTTAATATCTAATGCTACCATTCAATCCCAAACAGCCTGCGATGACAATGTATATTCGTGCCGAATTTTATGTCGTTATCTCTCTCCGTTAGACTCCAATCGTAATTTCCATTGGCTAGCAGACACATAGACAAACAGACAGATGCACGAATATAGCTAAATCGACTCGCTAAAATTATCCAAAGCAGGATATTTTTCTGTACCTGTCACGCACAGTTCAATGCGTTACAAATAGATGAAGTGTATATACCCCATCCCTTCGGATGTAGGGCATAAAAAGTAAAATTTACTGTCACAAATTATTAGAACCCAGCCCATATCGGGCAACCCTTCGTCTGTCCGAAATTAGCATTCTTGGTGGTTAAAATAGCTAAAATTGATGCACAATTGGTTTTCAATTCTTGTGGAATTTGCTTGTGTCTTTCAGGTTCGGCGCAGCTTGGAAACCCTCTCAAATCTTATAGGCGACAGAAGCACTATGGCAGATATGACTACTACAGCTTCAGCTGAAACTTACAAATGCGATGATGGCGACTGAATTTATTATAAAAATTTAAATTTTTTTCTAATAATTATAATTCTAATTCCAATTTTTTATTGTGTTGACGATTAATTAGTAAAAAATATAAAATCAAAATAAATTATGCAAGAGCTTATGATTTGTATTGGATAATAGATAACTATTTTATTGTTAGAGTTACTAAATTATTGTTTGTCTAATATTGCCTCAGGAAGTGCTTGTGCTCGGAAGTGTAGATCCGGTTGATTTCTAATATACTCGTAGACAACTAGATGGGATACTCGTTACAAACCAGCGTGAAATAGAATATAATCGCAATATTATCCAGTAAACAAAGAAAACAGAGGCAACAATGTGGAGCACTTACCCGTAGTGTCATTAATTGAAACGGCATAAGGCGTAATTACAATTTAAAAGAGCATTTGAGAGCTGAAATAATGAGTATCCTACCTGATGATTTCCAATTTCCAGCATTATAGAAATATATTAAATTTATTCAATTCCCTAGAATTGTAAAACGAAATAAAAAAATTAAAAATAATTCAAACTAGATTATAAGCTTTATTGGACTATTTATAAAGCTATTTTAAACATTTCTGAAATTTTCAAATTAAAAAAGTTATACAAAATCTAAAAAAGTGGTGTACAATTACTTGAAAATAAATAATAAAAATATTGGCGAAGATTTTATGGTACCTGTAAAAAGGTTGTATTTTATTAAAAAAACGTTTTTGCTGTTTCGTGGGGCACACTTTTATTGTAACCGCAGAATCCGCGACGGTGATGAGCGAAATTTTCCCAATACATTTTCTATAAAAATTTCACGTTAGAAAATTTCGCCATCCGTCGCTGTGCGATAGATTTTTTTAACGCCCCACTCTCTTGGTTTCACTCTCTTGTTCTTTACTCACTTTCAGGGAAAAAGTGGCCACCTATTACATAAAAACGCTTTTAGTCTTTAGAGCTTTTACTCTTTACTCTCTATAGAAAATGTCAACAAAAATCATATGTTTTAGATATTAAGAACATTTCTAACTGTAAGAATATTTGAATGTAAATTTGGAATTTTATTGAGCATTTTTTGCAACTACGTACATATAAAAAGATATTTTGAAATTTGAAATATCTGCATTCGACGAAGTACTAACAACAGATGTGCGGCTTCACGAATTCTTATATAATTTGTCTTGTCTATTGTATAAAAATACTCGAAAAGTATAAAATCTGACATAAATTGGCGCAAGCCTGGGGGTTCTAGGTATAAAATTTAAATCAAATTTAATACTTCCCGTAATGTGATATCTGCAACTTTGGTTCTTGTAGCCAATGCCTCGAAAATAATATCAGTACTGGTCATACCGGTATCGGTCGGGAGTTACTGTGCGGCTATGTTCAACAGCTAACGTGTCTTCCATATCTAATAAATTTACTTAAAAATATTATATTTTCTTATTTCTGGGTTATGCTGCTCGAAAGAAGTGGAAGAACCTCCGAGACACCTTCATAAGGAACATGCAGCGATATATAATTTTTTATATATCTGCACCATTGGAAATTTGCAACGTGTCTCGGAGACCGACTTGTTGGATTTGGAAGCCACACCAAACATAAACAGATAGTACTTCGACACCTGCTCGGAAGCGCAAGCAAGAACCATTTTCCAGAGAAAAAATTTCGAAGCTGCTAGACAGCTACAAAACAACTCGCGACCGATACCAGTAGGACCATTACTCACATTCAGTTTGAGGCAGGCCACAAGAAATATCGCGGCAGATCTCACTTCTCGCCTAAAACTAATAATTGAAGCAGCGGTCTCCGATTATATTAACAAAAAATTGCTTGAATATTTAAATTAAGGACGATAAAAATGTTTTATTTTTTAATTTTGCATTTATTTATGAGTCAAGATGTTCTTTTAAAGAATTTCGCAATTCGAAAGCTTGTCGAGCCGATCGGTTTCGAAAGGGCAGCCTGAACGATTCCAAATTTTATGCAGTGGTTTCTGGAACATTACCTGCGTGTAGTATGTGGCATCTTTTTGAAGAATTAAGAAATTATGCTGTACAATTGTTGCTAAGATTATTTTATCAATATTTTTTGGAGCCGTGCCTATCGTGGTGTGAAGAATCCTCTATCGATTGGCCAAAATACCTAAAGCAATTTCAATAAGAACTCTTGCTTGAAACAATAGCGAAAAACTCTGAATTTGATAGTCTTTTGGTTGTTGGAACAGGAAGCGTATCGTTTAATAATCGTCTGCCAAAAACACTACGAACGAAGACTTCTTCATCGTTTTGGCTACCAACCCCTCCCACACCCGCCATCATAAACACATAGTCCGCACCGCGTGCTGCTACAAAAATCATGCTGAAAGACCTTCTGTAGGAGTAGAATAGCTATCCGCTTCCTTTGGGACAAGCTGTATTTAGAAGAATACAATAACGATAGAAAATATTCGTAACTTAAAATAGAAAATATATTATTTATGTTTATTAACTTTTCGTCAATTGCCCCAAGGCAATAAGGCACAAGTTTGGTGATAAAATTTTTGAGCTGTGTTCTCCCAGTCCATGTTATTTGGCTGAGATAAATAGGGACATTAGGAGGAACATTGGGAGATGGTACTCTAAATTCAGAGTATCAAGATATCATAAAAAATAAGTATTAGAGTGATTTTTGAAGTGGAAAATTAAGACCGCCCTGTCCCCTTTTCACTGGTTACGACTCACGAATACTATACATGAGATTTACAATATTGTTGATTGTATCCTCTTATTCACAGGATTGTTGTACAATATTGTTGTTTTTGTCTTTTTATAATTAGATGCAACACTGTGTTTTATTACGTGCAATAGAACGGCAAATCGAACCCCTTAACGGATTTGTAAATATGTCGCTTCCAAATACTCGTTAAAATAGATTTCATCAATTGAATGATGCAAAATTTAAAGTTACCGTTATAAATTTACCTGTTACTTTAAACCGGTAAAATTTCAAACATCATTCCAAAGTCAGGGTTGCAATATTTCCATCGTTTCGGTTTCTATCATGAGAGCCTAAGGCGAATAAATCCAGTAACAGAATTCCTCTCGGAATTACGGTCGCAGCGATATGTCAAAATCTTGCAAGCGAAAAGCCCATGCGGAGAGCTTGATGTTAGATTTGTTTGTGTAATGTCATATCTCTGATTTTAATTCCGAGAGAAAAGAAGAACAAGACGAGCGACCATGACAAATGTAGAACATTTCGCAATTCTTTCAATGACGCCGATAGAGATCGAGCCGATACTTTACTTTTTTTCAATTCCCATAAGTGGCTGCGCTATTTTGACATAGAACCGTGTCACGATTTCCAAATCGTGAGAGATTTTCTCTGTTTTTGACATAAGTCTGTAATGGCTCTCCAAATTAGGCGTAACAAAGTAGGTGTGAACGAGGAGTAACTAAAATTTTTGATAATTTTTGAGAAGCAATGTAATTAATTTTGACAAGAATCATAGCGACCTGAATGTGTTTAAACTATAATTTCCACATTTCATTAGATGTTGTACATAAGCTAATAATTGATTGCATATTTTTACAGTACTGTTTTGGAGTGAGAGGACGATGCTGAAATCACTAATATTTGATTTTTCTAAATTGCGGTAAGTATGCCTATGTCTTTAGTGCTAAAAAACTAACCTAATATTCCTCCTGTATTGGAAGCAAAGCCTGACGACTACGTTCATACAAGTGCGAGGAAAAGGCCGACTGAATCGTCCAAAATTGCGAAATCCTTACTGGTTTCTTCGTAAAAATCGAACGGTGGATATAAATAATTGAAGTTGTTATAGTCCGTGAAAATAAATGAGATTCTATTACTTATAGATTCAAGAGGATTTTGTAACACCAGAAAATGAATATTTCGTGAAGGAAATTATTCAAGATACTTATGGACCACCGGCTTTGGTTCGAGGTGTTGAAAGTTATGACCAGCATGCGAATAAATTGATCAAAACAACTGAGTTCGAGAAGCATCCATGGACGGAGAATTCACGGCGCTGTGGTTTAATTGCTCGGAAAATTGGCCAGTATCCGCTATGGCTGAAAAATGGAAACAAACTATATACAACCCTCCTACAAGTCGTGGATAATCATGTTATCAAATATATACCGCCAGATCAGTATAAACCCATGCAGAAGCCCAACGTTGCAAATATGAATAAATACGGTTGCCTCTTGGTGGGAGCAGAAAGTGCGGATCCGACACTTTTCACCAAAGATTACTGTGGGATCTTTCGCGATTCTGGTGTTATGCCAAAAAAGAATTTAGCACGATTTTTAATTTCACCTACTGCAGCGATTCCTCCTGGTACACAACTTAATGTAGATCATTTCCAAGTTGGGCAGTTTGTGGATGTGCGGGGTAAAACGTAAGAAGAATCATGTGAGTGGAATATATATAAATGTAATTTGTCCTGCTATTACAATTTCAGCGTTTATCGAGGATTCCAGGGTGTCGTCAAGCGTCACGGTTTCAAGGGTATGCCTGCGTCGCATGGTGTTACGAAAACCCATCGCCGTCCGGGTAATATAGGCGGCGGTGGTGAAAAAGGTCGTGTATGGCCTGGTAAAAAAATGCCCGGACATATGGGTAATCGATGGAGGAAATTGAAAGGTCTACGCATTTGGCGTATTAATACGAAGTACAATGTCATGTGGGTGCAGGGTAATAACGTACCTGGTCCCACAAATGGCCTTGTGTATATTTATGATACAATATTGCCCTTACGTAAACCAAAGTCTCCACTACCCTTCCCCACGAATTTTGACTCGGATGATAATGGACAGGATACTAATGATATTTGGTTTGAGGACGTGCACAACTTTAAAGACGAAACTATAACATTTCAACTGAAGGAAGACAAGTAGAATAAAGAGATGAAAATATAAAATAATTTTAAAAAAGGAGTCGATTTATATTTTTATTAAATTAGAAAAAACTTATTTATAATAATATAATAGCATAGTGTACGTTTGTTAACGCCCGTTTCATTAAAATATTTCTTGTTCTTAAGGCAGGTTCTTGAGTATTGATTTGACGAGTTTAGTCGGGGATGTATTCTTGCAGTTTTTTTGTTATTTTAGATATTCAAATTATTGGGGCTCCTAAAATTGGCCTGAGGGTCCTTTGCTGCTTTTCTTAATGAATAAAAATTAATTTCTATTTGTAATTCTAATGTATATTTCTTATGGTTGCCCTTATTTCTCAAACGCGCGGAAATTTATTTAGCATAAATAGACTTTCGTAAAACCTTCATTTGATAGAGCTTTTGTTAAAAAGCGTTTGCTTTCAGAATTGCTTGGCCCCACATTAAAATTCAAGCGATTGAAGCACAACTTCATTTAGTGAAAGTCGTTTGTATTGTTTTCTTCTGTCTAGATTAAACTAAGTATGTATATAACACATTCCTAATCTATTCCACATAGGAAACCTTTGGTGAACTGCTGGTTAAAATTCTCTGAGCTTCAATACGAAGTTGTTCTTCCATTTGGTAAAAACCACAAAATCAAAGTGTATAATAAGAAAATCTTTAGGCATCGAAGTCTACGATTTTTTACTTTATTTCAAAAATATATTAAAAAACTTGAAAAACTTGTGAGAATGATATATATTCATTTTTGCTTCACTTTTGCAAGTTTTTGTTTATGTAAGTCGAAATAGATTAGAAAAATAAGATTAGATAAGATATTATTTGGCTTCAAAGAGGTAATAATTATCCTGCTGAGAATATTTTATTTTTCCTTCCTTATGTAGCTTCTTTAAATGATGGGTAACGTTGTGAGCAGCTGCTGACCACAGCTCTTTTGGAGTTTCTTGGTAAACCTTTTCGACCACATTCATAACTTGTAGCGGCTGGTTGGGATGTTTACTAAAAAAATCCATAATCTGTGCCTCGCGCTGGTTGCGATGCGATATGTAGAACTGAATTTTCTCAATTGGATTCTATAGATATTAAACTTTGTATAGACTAGAACCAATAATTAGAGCTCAAAACATGCCTCAATGATATTTCCATGGCCGGGATAAATAACATTCGGTTTTATTTTTAAAATTTTGTTTAAACTCAGCATGTAATCGTATAGATCCTCGAAAACCGCAGTGCCCTCGCCTAAAATTATCATTGCAACGAAATCAAATTCTAGAGTTAAAACAGTAATACGATACATAATTTATATAATACCCAATATACAATCGCCGCTAAATAAACTACGATTCCCCATGGTTAAGATGACATGATCAGTAGTATGTCCCGGTGTATGCACAGCCTTTACTTCGGCCCCATCGACCTTAATTTCCTGATCATCATATAATGTCTGAACCTGTATATCATTTGGTATTTCCGGGCAAACATCTGGAGCGTCTGTACGAACATGCTTATACACTTGGCAATCTATATAAAATTACGTGATCAAATGCTTTATAGTAAAAAATTTCTTTATAATTTGCCTGCACCAAATTCATTAATCGTGTTTACCTCCTGTTGAACAAGACTTCAAAACATCCTTTACACCGCCTACATGATCATGATGCCAATGCGTAAGAATGATTTGGTTTATGGCTGCTTTTTCTTCCTTCAGTACTCCACTTAAATGTGTAATATACTCAGGTACGCCCATCTCGCCAGTGTCAATAAGAATACGTCTGGTAACGGAAAATACAAAGAATACTGAACCTTGACTTTTTACTTTCACACGTAGGAGTTTGTGACATAATACTAAAGTTCCACTTACTTGTCGCCTGTTCCCAACAAATACGTATTGGTCCCTTGCAAGGTCATTGGGCTGGGATTGCATCCCAAAATACGAATTACAGAGGACGTAATACGAGTCACCGGCGCAATGAGTGCCATCGTTGAACTTTCATCTACTTATGAAATGTAAAGAAATATAATACAAAGTGCATTCTACGTTTTAAAAAGTGTTCAAGTATTATCAGCTCAAGCATTTTATCAAATCAGCTGTTTGTGTTTTATGCAAAAATAATAAATTCGCGTTACTACCTCAACCAGTCTATTAACCTGTTAACTGGAGTATATAACAAAGATTACCCTGAGGCAGAGGTCGAAACTTTTATGACTTTTATAATAAAAGTCATGAAATAAGAGTTATTTAATGACTTTTATTTTAAAAGTTTTTCGATAAGAGTTATTCGATGACTTTTATTTTAAAAGTTTTTCGATAAAAGTTATTCAATGACTATTTTAAAAGTTTTTCGATTAAAGTTATTTGATGACTTTTATTTTAAAAGTTTTTCGATGAGAGTTATTCAATGACTTTTATTTTAAAGGTTTTTCAATGAGAGTTATTCTCATTGGTATAAATGCTTTCAAATATGAAAGCCATTTACGAGAAATTAAGAAACAAATATAAAAAATCAATTGTGCAGCAACTCAACTCTATGATTGTCAGGTAGAAAAAAGTTTCGTGCAGGAACTTCTTTACTAATTTACAACTTTCAAACTTCACCTTATCAATTATGAAGCCTGATAATTATTGTTTGTTTGAAGATAAGTTTATAAGAGTAACGAAAATATCTGCGAGGACATTCTTTTTAAAAAAGGCCAAATTCACAGTTGTAAATTCGAAATCAATATATCATTTCCAGCATATCATTTCGTATATAACAATAGTATGGAAGGACAGCAAAATATTCGGTTTTCTTATCAACAAATTAAAAAAATCTTTTATTAGAAAACCCTTCAGAATTTTGTGCCGTACCCTTTATTCACAGTTAAAACTCCGAAGATATTTCATCCGACCCCGGTAATTATTAAAATTACTTTTGTGCAAATTTAAGTTTGTATATTATCAATTTTGCATCACAAAAATGTACCCATCAAAATCGTATCACAAATTTAACTCTTCAACACCGCATAATACAAAGCAGCAAAGCTTTGGCTGTGGTAAGTTCTTCCCTAATAGTTAAGAATATAAAATGTTAGTTAATCTTAAACATAAAAACACATAATCTTCTGTTTTATTTTGAAGGACAATGGACAAACAATGGGATTCAGCTACCTAGCAGTGACATAAATGAGGAATTTAAAAAATTAAAAAAAGAGATGAAGAAACCAGACGATAAATTGTTGTTGTATTATAAGTAGATTGACTGAAGAAGTCATAAGTTTACGAAATGAAGTTCGAACATTTCAGCATAGTACGTGTAAAATGATTATTCTGACATAAAATAATAGAATAAAGGAATAATAATAGGATAAAAGATTTGCCAGTTAAGTCCGTAGAAAGCTTAAAAGAATTTGAAAATAATCTTCAAAACAATGAAGAAAGGAGAGAAGTTTTGTTATAATTTTCCTGTTATAATTTTGAAATTATTGACTACTAAACTCATTAACATGTTTAATTGTTAGTTTAGTTAGTTTTCTCGGAGGGAACAAAATAAAAGCCGAGCATTGCTAACCACTCTTTTATAAAGTTGATAAAAGGTAATATAAATATTAAGATGTAAGAAAAAGTTTGATAAGGTTTTTATTAAGTTTTCTGTTTTCGATAGATACATGTTATACAAAATTTAAAACCTGCGGCGAGATGCAAATTAACCATATTTTTCAGCAAAATGTACTTCACGTGAAAGATCGCCACATCAAACGGAAGAGGTGTGAAGTCCAATAATAACGTTCTTGTTGTTTTTGTTGTTGTTGTTCTTATTCGTGTTCTTCTTCTTCTTATTGTTCTTGTTCTTGTCCTTGTTCTTGTTCTTGTTCTTCTTGTTGTTCAAGTTCTTGTTCTTGTTCTTGTTACAAATGTTACAAATTTTACAAATGTAGCTAAAATTTGGTACATATTTGTTAGGAAACGCGTACTCGCGTCTACAGCAGTCAAAAACATGGGCTTCGAGTAGGGGCGGTTTGAAATCTAGAAGTCAAAGGTGTGGTGAATAGGTGAATTTGGTAAAAATTTACTTCGTGATTGTTAAAAAATAGTTTGAATAGGGAGATAATTGTGTGGAAATTGGGTATTGCTTTTGGTCAGTTAAGCTTTTAAATCACAATATTTGGTGATGAGTTGAGGGACGTATTGCTCTATGAAACCCCTTGCAATCGTTGCAGAAATCGCACAACTTTTGTTTATGCGCGGTGAAACAAGTTGTTTTTTTTGAAAACTTGACTCTTATATCTTACATAGGCTCTTATGGAGATCGAGAAGAAAGTTTTATTTCCAGTTGAGCCCACGCTACTGCTACGCCGCTAGCTACCAGCGGTCGAGCTATTTCTAAATTTTTGTACCAGCTAAAGTATTCTTTCCTTCTCTTTGTTTACTTTTATGACAATTGCGACAAAGCAATTTCTATCAATTTAATTTATTTTGTTGGCTTTTTGACACTGGCATCTAGCTTTCAGGTGCTATTGCTTAATTTAATCACTGGATGTTAACGGTTGCTATGGTTGTGCTTAAAAGCTTAAACACAACTATAGCAGCTGGCAGCTAGCGGGTCCTGGAAATGCCGTTAAAATCCGGTGATTAAATTAAATCATAAGTATCAAAAAAGACAACAAAATAAATTAAATTGGAAGCAATTACTTTGTCGAATTTGTCATAAAAGCAAAAAAGCGAAGGAAAGAAGAAGAATACGTCAGCTGCTACGAAAATAATATAGCTCGACAGCTGGCAGCTAGCGGCGTAGCAGTAGCGTGGCGTAAACTGGAAATAAAACTTTCTCCTCGACCCGCATAAGGGCCAATGTAATTTTGACAAATTGACTCACTGCCGGTTGCCAGCTGCAGCTAAATCACCAGATTTTCTATATTTCTGGGATATGGTGTATTATGAACTACAGTCTGCCCTCTTACTTTAGCAATAATATTGAAAGAATCAATTAATGGAATGTCTTTATCTCTGAACTTATAAGTTAATAAGGTACTATTGAAATAACTGAGCTGGGTAACTTAGAAAAATGCTTCAAAATTTCAATCGAAATAAATCCTTAAATTTATAGAATTAATTATGTCTGGAAAATAAAATATATAGTTTTTAATATGTCAGCCTACACATTAGACCGTATAAAACTCACCGAATATTCTGCCGAGGTTATGGTATATTTTGAGAAACATAAATTAATAGAAATCATAACGGTAAAAATATGCAAAAAACGGAAGGAATTGGATTTTGAAATGAAATGTATTAAAAATTGCTTTCTCATAGCGACTTATTTCTGAGATAGTCCTGGAACAGCCAGAAGATGTGCAAAAATGGATTGGTAAGAATTTGATTCGAATTGCCGATGAAATCTACAGCTACTGTCGTGAAAAAAGCTTCAAGGGTGAAGGGAATAAACAAATGGAAATTTTCCAACTACCCGGCAGATTTCTACATCGCATCGTTATATTTGGAAGACGAGGTTCTGGACGCAAAACTCAAGCAATGGCACTGATAAGGCGATTTAACTTAGTTTATAGTGAGTTGACTAGCATTCTTTTTCTTCATTGTTTGTAAGTCCCCAAAACGACTCTACTCTAAAGAAGTAATTTGCATTAGATACAATGGAAAATTGCATCGTGTGAAATATTTTAATTTTAAGATATGAGTCAGAGATTGATAAGAAAAAACAAGAGATTGCAACAGAGAAAAGGGATTATCAACAGAGATGACGAGATAGGACACTCCACCAAAGATAATGAGTTAGGGCATTCGCACTGATGCGCAAACATTTTTAGTATACATTCATAAAGTACAAGGTACAAGTTTCTTAAGATCAGAGATAAAGAGCAGAGATAAAGAGATAGGGTACTCCCAATTCACCACGCGGAAAAGTGATTTGTCGTCTATTTTTTATGCATGGTTTACACCACATACACTATACTTGAACTTGAGTCATATTGTTAATATTGCTTACTTTCATCCAGTTTCCAGAAAAAGTCAACAACATGTTTCACCGCGCATAAACAAAAGTGGTGTGATTTCTGCAACCATTGTAACGGGGTATCATAAAGCAGTATGTCCCTCAACTCAGTACCAAATATTGTGTTGTGAAAGCTTGAGAGAGACCAAAGAAAGTATTCAATTTTCGCACAGTTACCTCCCTATTCATTGTTGAACCATTTTTTAACAATCACGAAGTAAATTTTTTGAAAGAATTAATCAAAATCCGTAGAAAGCTCTACCATATGCACCAAATCTTTGACGCTTAAAATACATACACCCTCTACTCTACTCAAAGCCCATGTTTTTGATTGTTGTTGACGCGAGAACGCGTATCCTAAGAAATATGTAACAAATTCCAGATAAATTTGTACAATTCTGTGATTGTATAAATAGTAAAACCTCTGCCGGTATTTGGCTACCGGCTGCCGAGTTTGGGGAGTGGGACTCCTCCTCATGCAACTCTACGTAAAGACGATGGTCTCTACCCGCGTGAACTTTGGGTATTAACCACAGCCACCACGAAGTTCCCACTGGGGGGCCTACCTACGATGTGCTATATGGGTGGAATTTATATTAGCGGGTCCGAAGACCCTAAGTGCACGTCACCCGTAGCACTATTTTATAGCCTTTGGTGAGGATTCGTAACTACCCAAGTCTAGTCCGTGGCAACTGAACTTTAACAGACCTGATTGCCTGATTGCCAATTTGTTGCTCCATATCGCAACGGGACCGGCATCCGGTCCGGTCCGGTCCATATGTACAGCATGTAATGGTCTAATCTTTCATTTATTCAGTCCGTGATGTCAAACCACTACGAAGCTACGCAATTGAGCGTCGCGTCCAAATAGTAAAACTTTTATCTTTATCAGAATTATTGTTCGTTACTGCAAACGTTAGGAGCATTGCGCCAATTTTATGAGACGTTCCAACGTTTAGTGTACAATATCCAACTTATCCAGGAGGGAAAAAAATAATGATAACAGACGACGCTCTGTGTGCGCTGACTGGTCAATATGGGTCAAAGACGCAACATTGACCGAGAGATCGGCTTTAGGGGCGAGGCGCATTTTTGGATGCATGGTCACGCGAATAAGCATAATTGCGTATAACGGATAATTCTAACAAATGAGTTTTACGAGTTGGTTCGGAGCGGCGTCTGTGATTGGTCCGTGTTTTCTTTAAAACGTGCTTCACAGAACATCGTTGAGACTGACCGAAATTGGACGATATAAACGTAGCCGACATGTGTTTCCAGCAGACAGCGCACGTGCCACGTGCTTATCAACAGAGATTAAAATCTTATCAACACGGCGTTCTGCATGAACGGTTTGAGGATATAATTTGACTCCGATGGAATTTTTTTATGGAATTTCCTGAAGGTGCGGGTCTATACCAATAAACCGCAGTCGACCGATGTCTTGAGAATCTATACAACGCTCAAATTCAGTAGACTTAATGCAGCAGTCATTGAAAATTGGGCCACTCGAATCCGCGCTGTAACGAGGAAGCGCAGCGGAAATATAAACGACGTTAATTTCTGCAGATACACGAGCCTTTGAAATAAAAAGAAAATTTCATTAACAACTCTCTGGCTCCAAATGATAAATCTTTTGTTTTTTGTTATTGCTGTAATTTAATATTTAGAAAATAACATCATGGTTCACCATTCATTACCTAGAATGGTGTGATTTCTGCAATGATTACGAGGACATTATATAAAGTAGAAAACAGAGATAAAGAGATAGGACACTACACAAACATGTAATTTGCTAATTCTATCTCAAAAATCCCGTATTTCACCGAAAAATCTGGTAGCTCACCAGAAAATCATCCACCATGTGTGCACAGAATCGTATGAATCTCTTTCGAAAAATATCGTATGAATCTCTTTCGAAATATATGAATTAAAAATGTTGGTATATCAACGCGAAGACAAAAAGTCTTAATTATTGGAAGACAAAAAAATCATTATTGTATAATAATACCATGGATAAGAGAAGACAATGACAACAGTGTAAATCTCAAGTAGTGTCCGCGAGTCACAACATCATAAAAAATATGCGCCTGCCACTTTTCGAAACGGCGAATTGGGCATCCTATTTCGTTATATTTGGGAGGAAGCCCAATTCAAATCAAATATTCTATTTTTAAAAGCTTGAGAGAGCAATACAAATTTCCAATTTAAAAGAAAATAGTGGTATAAATTGTAAAGGGTACATTTTATTCTATATAAAATGGTATCCATCCACATCTACGTGCAAAAAATGAAAAGTTCTAACTTAGCAACTAGGGAAATTCCTTTTATTCTATTCTACTATTACTATTCAATTTTAATTATTATTAAATTATCTTTATTATCAAATTGTAAGAACGGTTTCTTTTAGTGTTTAGTGAACTATCAAATAAAAATATCGAGTTTTTCGAGTTGTAAATTATTCATCGATTTGGAGTTTCTTCGGTAGATTTTAGTAATTCGGAAATCATTCAACGAGTGAGTCTGTCTCCCATAATTAGTAATTACTAGAAACTAGAGGTAAAGAGATAGGACACTTCGCGCTAACCCACATTTCTGTGCTCTATACAATTACAGAGTGGTACAAATTTAGCTGGAATTTATTTCTTATAAAACGCGCAAAAGCAATCAAAAACATGGGATTTGAGCAGATATGAAGATGCCATAAATATGGAGATAATTATGTGGAAATTAGATATTGTTTTTGGTCTCTCAAGCTTCTAAAACACAATATTTGATACTGAGTTCAGGGACGTACTGCTCTATGAGACCCCGTTACATCCGCTGCAGAAATCACACCACTTTTGCTTATTCGCGGAAAAAATTGTTGTTTTTCTGGAAATTAGATGGAAGCAAACAATAACAACAATATGACACAAGTCCACGTATAGTGATGTAAACAATGCATGAAAAATAGACCTCAAATCATTTTTTCGCGTTGTGAATTGGAAGTGTCCTATCTCTTTACCTTTCCTAGAAATCTCTTACTATCTCTATTTCTTTACTATCGAATAACTCAATTATTCACTAGTTCTTAGTAAATCAGAAATCGTTCAGCGAGTATAAGCTGATACCAAATTAGTCAATCAAGAGCAACGAGTTAGTTAATTATGTTGTAAACATCACAAGTTGAACTCGAATAGGTCGAGTGATTGAATGAATGAATGAATGAAAAAAATAATTGGACAGTTAAAATTATTCAGTAACTAACTATCGACAGGTAGAAATCGACGATAGTTCCCAACACTAGTTTCCTTGGGAGCGGAACCGCTGGCCAAAGCTAGAAAATTTTATCCGTGAAATAGGTTTAATAGAAATATATTCAATTACTACAGCAACACAAAGGTTTAAACTTCGTTTAAGATTTTTCATTGTGGATTGAAAATAATCAATTCAATTCAATAAACTAGTAATTAGCATTATGTATTGAAGTTTTTTGATTGAATTCAAACACTCGAAATTCGATTGAATTCTACTAGAATTTATACAATAACAAATTTGTACAATTTGGTAAAATATAGCGCCACTTCCTTATCCGTAGTTGATGCTGAACAAATTATTTATCAATGTCTGAGAGCTAGTTCTGATGATTTGTCAATTGAGTTGCAGAATGCTTTTGAATGTGACGACGTGAATGTTAAGTCCAGAGCATTGGATAAAATTATTGCCAGACGCTTGCTTCAAATGGATGCCTTACGGCAAGGTTGGGTGATGATTAATTATCCCAATAATTTACGAGAATTTCAGCATGTTCTGGAGGATTTCAAAATTCCCCCAAATAAAATAATTTATTTGCACTGCCCGGAAACAGTTGCGAAGAGGCGTTTATTGGCGATGCCATCTTTAGGACGCCCACAGGATATTTGCGAATATATTGAGAATGAAGTAACAAATAATATATTTAAAAAATATTGTATTTAATCAAATAATAATAATAATAATTTTACTTTTCAGATGCGTTACTTTAAACAAACCGAACCCGAAATACTTGAGTATTTGAAATGCCGACACGAGACCGTATTCATTGATGCTACACATTGCTCTAAAGTGACCAAAGGATTGATATGGGCTAGTTTGGAAAACTCCTTTTATCTGATGGGTGGAAAAAAATGAATTCTGTGTTCTCCCTTGCTCAAGTATATTTCTTAGTCTTAATGCAAAGTAATTTTATAATGTAGATAATTTTTTAATTTAACATAAATCTTTGTGTCTTTTTTATATCTTGCTATATCCAGTTAGTGTAAAAAAATTTTACGTTTGTGTATTAAATAAATTTATCATCAGGGCTATAAAAAATAATCAGCCCTTATTACGCAAAAGGATACGAATGGATAGACCGACACTGGTCTTGACGAGGCGTTCAAAATGTTTGCAGCAGAGATAGTCCCAGGACACTCG
The DNA here is from genome assembly GCA_963966595.1 of Physocephala rufipes. Lineage (NCBI taxonomy): Eukaryota > Metazoa > Arthropoda > Insecta > Diptera > Conopidae > Physocephala > Physocephala rufipes. The sequence goes on from OZ016504.1 coordinate 20,078,729, forward strand.
TTGTTGTAAACTATAAATTCGTTATAATGGCCACACATTGTATTGGTCTCACATTGTATTGGTGAATTCAATAGACTATAAAAATGGTTTTTTATAGTCTATTGAATTCACCAATACAATGTGAGAACTCGTCCGATGCTGTTCTTGTTCACTGTGCGTTTGCTAACAAGGGACATATTTGTCACCGAGCGTGTTGAAAACATTTTGCCCAGCTTTTATTTCTATATAATTTTCACCAAAGGTATACAATAGTGGTAGGCTTTATTTTAAGAAAATCAATGGGGGACTGCGCAGATGGAAGAGTCCCCAAATGAATGTGAAAAGAAAATAATAAATATGTATAATTAATCTCTATCATCACGGAACAACCAAATATATTGCAATGAAATACAATTCCCGAACATCATTTTATACCAGAAAAGTGATTTATAGATCGGTTTCTCGTTTATAATAATGAAATAAATACTAACTACATTAATTTTAAGTTTTTGTCTTCTGAATACTAATATTAATTTATTTATCAAATGATTAAAAAATAAGAAGTAATATTTTTATATTTAATGAATTCATACAAATTTTTTATCGCTTTTCACCTTCAACCCCCTAACATTGAAAACAATGCAAAAACGCACATGCGAGTGTCGTTGGCATATATATATATATATATATATATATATATATATATATATATATATATATATATATATATATATATATATATATATATATATATATATATATATATATATATATATATATATATATATATATATATATATATATATATATATATATATATATATATATATATATATATATATATATATATATATATATATATATATATATATATATATATATATATATATATATATATATATATATATATATATATATATATATATATATATATATATATATATATATATATATATATATATATATATATATATATATATATATATATATATATATATATATATATATATATATATATATATATATATATATATATATATATATATATATATATATATATATATATATATATATATATATATATATATATATATATATATATATATATATATATATATATATATATATATATATATATATATATATATATATATATATATATATATATATATATATATATATATATATATATATATATATATATATATATATATATATATATATATATATATATATATATATATATATATATATATATATATATATATATATATATATATATATATATATATATATATATATATATATATATATATATATATATATATATATATATATATATATATATATATATATATATATATATATATATATATATATATATATATATATATATATATATATATATATATATATATATATATATATATATATATATATATATATATATATATATATATATATATATATATATATATATATATATATATATATATATATATATATATATATATATATATATATATATATATATATATATATATATATATATATATATATATATATATATATATATATATATATATATATATATATATATATATATATATATATATATATATATATATATATATATATATATATATATATATATATATATATATATATATATATATATATATATATATATATATATATATATATATATATATATATATATATATATATATATATATATATATATATATATATATATATATATATATATATATATATATATATATATATATATATATATATATATATATATATATATATATATATATATATATATATATATATATATATATATATATATATATATATATATATATATATATATATATATATATATATAATATATATATATATATATATATATATATATATATATATATATATATATATATATATATATATATATATATATATATATATATATATATATATATATATATATATATATATATATATATATATATATATATATATATATATATATATATATATATATATATATATATATATATATATATATATATATATATATATATATATATATATATATATATATATATATATATATATATATATATATATATATATATATATATATATATATATATATATATATATATATATATATATATATATATATATATATATATATATATATATATATATATATATATATATATATATATATATATATATATATATATATATATATATATATATATATATATATATATATATATATATATATATATATATATATATATATATATATATATATATATATATATATATATATATATATATATATATATATATATATATATATATATATATATATATATATATATATATATATATATATATATATATATATATATATATATATATATATATATATATATATATATATATATATATATATATATATATATATATATATATATATATATATATATATATATATATATATATATATATATATATATATATATATATATATATATATATATATATATATATATATATATATATATATATATATATATATATATATATATATATATATATATATATATATATATATATATATATATATATATATATATATATATATATATATATATATATATATATATATATATATATATATATATATATATATATATATATATATATATATATATATATATATATATATATATATATATATATATATATATATATATATATATCGATAATAAATTTTGTTTTCATAAAAGTATCCATATGTGGCAAAGTGTCCATACCCTCAGGACGTAAAATGCTGAGGCAAATATATTTTTTGCATAAAAAGTATTCATATATGGCCTTCGGTCGCAGCAAGGATCAAAACCCACGGCACGTAAAATACTAAGGCAAATATAATATTGTTTGCATTAAAAGTGTTCATATATGGCGGCCTTCGGCAGCGGCAATGATCACAACCCTCAGCCCGTAAAATACTAAGGCATATACATTATTGCAGTGTTCATATATAACGGCCTTTGGCCGCGGCGAGGATCACAACCCTCAGCATGTAAAATAGTAAGGCAAATATAACATTGTTTGTACAGAATGTGTAAAAATATATTGTAATTATTTACAACTAAGTTTATTTTATATTTTTTTTATCGTTTCTAATTTATAGGCAACTATTTTTAATTGGAACGGTCATAATTCTGAAACTAAACGTATGCGACCAAATCTTTCTTGTTTTTAGGGATAATTCTACCACATAGAAACATACATAGTCGTACAAAAATTATTGGGGATTTTGTGCGGAAGTAGAGTTAATCTTATGTTCATGAAAATTAATGTACCAGGACACGCGTTTTTAATCCAAACAGCCCTGAAAAGTTATGTGAATGGGAAAGATGAATGTTTGAACGCAACCATGGCTGCTTAGATGGCGATTTTAAAAATTAGAGGTTTTAAAGTGCAAAATA
>OZ016504.1:20082428-20317428 GCA_963966595.1 Physocephala rufipes
TCAGAGTAGAATTTTCAAATAACGTAACAATATATATATATATATATATATATATATATATATATATATATATATATATATATATATATATATATATATATATATATATATATATATATATATATATATATATATATATATATATATATATATATATATATATATATATATATATATATATAATATATATATATATATATATATATATATATATATATATATATATATATATATATATATATATATATATATATATATATATATATATATATATAATATATATATATATATATATATATATATATATATATATATATATATATATATATATATATATATATATATATATATATATATATATATATATATATATATATATATATATATATATATATATATATATATATATATATATATATATATATATATATATATATATATATATATATATATATATATATATATATATATATATATATATATATATATATATATATATATATATATATATATATATATATATATAATATATATATATATATATATATATATATATATATATATATATATATATATATATATATATATATATATATATATATATATATATATATATATATATATATATATATATATATATATATATATATATATATATATATATATATATATATATTATATATATATATATATATATATATATATATATATATATATATATATATATATATATATATATATATATATATATATATATATATATATATATATATATATATATATATATATATATATATATATATATATATATATATATATATATATATATATATATATATATATATATATATATATATATATATATATATATATATATATATATATGTAAATATAACTCTCAAGACACCACCAAATTACAGTGAAACAATTACCCGAGCATCGTTTTATACCAGAGTTATTTGTTGTTAAAAGCTAACTATAGTAATTTTGGGTTTTTGTTCACTAAATAATATTAGTTCATTTCTAAAATGATTAGAAAATAAGATATAATATTTTTTATGTTCATTGAATTCATACAAATTGTCTATCGTTTTTCACCAAAAATCCCTTTAGAATCGATACCAGTGCAAAAAGGCACATACGAGTGCCGCTGGCGTGACTACAAATTCCCAGTGAAACTTGGACCAATTTCTTAGGAAGCTTGTACTTTTTTGTGAATGTGTGCCCAAAACACGCATGGATTAGTGCGAGTGTCGTATCTCTTTATCTCTGGTTTGCAGCATGAAAAACGTCCTCAAATAAAGTCCTCCAAACGAAAGATCTTTTTGCCTTGTTTTTTTTTCTAGTTGTTTCGTTTCCCGAACACAAAAATGTGATTACCAGTTTGAGTATTCTTAAGCAAGTTACAGAAAGGCACATATTAGCTTTCGTAACGTTGTATAAACAACCCAAATTTCTATTTTTTAAAAAGTTCCTATAAAAGTGACGCCTGTCGTCTGGAGTTTTTTAAAGTTTTAAAATTTTATTGTTCGTGGTGTATGTAATTTTTTTCCACACTTAAAAGATTGCTGAATATATATTCAGAACTTTGTTATGAATAATACTCCAGATAGCTGCGCTGTTCGGATCGCAGTTCGAGAAAGGCCTCTGCGTGAAGGTTTGGGGTGTTTTAAGTATGGGGAAAGCGTAATTAACTATCACTCCACCAGTTCAAACGTAAGTATAGTAATGCAGTTATAAACGAATTACACCAAATTGTTTCCAGATTATTGTGGTGGACGAGCGCCCATTTGCCTTCGATATTGTACTTAATCCCAGAGTCTCCCAGGAACAAGTATTCGATATTCTTATAAAGCCATTAGTCGGAAAGGTGCTTCAAGGATTTAACTGTACAGCATTAGCTTATGGTCAGACAGGCACAGGGAAATCATACTCTATGGGACTTGATGCAACCGTGAGTTATGTTGAGACAATTTGAATATTTATTGATTCTTAATATTAGCAGAATTTTGAAGGGGAGAACATTGGTATAATTCCACGTTGCTTGAAGGAACTGCTTAAATATGGAGGAGATAATGACGAAAATTCTTTATCAACAGTTGCAAGACGTGAAATTTGTGTGTCCTTTGTTGAAATATATAACGAGAAAGTTTATGATCTGTTAGCCGATAATTCCACTGAACCTATTATAGCTAGAGGTTGTTGGCGACACCAAAATACGTTCATGCTCTTAGCCTTAAATAATTAATATTCTTCAAGGTTATAGATATACTGGCGGTACACGCAAGGAAATTGCAAGTCTTCAAGATTGTTATAACATTCTTACGTTGGGAAATAAAAATCGTCATGTACGTCCAACAAAAATGAACTCTCAAAGTTCGCGATCACATGCGGTTTTTTCTATTCATCTACGCCTTTTGCATGTCGATAAAATCATGACTGCTTGCTTAAACTTGGTAGATTTAGCAGGATCGGAAGGGGTGCGTCGTACCGGACACATAGGCGTAGCTATGTCTGAAGGTGTTCATATAAATCAGGGCCTACTCACAATCGGAAAAGTATTGCATGCGATGACCATGGGTTATAAAGTTATTCCTTACCGAGATAGTGTGCTTTGTACCGTTTTGCAAGGTAAATGAATTTCATTTTGCAATTTATAATTTATTATGTCCGCTGTTACAGAGTCTTTAAGTCAAAATTCGTATTTAACGCTTCTTGCATGCATCAGCCCACATAAGGAGGACATAAGTGAGACTCTTTCTACATTAAGATTTGCACAGAACGCTAAGCAATTGAAGTATAATCCACAAATTAATTTGGTTTCCTCTGAGATGGAGGTAAATTATATATTTTATACACATACTCACTATCGTTCATAATCACGGTATAATGATACCGATGATGGTATTTTGATGATTCTATTTTATTTATTTCATTGCATTCTAATTTACAGAAAAGTAGAAAAACTCCGCAAAAAACACCATTTAAAAGATGCGGTTCCATTTTAGCAATAACGCATAAATCATTTTCAAGGAAAGCACCCCTTCACAGGCAAACTATTGCTACTCCCAATAAATCCAAGAAAATATGCGTCAGCAAATTCAACAAGACTGAGATTCAGATGACACCTAAAGAAAAACAAAAGTAAGCGCTTTGATGGAAATTACAAATTACAGCAATCTATTTATTTTAATGTTAAAGAGCGTCTGTGATCCACGGCATTAATTCAAATATTGGGATGATACGCAGCCACCAGACAGGTATAGGTTTTAATCGAGATTCCCTATTCAGCCGGCCTAATGATACCATGGATTCCCAATCTTCTCTCATTCCTTTTAATATTTCAACATCAACTAGTCTGGAAGCACCTGAAGCTAAGCCAGTTTCGGGGAGGTAATATAAAACTATGGCGCTTACGCACTCATTGTATAGTTGTAATTTTTCTTTTACAGTAGTTACAGCCCAGTTGTTCGCAAATGCATGAGCGAGTTTGAGAAAATCATAGACCACAAAATGGAAGAAATTGTGAGAAATTTAAAAAGTGTTTATAATGCTGCATCCTCTTCCAGTTCAGTGCAGACGGAAGGTTGTAATATTCTCGAAACACAAGATAAAGTTCTTCCCCGAGACATTCGTCAAGAAATTAAGGTCATAGTACAAGATTTGTACCACCAGAAAACAGCGTGTATAGAAAAGGAAAACATTGAAACACCGACTGTAAAAGAAGAAGCATATCAACTTATTAAAAAATCGACACCAATTAAAAACACAAAAATTCAACCGGTGAGTACCGTCAGTACAAATTTTACATTGAAAAATCGTTAGTTTTACGTTATCTTTGTTATCGATTTAGTCCGCCACCAGCAGTCCTGTCTCTAAAGTGACGGATATTTCAGGGATAACCAAGGAAAAGAAATTGAATGAAAGAAACAGTTGTGCCCTTATTGCAGTAGAGGAGAATTGTAACGGAGCAGATAAGGCTCTCGATTCTTATGAAGAACCGTCTAACCAAAATATGGGCACTAATTTGCTACGGCGTTCAAAACGTCTCTCTTTAAAAAGAATTCATAATTCAATCGCGGATATAAGCTCTACTTCAATTATATTATGTAGACAGAGTCAGCGTTTGTCCTCTATTAAAGAGGTAAATGATTATAAAAGACGCAGTATACGCTTGGCTGCTAATCTCAATACATCGCGGACTGATCGGAAATCAATTATTATTTCCGAAAAGCGGAAGGGTATGGTTCCTGCTGAATTAAGGAACAGTATCATTGCAAATTACTTCGAGAGCAAAAGTCTTAACATACAAAAGCAAAAGAAGACTGATACCAAAAAGAATCATATAAAGGCTATACTTGAGATTATTAATACGGGTTCCATGAAAGCATTGCAATTACTGCCTCAAGTAGGGCCGAAAACGGCTTTTCATATAATAACACATCGAGCTATAAATGGCAAATTTAAAAATTTAAGCGCGGTACAGAAACTTCCTATATGGAGAGGCAAAGCATGGGAACGTTTCTCAACGGTACGACAATATAATTTCATATAAAACAAGTTTTTCAAACATATTTTTTTCATTTTCAGGCAAATATGTTGGTTTGAGTATATTTTGTAATTCGATCTAAAAGTAATGAAAGTGTAATATAAGTAATATTAGGGCAATTTCTTTGAAGTATTAGGAATATCTGCAGTCATTGTACAGCGTAAAAATAACAGGAAACAGCTTTTTCCTTATTACAATTTATAACTGGGATACATATGGTTAGAACGTACGGGGCGTTTGCATAAAATGTGACAAAAGTTCTGAAACGAACTTTGCCAACACAAAAATAACTGCAGGGGCGGATGTAAATCTTCCTGAATTCGTGACGGAGATTTTCGAGAAAAACACTTCAATTAACTAAAAAAGTGGATAGTAGTGGTATCTATGATCTGTCAATTAATCGGGAAAGCAAGTGAATCTGTCCATTAAAGTGAAAGGAATCGGACATACTTCCGATCTAAAAACTTCAATTCACGTCTCTCAAAAAAATTCATGAACAACATTTTATCCTTTTTCTCTAAGCTTTTCGACATTCATACCCCTTTCATGGCCATTCGGCCCATTGACGAAATTCCAGTAGTTAAATTCGTGTCCCATTTTTTTCGTATCCCATCATTATTTTATAATAGTTTTTACTGCTAAGAGTGATTTCCTTAGAAGTCGGTCACTTCAAAGTAGTTGGAGAAACTCACTTACTAAAACGCATTATCGTGTTCATTGCATCGAACCAATCTACTTCTTCTGAGCTTTTGTCGCATTTTTTGCGGAATTCCTGAGTTCCCTATATTTCCCTATCCCTATATTTGTATTAGAGATGATTGTTGCAATATGTTAGTAATGTTTATTTTTTCGATTCGCTGTACACAATTTGCATTTAAATATATTTTATTTTTCGATATTTTTACAAGTATTTAAATCAGAACCCGAGGTTTATTTTAAAATCGATCACAAAATTGGAACAAATAAATCTCCATTCATATTAAAAAATTTAAATTTCTCATAATAATTTCGGTTTAAAATAACTTTTGTATGAATAGCGATCGCAAGGAATGAATGAATGAATTTTAATTCGCGTCATTAGATTTTTATGGTGAAAAAAAAACTCAATAAAATTTCGATCTGAAGATGAAAATATATTTTATAAATAAGATAAATAAAAATGTCTCTTCAACGTTTCTTTAGGATTTTCTTAACTAATTATTAGTTAATTTTTGTAGTGGAGTTTTAACTTTCAATAAAAATTATTGCCTTATTAGCTAGCATTGGTGTATAATACTATGTTCGCAATAGGCCGAAATTGCTTCTGAAATTGAGGCAATTTCATCTGAAATTCAACGCATGTAATTTATATCTAAATAGCATAATTACAAAATACATAAAAAAGCCACTCCGAACAAAGTAATAAAGTAACCTTGTTTTATACCCAACCCCCGAAGGCTTTAGGGTATACTATGTTTGTAACGCATTAAAGGAGGTGTGCAGGTATGGGAAAGTATATATATTCAGGCTCAGACACTCCTGAGTCGATTTAGTCCTGTCCATCCGTCTGTCTGTGTGCCTGTTGAAATCACGATTACGAGAGAACGAAAAGACATGGCCATGAAATTTGGCACAAATTTAAATTGGCGGAATCCGGTAAGAAGCACTCCTACTTTTGTTAACTAATATTGCGCCTGGGCTTACTTTGTAACGTTTTATAATGTCTGTAGACAAAATTTTATTCTGGAAATGAACCGCGAATACTAAATTACTTTGCAAAAAGTGGGCGTTATCCGCGTCTCAATTAGGAATATGGATGTATCCTGTATACATGAGTGGATTTAAAATAATTTTTTTAATATAAACGGACTTGCAGACGACCTTGTATTTCATATATCTTTTACGAAATCCACAGTCAAAGCCAGAAGAGGAAGCAATAATAGTGCGTTTACACCGACCCAAAATGCAGCTTATCCCAAATTTACGCCTAAAATCATGCCTCGAAGTGTAAAATTGTCAAGCAAAAAATCAGAACCAGACAATTAAATTATTCCCAGAAATTTACAAAAGCATATTCCGTCCCTGACGATAGATCTGGACGTGGAGAACTCCGAGTAAATTCCAAAATTGAAGATTGTCAAACCATTTTCCATATGCACCATTTTATAATCGCCCATTGCCTCTAAATTTTGCGCAAGCATTATCCTCATTTTTATGTTTACAAATCCATAATTTTTGGGCTCAGTATAACAGCCGTTCAGCTATCATTCAGAAAGTGAATAAGGCAGTGTAAACAGTTTTCAAATGCGTCATTCCAAATGCGAATTTTGAGCCGGTGTAAACGTACTATTCTGAAAGTTTTTATGGGATTGTTGCTGTTTCTGTTCACTGGACAAGTTAAAATGCGTGATTTTGGATCAGTGTAAACATGATATAAACATGCTATGGTCGTATTGACTATATGTCCTCAAATCGTGGTTTAAATTTATGCTATAGTTATAACGAGGAGATATAAATTATTCTCCCGTCATGGCTAAACTCTCAAATATACAACGAACAGTGCTAAATGGAATTGGAATTGAATAATATAGTATAAAAGTTAATATATGTACATATATGTATTGTATTGACAGGGTAGTTCTCTTTTGAAAACTGAATATTAGTTTAATAAAAAAAATTACAAACAGATATTTACCAGATCTCTTCAAAGTTGGTCGGAATTTAATCATTGGATCTTTACGATTTGGCTCGACTAATTGAGTCTGTTCAGATCTAAGCGAGCATTCCGGAAAACCGCGGAATATTGCCTCCAGTTAAAGTTCCGGATAATACTTGCTTCATAATTGTGAAATCGAGACATAAAATAATTTTCCAATTCAAAATATATGTGTTTATTACGGATGTTTCCTCATTTGAATTAGACCACATTTATAAAATTTAGAACCTAGGAACCACCCTGTAAGGGATGGGTACAGTTGGAATCCCGCCGAAAAGTATGCCACACTTTCTACCAATATAAAAACATCTGACTTTTGACATAATTTCTTACCATGAACAATTAATTAAACGGGAAATAATCAAACCCGGTTATAAAAAATGTTAGGCAACTGCATGAAGAGAATACAGAGGTTTAGAACAATTGCCGCTATCAACACATACGCGTATGGCACAGCTACCAATTTGGAACAAATTACTGGGCCACCTCTGCCAAAAATTCCTGAAACCCATTATCGAACCTTGGAGTTAAATACAAACAATCATTCTCAACAGCATTTGGGAAAATTCTACACGATACCGGACGATGAGAGGAAGCAGCTCTTCACACACGGCGGATTTCCCAAAAAGTTTCAGCTGCAGATTAAAACTTTCGCCGAAGCTTGCTTGATGGTGCGATCACCAGCGCTAGAGCTAATGCATTATATGCAAACCACAGACTTTAATAAACCTGTGGTGCGTTTTGTATTATACGGGGAGAATGGAGTCGGGAAAACCTTAACCATAGCCCACGTTCTGCATTACGGACTGCAGAATGGGTATTTGTTGGTGCACGTTCCGTGGGCTCCAAACTGGATGAAGCGCCCTAAGGAATTAGTCAGCTCGAGCTCTCATGAAGGATACACAGATTTGCCCTTTGATGCTGCCGCATGGCTAGTTCATTTTAAAACCCAGAATGGGAAGCTGCTCGCCAAACCGGAATTAAAGACTGGTCAAGATTATGTCTGGAGTAAACGTGAGATTACGCCGGCAGGATCAGTTCTCAGCGACCTCGTCGAACATGGAATTTCTCGCATAAAATTTGCAAGTGGGGTCATTGCCGCTCTGGTGACCGAAATTAAACGGCTCTCCACCGAGGGCCTTTGCAAAACATTGGTAGCAATTGATGGTTATAATGCCTTCTTCCACCCAATAACTCGTCTTTACGGAGAACGCAAAGTCCGGATAACACCAGACAAGGTCACACTTACCAAACCATTTTTAGATCTTACTAATTATGATTGGACGCACGGCGTCTGCGTTCTATCAGTTGATAAAATCGCAATGACCGAAGGATATATGGATTCGTATATGCCACGTTATCTTCTCGGGAATGGTTTTGAACACCTGGACCCTTTTGTGCCAATATATGTAGACAAGTTCAATGATAAAGAATTCGAGGCCTGTATCAATTATTATCTGGATCGGCGATGGATACAAAAAGCTCCACCAGGTTTTGATGAACAGCTGAAATATATGAGCGCTCAAAATCCTTACACTTTAATGCAATTGACGCGATCACTTTAAACTGCGGCGCGTAGTTAAATTTGAATAATTTTTTAAGATTAATAAAGCCAAACAATATTAATTTTACACACAACCCTATTAAACTGATTTATGTTGGTGCGCAATTACTATACTACTTTTCAATACCGAACTTTTCAAATTTATATAATAGTTTGTCTAAAATATATCGCCTTAAAGTTTCAACGACGATTACAATTGCATTAATTGCAATTTTAAGGCGTAAGACAAAAACAAAGCCTCTAACTTTGTGTAACCTTCTCTTCATATGTCAACAAGTTTGGGATTTCCATTAATCACTCTCGTGCATAGTCCGATAATATACGAGAATTGTGTAAAGAATTCATGTGGAAATAAAATTTATTAAAAAAACGATATTGTTTTTGTTTTGTAGCTTTTTATACAACTCACAAACATTTTATCTATTTAACAGATATTCGATATAACGTGAATCTGGAGACCCACTTTTTGCAAAGTCATATTTTCATCCCTAAATTCTATTAAAAGCTTCTAAATGTATGGGATGCGGAAGAATTGAAGAGCTCGTTTTCGCGGGCTCATTTTCTTTATTCTGTATCGCTAATTTTTTAATTTAACTAGAAATTAACTAAGAGAATCGTTCTATAATTCTGAATAAAACAACTGAAATTGCAACTAAAAGATTACTATTCTCTCATTGGCCGAATTCTGATATCTACAACTGATATGACGCACTGACACCATAAACCATGAAAACAATTAATCATGACATTCAATTAGAATGAATCCTAGATCCTGATCTTGCAGCGGAAGATTTTAAAAATACTCTGATAATTTGAATTAATTGTGAGAAGAAATTGGTTTTAAATCTACCACAGGTATAAACATAACATATAAAAAAGTTTCATTTGAAGAAAATGAACTGAAATAAAACTAATAATTTCATAAAAAATTAAATTATTGACTCGCCGTGTATCAGCCCAGCCCTTATTTTCTAAAAGCGTTTGGTATTCCCGTCACAATATGCACATCTAGGGGGAATATTTTATATTTTGCCTACGAGGCAGATCGATTACGTTTCAATGGTATCCAGCGCGCATTGAATATATGAATTCGAATAGATGAACGCAAGCATCTTCATATACACTTAATGCGAATCTCATAGCGCATTTTCGTAATAGATAATGCCGTATCATTATAATCCAAAAAACTACAAACCGCAATAATAATTAAAATTCTACTTTTTAACAAACAGAATACAACTTTTTTTAAAAAAATTAGTCCATAATTATGTCATTTTTTGCATTTGGACCTAACGGAATGATCATGATGGCAATTATGATCAAAACGGTAGCACAAGATACAAAATGATAACAGTTTCAGTAATATTAAGCTTCGTATTGAACAGGTGAAAAGAGGCGTGGGTAATCGACGAATTCGGTACCATAGTGCATTATGCCACTGCTGGTTACACCGATCATGGCAGCCCAGAATAGCATAAATAGAAAACTCTCTGTATTTGGTTCCGATGGAAAAATTGCCGAAGCGAAGAACATAGCGACCGCAAAAATGAGCACAGAAGGAAACTGAAATTAGAAAAAATAGAAACGAATTTAAAATACCCGTAAGAATTTAACAGTTTTAATGATCCACAAACTTACAGTGTTATAGCGCCAGCCCCTCTCGGTAACAAGCGGTGAGGGCAACAAATTTCCTTCGCCATCTTTAACAGAATAATTACCAAGCAGTAAATCAATGCCGTCCTGAAAAATAAAAAAAAAAAATATTTTGATTTTTATTTTATACACACAATAAATTATTATGTATTTTCTAAATCAATTGTGGATTGTTTCTTGATAGGAAGTTTTCATAACAGCGCTGTTTTTGCGTTGGATAATGGATTCAGAAAATTAAATTGAAATTTCTAAATCCAAATTTGTGACACAGAATCGTTATGCCCCTGCTAGAAAACAGATATCACTCTATCAATGAAATATATTGGCATTACTTTATGCTACAAGAAATTATTGAATTTTCTTAATTAAGTTTCGCATGCATTTTCTACTTAAATAAAAATTTTCTACTTTATATATTTGTACTAAATATATCTGCTTTCATAATTCCAAAACTAATATTGTTCTTTAGGCGTAATGGTATTAAGAAATATAATTCGTCCTACAATTGCTTAAGAATTGCATTATTCCACTATATTTTGAATTGGGATTATGGTGTTGATTCAAACAATACGTTATTCCATTATATCAATTGAGCGAAAAAAGCCCATTAGGCAATCTGATAACATCTCGACGTTATCATCATGAGGTATAATGTGAAAACTATATTTATATGTATAATAACGGTTGTTGAATCCCATTACAAAATACAATAAACAGAATGAATGCAATGTTCCTAAGGAATAATGTGTACCTGTCTAAAGCCATCAGCAAAGTTATTCAGATAATAACGCGTTAAGGAGTTTATGCCGTCCTGCAGCACACCCACTTTGGTGCGTTTGCCAGTACGCGTAAAATCAGTTTTTAATGCGACGGTGCCTGAATATTGCAATGAAATCAAATCAGCATGATCGGCCCAAACCTAAGGAAAAAAAACTTTTAAAATAAAATCGAAGAAAAAATATTACGAAGGTACTCTACGTTATTAATTCTTTTCAGATGTATATCTTTTCTATAAATTTTAATTTACTCACTCCTTTGAATAACGTTTCGAAACTTGATGAAGCAGTTTCTATTCTTTGTCCCATTTGTAAAATTCCTAATTTCTGCAATGTAATAGTCAACGAACGTTTAGCCAGCATGCTTTGAACGACGTTGGTTCGATCAAGGCAATCAATGCAATTTGTACGGAAAACACCATGTTGTGATGAAATGAGAGTGCCGTCATCGCGAACATGAAATAAAGAGAATTCGTCCTGTTCATGTGCCAAACGATCGATGAGTACATTGAGCCGATCCCAACGCATTTTCCTGCACTCGGTGTGAAAATCGAAAGCGTCATAACGTACATTCGGATTATTTAATTGCTGAACAAATGCACGATATGCTTTCTCCAGTTTAGCCTCACCACCTTTCTGATCTATCTATGATTTAAATTAACAAGAAACAGAAATTATTAATTTTCAGTAACTGAATCTTTAATACATCAATTCTTACAAGGTTAACGATCACTTGCTTGCCATAATATTGCATTTGCGCATCGAAATGTTTCATACACGCTAGAATGTGATCCTTTCCAGACAGCAGTTCCATTGTGGGTTTGTAACGTAAATTCGGATTTTGGCGCCAATAAAATGGCATACTGCCACGAGTCTACAAAAAACAAAATATATCCAATAGAATTAGTTCAAGTATTTTCTATGCAAAAAATTATTATCATTTCGTTTGAAACCTGCACAAACGAAATAGTTTGTCCATTGAACTCGACAATTTGTTCTGTTTCCACAAAATTGGCAACATTTCCACTCTCATCAATACCTCGTCGGAAAAATCGTGTACCCGCCCAATGTATGGAGCGTCTTGAAATGATCGACCAAAAGAAAGTTTGACCGTTAATTCGCACTTGATTGATAGAAACAACTAGATAAAAATAGATTTATAAAAACTTTGTAAAGAACATTTTTCGGTACTTATAGACTTACAGCCCAGTATTAACGGTAACTGGAAGTTACGCATTTCTTTACAGTTGAAATTGTTCAGTATATGTGCGTTCCACACAAAGCGTGGATCGGCGCGACCAAAGAGAGATTCCTGACTTGAAAAAAATATTATTTATAATTTTAAAAGAAATTTTATATTTTTAACTGTCATACGGAATACCCACCTGCAGAAAATTTGGAGCCGTTGAATGCAAACGCTGTTGGGTATGACTTAAGTCATACCAGTAGGAAAAGAAAAAATAATTCGTATTCAGGGTTTTGCGTAGCATCAGCAAGTATGTTTCATTCTGTTCGCGTTGTTTTTGAGTTAAATGCGTAATGGATGAAATGTATGGAATGATGTCGTAGCCAGCTAGACGCCAGATAACAGCATTATTGATTATTCCAATGTAAAGGCGATGTGTTGCAACTATCAAATAGTGACCACCTAGCAGGCGAATAGTGCCCAAGATACCACAAACTCGTCGTGTTGGAACTTGGTTATTCAGCTGATCACTTTTCGCTGTTTTAAAATAAAATAATTAGAAAAAGGATCGTTCCCACAATTCCAAATGTAATGCTTCGGAAATCAAGTAATCTTTGGAGAGATGAGTACTGAAATCTTTTAAACATCCTTCAAATACTTACTTTGCACCCGCACCGTATTCAATACGCGATCGATCACCAAAAGTTCATTTTTCCCATTCGGTTCTACCAAAAAACGTTCAGGCGTGATGTACCTAAGAGAATGGAAAATCCAGCATCGAATGTGTTGTGATTAGTTCGACAAATCAATGTAATGAGTGAGTGAGTGAATTATTCGACAATTATTTTTGCGAATGTTGCACAAGGGCTTTCGTGCTGTTGCAGGAATTTGCTGCAATTAGCACGCGCCACCATAGTCACATATTAAAAGATACTTTCAAAGCAATACATTCTTACAAATTCATATCATCGTAAACATCCCACTGGTTGACCATAGTGCTTCATAAATTTCTGCCGATGGATGCTATCGATTGAATGAATTAAATTGTGATTTTTTTCGAAATTTCTCAAAACAATTGCGGGTAAATTTAATAGACCGAAATACACGACACTATCGATTTTTTTCACTTAATATTTTCTATATTATAAACACATTGTAAGATTTTAAGGACTAATAATTTTAAGCAATATATTTCCTAATTGATCTCATGGTTGTGAGAAGTGACATTGACAATTTAGATGTGATTAGAGCCATCTGGCGATGAGTAGATAAAATTAGTGACTTATTATCTTTAGGGTATTTAGTTATTAAGGAATATTCACACTAATATTAATTTTATATTATAATATGACACATTGAATGGGACACTTGTACTTCCCTTCATTTTTAAGACTCAAATTTACGGTAATTAAATATTTATAATTATTCATTGCTGGCTAGAATATTGACGCTTGATTACTAATATAGCCTTTGCAAGTATCAGATGCCTGATTCTCTGAAATTTTTGCTCAATTTCGATTTTTTATGGATTTCTGTTTTCTAACCCGCAAGCAATAATACCAACAAAAATGTTATTAATTTTATTCATATTCTTAATTCATATCTAAAATTCATATCATAATTCGTAATATCATAATTCATATTTATTCATATTTAAAATTCATAATAATAATATATAATTGAGAATGATTAAACGTAATGAGCTGGTATTCAACATTATTTTTTGATTTTTTCCCCATTAATTTGTATTGGTCGAATTCCAAAATATTGCAGCACAGGTTACAACACACAGAAACATTCTGTAAGGTAATTACGTAAAAACGCAAGTACGTAACACGAATAACGTTATCCAGTTGGAAACGGTATCCACGATGGGTAAAAACTGTGAATTAGCTTTGTATTAAAAGGGATAATTTGATACATTTTTACCTCATTCGACATCTGCTAATCTGGTCGTCTTACTTCTTTCTCCTATTGACCATAACTATTTTTCCTAGCGTCGTAAGAGCCGCGTGATGACTTCATTGACGATGATGATTGTTCCGAAAATGATATTGCTACTTTGTTACTTCCATTCCTGTAATTCCTGTGGATGTGTTCCTATGGATTGTAATTTTGCTAAGTGTTCGTTGGTGATCGGTAAATTTATAAAATTTATTTAATTATTAATTTTTTTACATTGTTGAGATTTATCTCATTAATGTTTCACAAATTTGCGGCATAGGTTTTTTGTCTTCATCTGCAGCAATTAGAAAATAGAATCGAGTAATATCGAGGAGATTTGTGAAGTATCTAATCGTTAAATTGTGATACTTCGAATATAGTTATAATCAAAAATATATGAAGTGCCTTTTTGTAAAAAATTCTGCATATTAACATCGATTTCTCATTAATTTTTTCATAGAATATTAGTTAATATAATAAGCTAATACTTTTAAATTAGCATTTTTCTGCTTCCTTGGTTTTGACGTTCTGAATGTAATGATTTTGAGCGAGGCGAACTTCGGTCGCGACAAAAGTGGGCAAAACGTTGATAACTGTATTGTTCTGAATTAAGTTTTGGAAATGTTATTTATATTACCCGCCACACAATTTTTTTAATTCGAGATTTTGCCATTTTTCCTTCGATTAGAATTTTTAGATCATAATTTTAAACATTTTCATATAGATTTCAGTTAATTTTATTTCGTATAAAAATTGTTATTAAAATTAAAATGTTTTCTCTTTCTAATGATTTCCAAAGTAATTTTTATTTCAGTAATAATTTTTATTAAAATAATAAATTCAAATAATTTTCTTTCTTAACTTATTTTGTGGTTTTATTTGAACCTATGAGTAAGATTTCACTGAGTGTAATTTCAGGTCTACTTGCAATTGGTACGGGTATGCTTGAGACTATTTTTGAGTATTGAATAAAGAGATTTATATTATTTGTATTCTTGGAATGAATTTTTTAAAAAATCAATTACTTTATGATAAAAAATTATATATAATTACATACTTAATATATGAAAATTTGAATTAATTAAAAACAGAAATAATAAGAAATTTTATAATAAGAAAAATAATAATAAAAAGAAAAATAATAATCCATCCATTTTTATTGGAATATATTAAAATTATGCTTAAAATCTATACGCGATTTCAAGAATTCTTTCATGGACATTTTCATGAACTCTTCGTAATTTAATGCATTTATAAAATTTGGTATTTAAAAAAATTTATATTTCTCTTAATTAAATTGCACATTATTGAAATTCTACAAAAGCAAGCACAGAATTAGAGGATTAATATTTAATAAAAGCAATTGAACACGCGCGTAAAACAAACCCATTTCTAACTCCATCAATCTCGAACTCAATCAATTTTAATCAATTTTATTTCATAAAAATTTACTAATTGATTCTGTTTCATTACTGGCTCAATCATTATTTTTGATTGAACTTCTGCCGCGTTTTAGCTGCGGCAATATTTAGTTATTCCGACGACATCGCATCAGCATCAGCAACAGTTGCTCAGCATTAGTACATTTGTCAAATCAGCCCCATGCATTTAATTAAGCGTTTTAGCAATTGTGACATTTCACCAACCCGACCTCATCGCAATTCATGCATTTAAGTGCCACGAATTCAGCCGTGAAATGATTTCGATGCACAGACTTCTTGGAGCCATTGCATGAGGGGCAAGGCAACAATCGATAACCGCCGCACGTCTGACAAGTGAAGGTAGTTGCAATCGACTGTAATGAAGAAATCGATATACAAGCACAAAAATTGCAATGAACCGAATTAATTTTGTGCAGAAACAACACAAACAACAACAAAAGCGTTAGCTATCCAGATGGAATTATAATTGTTTTAGTTAGATTCGTTTTACTGTGTATCACTTATGTAGTTGCCATTGTCGTTGTTGTTGTTGTCAAAGTGATCTTACCTTGTAAGGTTTTAATAATTGACGCAGTTCTCCCGATTCATTGAGACGTTCTACTATTTCAGCATCCTGCAATTAATTACGAATTATCAAAATTAAAAAGAAATTTTTATTTCAAAGGAATTTTATTGACCTTTAAAACCAAATACAAATAAGTATTATATAAGTATAATAATAATTAATTAATAGAAAATAAGAAAATACAAATTCAATATTCACTGTATTTTTTATCTAAAGTATTTAGGTTTGAAAAAGGAAATAAATAAAAATATAAATTGAAATTGAGTTGAAATTAATTGAAATTAATTGACTGTCAGTTCAGATTAAAATCTTAGTTAATTTTAATTGATGAATATTTTCGATCAAATTAAAATTCATTTAGGCAAAATCAAAACATTACGTAAATACACATGAATAATCACTTTTAATGCGTGGGTCATACATTCTTGTATATGAGATATATATTTCGTGTATTCCACAATGATTCTACTACCAGTTGCGATGTTTTCTAACCGACGCCGATGAATGTTTTAAGCCGCTTAAGCCGCTTAATGATTAATCCGGTGAAATTGAAAGGGTTTAAAAAATCTTGGATATATTTAGATCTTTCTTTAATTAATTACTTATTTTTTACACTGAACGATTTTTGGCTTTTCGATAAGTTATAATCGATAAAATACACGATTTTATAAAACATTAATAAATTAGTCAACCAATCGAATTGTTTTTATCTGCATTAAACGCCTAAGTAGTTAACGTATTAATAAAAACAATTTTATTATAAATCTTGTTATGCTTTAAAATGAATCGAGAAGAAAGAGTATTGTATGGAAAAATTAATATTTTCAACACGCAAGGAAGAGTTTAAATTTCATTTTCTTCATGTTAGTTTCACACGAATCAAATCATGAAATCCATGAAAAGCTTAAAAAGATATTAGGAAGAAAATTTTTAATCACGCCAAGAAATTAACGGACTTTTTTTGGTTTGTTGTTTCGAACTATTAATAATTATTATTTCGTTTTTTGTGTTTATACGATTTGGTTAGTTATATAATCAAATCCTTGAGTACTTACTCCAATGTATTGTCCTTCAACAAAGAGCTGAGGCACTCGAATTGATTCGGATTGCATTCGCTCTTTTATTTCCTGCTGATACTCAATGCTCATGAAAACATCGCGCTCCTCAAATTTCACCAAAAGTGTCCTCAAGATCTTTTTAACATTCGAACATTTCGCATACGTGTCACGGATTATACCCATACTGGTGGTATAGAGAACAACTTTGCCGAAATCTTTCTCCTTGTAATTCTGAAAATGTTTGTAAAACAGAAATGTGCTTTATTTTCATCAAAACCTATTTATGTAAACATAATTATGAGTTCTTCATATAATTTTTAAATATCAAATATTAAATAAACGTCGTCAAATAATCGTAAACGTCATCATTATAAATGATTGCTTTCAATTCCTTCCACCATTCAAATCTTTTTCATGGCATCGAAAATAAAATAAACGGAGAAATTAGCGCACCAAACCAACATAAACAGAAATAATATAGAATTTTATTATGCGAAAATAAATTGTTTTAAAAAAAGATTTTTTTAATTATTATTATTCATTTGCATATAAAGGCAAATTTAATAATGATGAATATTAAATATTAATTATTCTGAGATGAAAAACTAAAACATGAACAAATTGAATTTTGACAAATTGAATTTAATTAACTTCGGAGATTAAATTAAAAACTTATTAAAAATTTTAGGAAAATAATTTTATTTTTAACAGCCTTGATGCTTTCTTGCTTACATTAAAGAGATCTGGAATAAAAAAAAACCAAATCTGCAAAAATGTAATTAATAAAGAAAAACTTTAAATAATGTTTGCATGACTGTAGAGATAAATTTTAAATAATATTTAAAAATAGAATTCATTTATAATCAAATTTATTTATATATTTAATTTAAATGTACGAATAAATTGAAATTTTTTATATAACTTTTTATATTTTTCGTTTGTTATTTCCCATCTTTTTTTAACTGAGAAGAAGCAGTGACCCGTATCAATCACTGACAGTTTTGTAGGTGTCTCTAGGTCCTTAAATGGGTCTGGGTCTATTCTAGTCTAAATTTAAGTCGGTTTAGAAATTTAAATCAAGAGACGAATAAGATTTGAAACATTTACCTTCTGTAAATTAAAAATATTTTTAATTTTGTTTAAGTTAAGTAAAAAGACTAAAACTCAAACTATATAAAAGCTAAAACCTAATAACAAATAATTATTGTGTCAAAACACATTTAGCTCTTATAGAAATATTAAGCTCTTGATCGCGACTTGATGCTTCAGCTCGCACGAACTTTCCCATTCACGAAATTGTTTAGTCGTGGATTAATTCACATTTCGGCTAAAATGCCGTAACAGAAGTACGGACAAAAATTATTCCGCTATTGAAATTATACTAATGATGAAGTTATGAAAATATAAATGAAAAACAAAGGAACAGAAATTGTATTTATTCTTGATTATTTTTTGCATGATTTTATAAAACTAGCCATTATTTTTAAATAAAATACAAAAGTCTGTAATAAATACTAAGAGTGTTTGACATGAATACTTTTAAATAATTCCCATTTTTTAATAAGTATTTAATTATTTGTTGGGAATCAACCCAATCCAAAACAACAACAACCACATCCGACATTCTACTGAATAATCTAAGCCACCAAACTCTGCAAAATAATCCACAATGTTTTGAAAAAGCAATCATGATTTGACCTATATCTCTCTAAACACAATTGACAAGAAATTATGGAAACGCCAATACACACCAAGTTCCCAAGGCTTCCTACAGGCAAAATTTCAACTACTGATATAAATCCGTCTGGGGTATTAAAATTTAGTTGTAGAAGCATCCAAATCGTTATTATCTTATAAAAATGTGGAAAGCGCCGAGCAGATAATTTAAAAACTTCAAATTCATTCTAAATAAAAGCGCCAAAATAAATGCGTAAAATGATGGGCATTGAAAAATTGGTGGCGAGCGGTTCGCAGGTTTTAAAAACCGCATTCAAATCGATTGCGTGATTCATAAAATTATTCATTCCAAACATTCACGAATACGCACTCGCTTTTTGGTCAGATAATTATTTAGGAAAATTAATGGAAATATTGAGTTATTTTCCACTCCAGAAAAATAACATCAATTACGACATCATTAAATAGATGATACACAAGTAATAAAAAGCCCCTCTCGGTCTGTCGGTCTGAATCACTGATCTCTAGTCACTAATGGTCGTTGCTCACTTTTATTTTACAAAAATAAACTTGCTGTCAGCGTTGAAAACACTTTAGGCAGGTTTTTTTAAATTTTAAGCCGTAACTATTGTGCTTAACGCTGGCCGAATGAGCCACCTTTTGCAGTGTGAGCTTTTTCCAGTTCGAAGACGTGATCTTGATTTGAAAATTCAATTCAGTTCATTGCTTGCCTCTGCCAACGCAATGAAGGCTTGCTTAAGAGCAAGTCTGCCAGTTTGTAGTCTTCTGTTTGTTTGATTTCTTTTGGTTGTTTATGTTTTTCATTTCGTTTTTAATTGAGACGCTCATTAGTTTTGATGTTTTGATTGTTCGTTTGTTCGCTTATTCGAATTTTAAGACTCTTGAAAAGTTTCTTGTGATAATGTCGAGATTAAAAACCGTAAGGGTCAAAGCCTGGTTAAATTCATTCCTCACTATCTCTTCGATATAATAAATTTTTTTAACGGTCATTGTTTTCTTTGGCGACATTTGCGATACTCGTTATTCACGAAGCTTCCAGCGAAATCGTGCTGGGGAAAAAATGTTGCGCGCAATCATTTATTCGCTGGAATTTTTTGGTTTTGTTGAAAAACAAACTGATGCAAAAATAAACAAAAATTATGAATTACATGAAAAGAAAAGATAACATTTCGTGTAAATTATTATTGACGTATTTTGGGAAGTTGTAAATGTTAAAATTAAAAATAAAAACAATTTGATCTTAAATTTTGCCGCATATGTTATTAAAACGAAATTATGTCTTAGAACTTCTCCATGGAAGGATATATTCGAGACACTTTCGAGATTCGAGATCGTTTTAATGAACGAAATTATCCTTAAAAAAATTTAAAAAAGTATCCTTTTCGTATCATCAATAGACAATTACTGCGATTGTCTATTGATTTCGTATCATCAATAGACAATTACTGTTTAATAGAAGAAAAAATATTTATTTTTATAGTATTTTTTGCTCTCAATAAATTGATTGCGATGGAAAAAGCGTCAAATAAAGTAAACATTAAGAATAAAAAGAATTCATCTACTTTAAGATTTGATTAATTAAATAATTGCAATATAAGATACGAATCTGGACTTAAAATAAAAGAGTTTATTTATTATTATTTAAGCTCTTGATAGTCACGATAACTTTTTGGATTGCTTTGAGACTAATTAAAGCAAATTTAAGATTTTTATAACCAGAGTTCACTTTATAAGATTCTGTTAAAACGTATTCGAAGTAAAATAAAAATAATTCTTTAAAATGAAAACAAGAAAAAATATTCCTTCAAAAATGTTTATTCTTATAAAAAAACCATGAAGGAGAGGAAGTTGGTGAAAGGCAATGAGAGGTTGATAAAGAGAAGTTTGAGTATACTCAAGGTTGAATAAATAAAGTAGTTTCCTCCCATGCTTTGTCACAGAGAATGACGCGGACAGAAAATATTTTACGAAATGCGATTAAAAAATTATATTTTGTGGTAAATTCGCCTTTAAATTCTTCAATATAAATAAATTCTCGATGATTTTCGATAGAAAGCGGTTAAAATCAATTGAATGCAATGCCATAAAATGAACGTGAAAAGCCTTCGATGGTTTACTAACCAACTGTTTTAAATTATTTGCTTCACGCAAAACACCATTTATCGACAGCACGTAGTCCATACAATCAAAGCAAGTTTTCTGTTAAACACTATAGGAACTAAAAAGAAACAGAAGTAACTTCCTGCCTGAAATTGAAGTCAACGCGCAATAGAAGGGAATTGAGAATATCCGTGTCCATTTGGAGAAACCTTCCAATATTTCAATTTACACGATTACCAAAATGTATCACATACACATTGTGGGGGTCCAGGGTGAAGAGAGGGTGTGTAGAGAGGGTAAAGGGATTTTTGAGGAACACATTTTCGGTGTCTATTCCATAATACCTTATGTGTATGGGCACAGCATTCTTAGTAGGTCAATACTAGAGAGAAAGGCGCAATAACTTTTAGCTATTCCCGTTAAAAATTGATTTCGATTTCAAAAAATTTTATGAAAGTTTGCGCGTTGAAGATTTCATACCTTCGA
Source organism: Physocephala rufipes (assembly GCA_963966595.1). NCBI lineage: Eukaryota > Metazoa > Arthropoda > Insecta > Diptera > Conopidae > Physocephala > Physocephala rufipes. Next base: position 20,104,145 of record OZ016504.1, read on the forward strand.
TTAACATTCAATTCGATTTTGGTCATAACGGATTTTTAAATGTCGAAATAGAAAGGCTTTGAGAGCCCTTTTTGGGAGTAGTATAGAATATGGATATCTCAGCTATAGTAGAGTGAACTCTGATGCGGTTTTTGTTCCTATGTTGGACTTTTTAATTGGGTTACTATAGTCTATATAAAATCAAATATGTACAATATAAACTTTTACGTACTTTCCATGTTTCCTCCTTTAACACACTGAAGCACAAAGTGAATATAATCTCGCACATTGCGCGGGGTCTGTTCAAAACGTATCGCGAATATTTTGCTTACAGTTTTCTTCTTAAAATGTTCGTGAATTCTTGGCATAGGATGGCACCCGGATTGGTGGATGAACATATATTGAGCGTAAACTTTTGGCCGCCTGTGACTTTGTCGTGTTCCCGAAACTAAAAATTATGACGAACTAAATCACCAGAACGCAAAATAGCTGTCGAAAATTAACTAAACATTCAAAACGCCCAAACTTGTTAGCATAAGTGAAGAATGAGTGCCAACATAAACCCACAAAAAGGTGAAAATCTAATGTTCGTAGCTAGCTGAAATTCAAAATTTGCGATAAAACTTGAACCGACCTCGTATAGTTTTTATAACGATTTATTAACTTTTTCTATAAATTATGCTTACATTACAATTGGGTATTACGGCTCGATGTTCGAGTGGTTTCAACGAAATCTCGAGCTTTTTCTTTGATAATTATTGAACCTCGGCAACGGCAAACAGACAACAAATTATTAAGCCAACAACGAAAAAGTGTAATGCGACACGTGATAAGAGCCCGAAACGAAAAGCTGTCAATTGAATTTTACCAAAAGGAACTCATAAGTGATCGGGAACATTTTGTCCGCAGCATTCGAAGTTCAAAGCCATGCAACCGCAACGTAAAGTAAAAGCAAGCACGCATAAAATCGCGACATTTGAAAGTGAATTTTGGGAGGGGGGACAGGTTGGGCGAAGGGTCTTATAAAGAAATTAACTACTTACAATAGTTTTACTAGTTTTCATACCATGGTTTTAAGCAGCTGTTGTTGGTTTTGAAAAGATTGGTTTATGGATAAAATTATCTAATATTTCTCTTCTTTAAACCGCAGCTGTTCGATTCGAATCTTTTTCGGGAATTAATTATTTTTTCTGTATTTATTCGGATCTTACCTTATTGTATCTTATTGATTGCAAACACAAAAACATGATCTATTTATTACAAATCACTGAAAATTCAGGCCTAAATCTCTTTTGGCAGAATTACTAAAACTTGTGTTTTTTAAATTTTTTTTGGGTTTTGCAGCAAAATAATGATTACTTATTTTTAATTAGACGTTAAAAACGTAAGGCAAAACAGCATTCAGTTAGCGGCTTTAGACAATTTTGTAAATCGTTTAACATGAACGTGATTATTCAATCGGTCGCAACAACAACATTCATATTCGTTTTATTTACGAAATTAACAACTATTTTAATGACGCACAGCCTCGTCAAATTAATAAATAAGAAAAGACTGAGTAAAGTGTTTTAATTAGTTATAATTAGTTGTATTTTGTAATATCCATTCATGGTATTTTCTTTGACTTTTTGAGGAAAAATTAAGAAATTACTTGTGAATTTTTAATTAAAATTTTTTACATCAATATTCGTTTACAAAAAAAAATTATTGCGTTTAAAAAAATTTTTTTAAAAAATATTTAAAATTAAAAAATTTGTATTGTATGTAATTTCAAATGCTTTACTATCTTCAATTGATAAAACTATGGATCCATGAAATTGCCATAAAAATGGCATATATAAACGTTATATATCCAACACCATATAAAATACATATGACGTATAATTTATGTTGTTTCTATGTATTCGTCGATTCAATCCATATTATTTTTATTATTATCGATTATCGATTATTATCGATCCTATAGGCTTGTTTCTCAAGCTTTTTCTATTAGCACAACCCGAAACATTCTAAATAACGGTAATATACGAAGCTGTTGACAAAACAATAACGACACAAACACTGACAGAAACAAAGAGAAATAAAAGGAGAAAGCAGGTTACTTGTATGGCGACTCGATAATGATAAATCATTAACGTCTTTAAAGAAGTCGTAAGAAGTTCAGACTAAATAAGCGTAGTCATCACCATCATCATCACTTATTACAGAAGATATATCACAGAAAAGAAGAAATATTGCAGATGAAAATAAGTAAGTGAAAAAGTCATTTACATCTTGATGATGATGATGATAATGAGTTTCTCTTTGAAAATGACGCTGACACGACGGGAAATTTGATCCTAATGCAATATATTTGTACATAAATGGTTAACAATTTAATGCCGCGGAGAAGGAGCATGGAGGGTGGGTGGGCAGCATATCCCAGGGGGTGAAATAATGTACAAACAAGCTTTTGAGTCTGATCCCTTTAGAGCGGATCGAAAAATTGATATTGTAAACAAAAATCTATTTATAAAAGAACAATGAAAACTAATTGCAAAGCATATACGCATTAGTGACAAGCGTGTAAGAAAATTAACCACTACTTCCGCTTCGGATCTCACTCCGGGATAGGGAGGAGCCATCACTGAATCTTTGGCTGGACAAAAAACTTGCTTCTCGTTTTTTAATCTCGGCTTTAGGCTAAAAATCTTTTTTTCAATAGACTAACAAAAAACCGGAAGAAAACTTAAAAAAAGGTTTTGATTGAAAAGTGTTTTTAATTAAACATATCTTTTTTATTTAATAACATTAAATAATATTTATATAATAATAAGATGTAATTTTAGATTGTGATTAATTATATTTATTATTTTTTGTATCCCCCAACGTTGTGTGAAAATCATCAAAACGTTATTCAGTCGAAATTAAGCGAAGAAATATTTAATTATTCTATTGGTGGTATAAAATACTGAGAAGCTGTGATGTCTAACCTGCTCGGATAATTTCTATCCTTTAACTGTTTTAATGAGTTATGTTTTACAACCAAACACTGAGACTCACTTTGTATACAACACTTTAAATTATCACATGCAACGCTTTACAGCATTCGTTGCGAGAGTTTTTGTTACAAATAATTTATTAGTTTTGATTAATTCCTTTTTCTGTTTTTTCAAATTATATTGTGTGTTTATGTATGACGTAAATCTAATACTGCGATATAACAACACTCATTTTCGCATCCATTTTGAACGATGACGTTAATGAACGAACGATGACGATCGAAAATCGAACAATGAGAATTCGACAGTTTGCAAGAACGAATTATTTGTTGCCTTTTCATACATACGTGGGAAGGATGGAAGTGGCCAGATGTAATTTTGATGACTATTGCCGATTTGCAAAACACTTACGTCACACCGAAAAATTTGATGATCTTGAGAATTTGAAGATCCTTAAATTTATGTCTTTGCTTTAATTATTTCACTGAGAAAAAACTAGTCGTGAAAGAAGGTCTTCCTCTTAGTTTTTGTAATTAGAATAATTTATCTTCTAGTGAATATTCGATGTTTAAATGTTTAATATATCAATTTTGAGGAGTTTATTAATATATTAATAAATATATATATACATGAAGATCACCTAAATGAACTATTACTTCTATAAGCAATCGATTTTTTGAAATTTCTCTCCCTCAAACAGATTTCTATCGTCAGAACTTTATGCCTGTCAGACTTTTATTTATTATTAATTTATTAGATTATTTGTTATTAAACTTTCGTGGAAACTATTTTTTATCTGCTTAACGACTTATCATTTATTTATTGGTGTATTGATTTAGGTGTAAAATACGTGAGCAATTGATAAATGATTAATTTGCTCTAACAGCTTTGAAAATCATGTAGTAAGAACGCTGTCTTCGGTAGTGTTTTATATAAGATATCGCTGTAAACAATGTTAAAAATGCATTATAATAAATGTTGACATCTTTACTTTCCTGATAAGGCTTTCGAAAATTGAGCCTATTCTTTCATTTCCTCATTCAGAAATTACTTCATAAAAGTGAATAATTTTGCTTTACTTTGAAAGCAAAAGCAATAACAATCTCATACAATTTCGTAATTATTTGTGAGTTAAAAAACAAACTAAACCAAATTAAGAGGAGAAAAAAGGGAAGGAAAATGCAGACAAAATTGAGGTGGATTGACATCATCTCACACATCACATTTTGTTACTTGAGCGAAATCAATCCAAAATGGATCAAAACAAAAGTAAATCCAACCGATAGATCGATCGATCAATGAACTGCAATCGAATTGAACCAGTCTGTTAAAGAAGAGATCTTCACAGAGTCATCGATTTTCGTTAAATAAGTGTTTTATTATATTTGAAAATTAAATTATTTCATATATTATTTCATATATCAAACCGGCCAACCAACCTTCTTTTAATACGATATATTATCGCTTTGTCTTTATTGAAATATTATTTACGTAATCGCGTATTGCATTATCTGTGCGGTGCGCGTCTGCCATCATCTCACTTAGCCAAGTATTGATTTTAGCAATTTTTTAGTACTAATAAAAGAAATCATAATCAAACTATATTGTTCATTATGGAAAACAGACAGACAGACAGAGTATGTCTGCCTCCTGTTGATTTTCTTTTTTTAACTTTTGGTTTCATATTTTCGTTTTGACTTTCCGCTTCTTTTAATTATTTTCTCGTGTTTTTGAGAGTGTAATTATTTTCAATAGATTATAAAAGAATTATGAAAAAATTAATGAATTTCATAATTTACATTATGGTGGATTTATGCAAGGGATAGTTCAAAAACCCGCACGAACGAATTAATCAGAAGGTTTACCAATACGAATGCATGAAATAAGGTTTTTCAATAAAGAAAAGCCTAATTGATTTTTATTGATTAATATCAAACGATGTATTTATAAAAGTGAAATCAACCGTTAGGCACAATCTCGCATCACACACACTTACAATTTGAATCCATTGAAGTTTCATAATAATCGAGAAAAGCGCATTCACTTGATTTCTTCAGAATGAATGGCCTCAATCATCACGATCACGTAAGGGTAACCGCGCTGGGTCAAGTTCATCGAATATTAATGTATTTCCTGATTTTCTTTCTTTTTGTTTTATTATATCTTTAATATCATGCTTTTCCATTCTTTCGCATTATATTTCAATAGGATACGCTTTATCAAACGTTTCATATTCACGGTCATTCGTAATTCGAAACCTAATTATTAAATTCAAATGGAAATAATTGAAAATTATTATCTATTTACTACGTACAGCATCAATTCAATTCGGTGATGATGATGATGATGATGATTACGATAATGGTGATTACGTTGATATTGTTTAATGCGTTCGAGATTTTAGTATTTGTTTTGTTCGTGCGTTCACTCATTTGTGTTTTCAATTGCCAACAAACAGATTTTCTGATAACATTATTTTATTACACGCGTCTTCTAAAGAATATTAACATGATTAAATGAATAAACGAACCTTCTTCTTAATAATTAGCCAACAATTTTATCCTAACTAAACTTTACATTGATTAGTGCTTCAAGCAAATCCTCAAGCTGTGACTAATATGTTTCAACGTTAAATGAGCTCGATGGATACATTACAGTAACTCTCCAAATAATATTGAATATATATTTCTGACAATTGAACAATTATGATTTTTTGACAATTACGTTCCGAGTTCTCCCAACTCATAAGATTTACCACAGAGCCCGAAAGAACCCTCAGAGCGCGGGCTCGACTCTAATTTGCGAGCACGGTTGAACGCGGTTAAACCCAAATAAATGTAAACAGAATTACAGGTTGGAGCTGAATAACGTAATTTATGGCATATGGTATCACTTTATCACATAATGAGCCGCTCGTGCACGTAGAGCTGCGATCTGAACGCATGTATATGCATAATAAAATACATAATGCTTTCGGGGAAACATTTGAACGATAATGAAAACTGGAAAATCTAATTTTGCATTTGGGCATATCTCTTGGCGTTGACATCTCTGATGTATCCAACTAATGCTTGAATTAAAAGTTATCGAAAAAGTTCACTGACTTTAAAACGCATTGCACTTTTTCGATAAAATTTATTAATTGCATGACAGTATTAAACAAGACCGCGAATTGACAAACCAGAAAACTAACCGTTTTTTGAATATTTCGAAATTAATAAAAATACGGAAATTTTTAATGAAACTTAAGATAAATTTTTATAAATTATACAATATCTGATTTTGCGTTCATGGCATTGACTTTATAACCGGGTGTTACTAATTGCAATATTAATACTCGTAGAGATGCGCTATGCTATTGAATACACTTGCTTTTGAATTTGCTCGGATTCGATCTGAGGCCGATCACCTTCCTCATCATCAATCACTTATCATTATTGGACATGTTTAGCAATTTTATCAGTATTTAATTTAATCAGTTCTTCATTACTTTATGTGACGTGTTCGCAATTCTAATGAATTGATATTTTCAATGGAATTCAATTAAAAAAGTTTCATAGCAAACGGTTTTTATGAATGTAATGTAAAAGTCCCACAGTCCGATAATGTAGATATATATTATATATCAATATGATAAACAATTCGAATATTAGAAAAATAGATAACCACGAATTTTTATCAAAGTCGATCTTCTAGAACTCTAATGAAGGACAAATCCTTTTAGTTCTTTCAAAGTTATGAAAGGAAAGCGTGCGATAATTGTTATGTCACAAATTCAAATAAATATATTAATTAAATTCAACCAAAAAAATCAAGATTAAATATTTATAAGAATGAACGTTGAAATCATTAAAAAAGAATTTTAACCAGCGAATCAAACAATTTAATATTCCATAAAAGATTAATTATTCTCTCCGAGAAATCGACACAAATTTCTCAATTTCAATTCTCCCTTCAAGGCTCCCTAAATTTCTCTTACTGAAGAGTTTACATTAAAAGTGTTGAACGGTTTACTTTCGTTTTTATTTGTTTAAAAAAACCAACACCAAAAACGAATTTTAAAGAAACTGAATAAAGTTTGGTAAAAGTTTATTATCAAATCTCTAGATGTAAACAATTTTGAAATTTATAGAAAAAGTGGAAATTGCTAAAACTACAAATACAATTTACTGTGAAAATTTTTGAAATATATGCGCACACTACTAGCGTATGCAATATTTCGAGGAAAAAGTTTTTCCCATTATTGTTATTGTTTTGTGTTGTTTTGCCCTATTTGAAATGGAATTACAACAAAAATGTACTTTTAGAAAGACTCTGCATCAATTGCACCCCACGCAATGAAAATGGATTGCGTATTTTGAGAAAAACGTCTGACGAAGATAATGTCCACAATGAAATAAGGCCAAAATGAAGGTGGTGAATTTTGTTAATTTATTAAATTGAGAAAGTTTACAATGGGCTTCATTTAAGATTTTGATTTTGTGATTTCTTTCTAAAAAACAAAGATAAACCAATAAAGTTTCATTTACCGAAACATTTATCAAACGTTATTGATTAATCATTTAAAATTTAGCTCTTTCTCGTGGTCTCTTTCTATGAAAAACATATAGATTTCAAAAAAGAGATTTATGAGACGGGCTTAAAATTCTTTGAAAGTCGTTTCAGTGAAGGCAAAAAGCTAAAAAATTTATTTTACATAAAACGATTCGAATAATCGAGAGGTTTTATTTCCCGAATCTTCTTTAAGGTCTACATTGAATTAAAGCCGTATTGTCAAACCAATTGGCAACACAATACAACAATAAAAGCGTTATAGCCGAGCCCAATTTACGAAAGCAGAATTTAACCACGCGAAAGTATCAAATCCAACAAACGTTTACAGTAGATCAGTTTCTCCAATGAGGTTACGTAAAATCATTTTCTGACAAATTGAATTCAAACCGAAATAAAAATGAAAAAATTGCCAAGCAAATGACGTCACGAACTCTTTATAAAAATGTGAAGATGATTTTATTTAGTCTTTTCCAAAAGTGAAACAAAGCCCAAAAAATGAATATAAAATGAAATAACGCCCACTCTCGATTATTTTATTAAATCAATATAAAATATTTAGGCGTTATTTGATATTGATCACAGGCTCAAACGCAGACGCACAATCCGATTTCACTTTCATTATAAAGTCATGAAGGCGACGATTTTGGAATTGAAATGAGCCAAAAATAAAGCTATTTTGAGAAAAAAAAACACAAAAGAAATTTGTATTCTCATTTAATTATTGCTTTCTTCCCCACTTAATTGCTGTTTTCTTTTAATCGATAATCACTTTGAAATCCCTCTTAAAGCTTTTCTAAATCTTTTCAGATTTTTTCAAAATTATTACTAAATTTTATGTAAAAATTATTCGTGAAGCGAATCGTATAAATTATGCATTAATTAAAGAGTTTTCAAAGAAGAAAAAATTCTATAAGGAAAGTTATTTTAAAATCTCAGTCTATTAAAAGTGAACTAACTTTTTATCAAAACTATGAAAAATCGTCACAGCCATAAACAAACAACACAAAGACTTTCTCTTGCGATAAAGTAGTTACCACGCTGTGACGTGACTAGTATTAAGTCTTGACCATATTGTCACATCATTGACGAAATCGTCCATTAAACTAAATTAAATATTTCAGTAATCATCGTTAGCAAACACTTCGAGTTCAACGAAGTTTAATTTTAAATTATGAAGTACGATATAATTATTATAATAGTTTCATTTCTATTTTGTATATTTAATTATTTTTTGGAAAAAATATAGTCTAAAATTTAAGATCTTTTAAAATAATATTAAATGTTTAACTTAAAATTAATTTGGTTTGCAGTTTTTTTATAGAAATATGTTTAACTTCAAAGGAAATCGAAGAAATTACAAGTCGAAGAAATTGAGAATTTCATAAAGGAAATTCGTAGAAGTTTTAAATTACGTTTATATAGTCGCCAAGTTAACAGGAAGCAATCAAGGGGAGTAACAATACATAAAGAATTTCTACCAAAACGAGACCGACCACGGATTAAAGACACGACAATTTACAATTGAAATTGAATATTAATTAGAACAAAGTTGTCTAATCAGTTGTACAATTTCTAAATTGTGATTTATTCAAAAAATTGTTTACATATTACATCTTTCACTTACCTTGACATTCGGTTGCTGAAGCTGCAAGAACGTAGCTATTCCATTACGCACTCGATTCTTAACACCGCGTACCGTTCCTTTGGAAGAGCGTATGGTTGATGCCAATGAACTTAACCGTAAATCCCTATAGCCAGCAAAAGCGTCATCGTGCGGACCCCGCGACTCATGATCCGCTGCCCAACTGCCGCCATCTCCGCTAAGGCAATCACCACTAAGGCCACTGCCAAAACTACGGAAATTCTCGTGCTCGTTCACATGAAAATCATAATATTTATCGAATTCTTCGTATTTCCGTGTCATCGAATCCATTTTCGTGTCCAGAATCGTGCCATCGGCGCCATTCAATTCGAACATTTTGTTGGGAAGCAACGAAGAACGTTGATTTATACTATTCGCGTATTCGTTCGTAACGTTATGTTCGAGCACGTAACATGCGTGCGTTATGTCCTCACGATAATCGACGGAATCTGGGTCGTTAAGAAATTGTGACTCTTTCAGGCTGTTTGGATTAATGCCTTTAGATATCGTTGATTTGTCAATCCGATCAGAGTGTTCTGCCCGTTTAACGGTGTCATCACCGAACTTAAAGGAGAAATTAGTTGTTGTTGGAAGTTTACGATCACGAATATCACGCAGTAATGAATCGGGCAGGGGAGAGCCTAGCGATTTGTATGGTGGAGCGGTCGAAAACGTTGATGATGGCTTCAGAACTGCACCAGAGTTGAGGGAATTCATCGACGAATGACGAATATATTCGGAGGAATTTAAAGAATCGCAGCTTAGAGAAGACGACTCGCTCTCCTCGCTGTCATCGGTGAGATTCGCAACATGTGTATTTTCACCACGGACTGCCAGATCAGCGTCATGATGATTTGTCTTATTGCAATTGCCATTGCCATGGACACGTATCTTAACGCTTTGACGATGCGACTCTAGTTGATTGGAAGGATCGACGCAAGCTCGGGATGAATCGTTCAGTTTGCTACTACTGTAATTTGTGTTGTTGTTGTTGTTGTTGTTGTTGTTGTTGCTCGTACTTTCCAGATCACTGCCCGTACCGCTGTCAAGTGTATCGCAAGGTGAAAACTGACCGCTGGACAACATATAGAAGAGATAAGATGACGGATTTGAAAAGTTCAAATCGGGGACGGGAACGGCATCGTTATTGCACGCCGTTAGTGTTGTTGTAGCCGGTGTTGTTGCTGTTTGTGGCCCAGTAGTGGCGACTATATTCGGAATTTGCACCATTTTCCTGTCGTTGTTGTTGCTGTTGTTGTTGTTGTTGGTGGTGGTGGTGGTGGTAGTTTTTAAATTAAATTTCAAATTATCTGTATCTTGTTCTTCTTCTGCTTCTACTACTTCCACATCACTTCTCCCTACGATCACTTCTTCAGATCCGACGACCAAGTTTGGCGATGTCTCTTTCAACCGAATTATATTCACTTGATTTCTATCAGAACCGTTGGCAGAATTTTGCGAGCTTTTAATGTTTATTTCTTTGTTCGTATCCAATTCTTCTTCTTCTTCACGACAATTAGACGAAATTTTTATTTTTACTACGTGGAAACTTTTGACCGCGTTGAAATCTCCCGATTTGGTCAATACATTGCCAGAATCTTTTGTTTGCGGACTGCTCGCAATGATGGTGTCTAACAACTGATCGGCCGCTTGGCTGAACGACGCTGAAGAGTGGCCATCACTATCACCATCATTACCACCACTAATACCAATAACGGAACGATGAGTGCCAGCTGTGGCGATCTTACTGAGAGCACCAACACTACCAACCCCAACAAATCGACTTTCTACAATTTCGTGATGACGATCATTATCATCATTATCGCTCTTGGCATATATATCGTAAATATTTTTAACGTTTCTATAAGCATTTTCTTTGTGATCGATACTCACATCTCGTTTATTGTTACACTTAATAAATGTTGTGGTCGTTGTTGTTGTTGTTGTTGTTGTTGTTGTCATATTTGTTGTTGATAATGACGATGTTGTTGTCGTTGTCGTTATCGTTGCTGCTGCTGCTGCTGTTGTTGTTGTTGTTGTTTGGAGTGCGTTACCGATTTCATCAATAACATCATTACGAGCAAGTTTCTGCGATTCTCCAATGTATATGTGGCAGTTATTGTTGTTATTGTTGCTTCTATATACATGTGTTTGACTTGTATCAATATCAGGCTGTCCGTTAACGCATATTCTCAGACCATTTTTTGACTTCTCTTCGACTTCTGCCAACTCGTTTGCTTCGGTCTTGCGCCTTCTACTTAACGACCCTGCTACTGTTGTTGTTATCGGTGTTGTTTTTGTTGCATTTCCTTTTGGAACGATGTTTGTTATTTCAGTGGTTTTGTTGCATTTGTGACTATTTTGCTTATTGCTATATTTGTTATTATTGTTGTTGTTGCTTTGGTTTCGAGTTTGTTCATCCTCCGCTGAATCTTTTAATAAAAATTGTGAACACGTTTGTGGTTTTGCTGTTGTTTCTATTACCGAGGACGTTTCATCGTATCCATTTCTAAAGCTGAATACTCTTTTATTTTGGCAAACATCTTCACGACAACCGATACTCGTAAATGCCGTCGAGTGATTGGCATTACCGTTAGCAGCTAGCAATAATGTCATTGGTTCTGTGCTCGTTGTTGTTGTCGCTGTTGCAGACGATAATGGCAGTTTGAAAGAAGAAGCGCAGTTCACCGGAAGACAACTAGAAATCGTAGTTGAAGACATAGTATTGGTAGAACTATCACAAGCACTAGCAGTATTGATACTCGCTGTAGCAGCCGATTGAGCAGTAAAACGCGTGCTGGCAAAAGAGGTAGCCGTTGGAATTTTTGCCTCATCTGGTGAAATGCTGATCTTGAATGTAGAATGAGGTTGTTGTCGTTTTTGTCGCTGATGCTGATGCTGATCAGCCTTAAACTGTTCTTGTGGTGGTAGTTGGTCAATTAAAATAGAAATTCCATTCGTTGAGCTAGAAGGTTTATTAGAATTTGTAGCCATTGCTAAATCTCTAAACCGCAATTACTTGAATTATATTGTCGACGCTATTGCTCTTAATGTTGCTTTCTCACTTATTGAAACTCGTACCCGAAACCGTCTGATCGTCATAACCTGAACAAACAGACATATCCAAATAGATCTGAAACGTCTATTTTTATCTTGTCTCTTACTCTGTAATACGGTTTACTTCGCCTTATCGTTGTCCTCACGCCTTTGCAATTTTATTCTTATTTGTCCTTAATGTCAATCTGATTGTTTTTCTACTTACGATCTTGCAAAATCGTATAAACTACGCTTGATCGGTTTTTCTTCTGAGTCAGTATTTTTAGCTTTTATTTTCTTTGTTTTATAATTTATTCATGTATTGTTGTGGTGTTGTTACTTGTGGAGTTTTTTCTTGTTTTGTATCTATAATTTCAATTGAATATACAATAGATATAATTCCAAAAACTTTCTATTTGCATTATATCATACATTGAAGTATTACCGCTGCTTTTCTCTCCTTTACTTTCGATATTTCTTCATCACTCTGAAATCGTTTCTATCTTCAGTTAACACAATATATCTGCACAATATCTCTTTTTAGCCTGTTGTTAGTTTTATCACCAATATATGAAAAGTAAGAGAATTATTCAGGAATTCCCAATTCAAAAAATATTGAAACAAAAAAGCATAAAAAATGTTAGTTATAATTAATTACAAATAATAATAATAATAGTTATGTCTAATTGTAATAGGAGGTCATCTTATTAATATAATATAACGCAGTTCCACTCAATTTAATATCTTGAAGTTGATTTTTATGCAATAATGTTTTATCATATAATCAAAATTCTTCTAAAACCGGTTCATCCGTTCTAATATCGCAAAATACTGACTGATGTCATGACTCATATGAAACATTCGATATTCAATAAATTCTTCGACAGCATGAAAAAGTATTAAAACAATTAAAAATTATCATATAAGAAACTTTTTTCTTATATAAACGGAATTTTTTCACGAAAGAGAAGAGAAGAAAAACCGGTTTGTTAATGCAAGTCGATAGTGATGGAGGAGAAAAATACATGGATAAAGTGAGAACAGCAAGAAAATATGATAATCAAAGATTAAATATTTCCAAAAGTAATATATTTTAATTAATTGCGATATTTCTCGTATTGGAATGATTTATATCTACCTTATCAAGTATTGTCAAGTATTGTCTATATCTAAAGAGAATGTTAAAAGTGTAGATGTCATCCCAAAAGCAATAAACACCTACTACTGACTTTTTTATCAAGGTTTACAAAAAAAGTGAAAAACTTTCCGAAAACAAGAGCTTTAAATCAGTGCAAGTTCGTTTCTTGAGTCTTTTATTAGATTTTTCAAAAGAAAGGTTGTTTGTTTCTTAAGTCTTTTCAAATTGAATTTAAGTGAAAAAATTATATGATTGCCTTAAAAATTTAACAAAAAATAATTTTGAATTAATTTCTGGAACAAATTGAACCAGTTGAGAAGTAAAGGCTTGAATTCTAATTTATACAAATACGAAACTAAATGTCGTATCACCAGAACTCTATACTCGTATCACCTCATAAAAAGCATGTATAAAACGGACTTTATTGCAGAATAACTGCATATACGTATTGCAGCTCATTCGTCTTTGCCTTCGCCCCCTTCTTCCCACTCCTTCATTAGTCTTCCCGTCATTATCTCGCTATTGTCTTCCTTACTTATATTTTTCCTTTTCGAACTTATAATTTCAATTTTTATTTTCTTTCAATAATGAACAAATCATATTTACTTCATTTAACGATCTACGTATTCCTTTTATTTGTGGTAGGAGCATATATTTAGTATAACTATTTATTAATGGTCGTCAGAGAATCACGACTAGCCTATTGTGGTTATAAGTTCGCCTGCCCTTTAACGTCCTTGTCATTTACCTTGTGAAGGTTGGTCCAGTTATTGCGAGAAACGACTAACACACACAGTCCAATCACCTTACATCGATCGCATCACCACTTTGTGTAGTCGTCAAATTCAGCTGAATTTAACAACAAAATTCAATAGAAATTTAAGCCTAATCATGAGTTTATACAAAAGGCTGATTCTGACTGTCTTTTATTCTCTCTCTCTCTCTCTGTATGTGTGTGTGTTCGAGCACTCGTTCGTGTTTGAAAATCAATTACTCCTTTTTCTACAATTTCATTCATTTGTAACGTGCAAACATATACACGTCCACATACATGCACACATGTAACTTTTTCACTTATATTATTGTTGTTGTTTTCTTTGACCATGAAGTCACGTATTATTAGTTTATCCTTTCATGAATCGACATATGAACTCTGATACATTCACATATGCACAGGAACACAATTGCGACGGAGCAGCGGATTCGGGCCCGATATGATCGTTAACGACGACTAGACGATATAGAAGCGCGACCGCACGACCGAACGACTGACAAGTGCATTCAATCCATATAAACTCTTAAAATAATAAAATTTCCAAAGTCTACGTTCTCTAGATGTTCGAATGGACACCCTCCCTGCTTGCCAATCATTCAATTTTTCAGGCAGCCAATTCTTTGCATTGTCTCAAAAAGAAAAGTCTCGCATTTACAACTCCGTCCGTATTGTTTTGTTGTTGGACTTAGTTTTGCATCGCTTATGAAAACCGGGTTCGAGCTATGCAACAATATCATCTCGAAATACATTCAACATGATTATGGTGATGGTAATGATGATGATGATGAAGTTACAAATAAAAACAATGATTTGTCTGTGACTATGACGATTTACGTTCGATGGCAACTTAACAAATAACGGTTACTGCTATTGCAACGTATACAGCTCCATTCAATAACACAAAAGCAACTGAAAACGGCAACAACAAGATCGACTTGTTCAATCAATGCATGATTGCTGGTTGTTGCAATGCTTCTTAAAACAGTTTGCGATCGCACTGGACGACTCACCGACTTCGATTTGACTTTGTTGGTTTACTTTTCTCTCAAAAGTCGACGACGGAATAATATAAAATAGCGTAAAATAAAGCCAATAAAAGCAAGCACTAACACCAATAAGAACCGTACCAACAACAACTGTAAGTTAGAAGCAAGTATATTCTCCAACTTTTATATTTCTTTACCTATATAGTATATTTTCTATATAGTAGGTAAACTTGGCAACGATTACTAACAACTGAAATGACGCTGGCGTTGACGGCGTACGCCTGAAATGCTCACGACTAAATACGCGGCATTACTAAAAACCACCAGAGGTACATAAACAAGCTACAATATCGGTACTCCAGGTCGATAGAGGGTGAAAAATGAAGGGGAAAGGGAGAGGGAATGACAGAGAGAGAGTGAGCGAGAGGTTTCCATGCTCTAAAATGGTACACCACCATACGCTCCTTAGCGCGTAAGCTTATATTTACTGACTGCTTTTAAGGTTGAAGACTGAAGTCATGACTATTCTTAAGGCAAGGTGTTCAAGTCTACAAGCACTGGCTCAAATTATTGTCATTTTTTGGTTACACAGGAAAAAAACTAAATCCCTTTAAAAGTGGAAATTGTATACTAAAAGTGTAATGATTTTATAAACTCAAAATCATAGTTTACGATTCGTATAATGAAACTATTCCAAATATACTTACGGTGACGAAAATGGAGAAATGATTTTTCTGCATTATTTCTTATTTTATTCTAACAAAAATTGTTTCCATCTAAATTTCAATTAAACGAACTACAAAGGCAATGGTAATGACGGTATATTTCTGACAGAAATTTTTGTGAAACGCATTATATATATCTCATCTTTTAAACCATAGTGAGGTTTAATGTAAGTAATTTGTTTATGTGAGACGATATTAATTGTAATTATGTTCTAATTGTGAAAACGAACTGAATAAAAGATTTTTCTCAGTTAACGGGTTAAATATTGCTAAATTAATAAATGTATACTTGATAACTATTTGAGGATTGAGTAATATTTAGGCAAACTTATAATACGATTCCGCCCTTTTGTTTGATATATAATTTTATTTAAGACGTATTTTTAGCGAATCAAGGCAATTGGTTGTTTAGCGTAAAAAATGATTCTATTTCTTTTTTATAATAAATATTTCTGCGTGACTTCAAATGAATTTTCAACGTTAAAAGTAAATTTGAATTTATAATCGACTTCGGAATCTTTCATTGACCCAAAATTTTTCTAGAACGCATTCTAAGGATGGAAATCAAAATTACGAGATAAATAAAAAGTGTTTAATTGTTAAGTAAGAATTGGTTCTACAAAATTATATATCATATAAATTATCTCCTACATGACAAGTTCAGGTTTTGAAATTGTTTCTAGCAAATAAATCAAAAGAAAATATTCGGAATGCAATATTTACATTTAAAAATCTTCTTGAAATTACTCGACATTTTTTTTTTGAGTGAATTTGTAATTTTTTATTTTATGTATTAAAGCAAAACCGAACGGAACAGATACAAATTACATTTATACAATTTAATCAGCAAACCAGTAGTAAAGTAATTAATTAATTCTTTTCACAAATCAAAAGTAAAATTTGAGAAAATTTATTAAAAATTTTCTTTCAGTCTATTCCAAACATTTAAAAGATGCCAACCAAGCAAGCTTGGAATGGTAGACTGGCATGCACGAAATACTTGCGAATCCGCTCAGATAGAGGGCTCATCGGTCACTGTCGCTGTTATAAATAAATACAAAGAAAAAGAGAAAAAGAAGAACGCTAAAGAAATTACAGAAAATTCGTTTTATAAAAAATGTTTGTGAAAGAGCTTCGTAATCAAAAGCAATAGCGGTAACAAAAAAAACACCTTTGGGAGTAGTAGAGGGAGTAATGGTGATGGAAATAGAATGGTAATGATGGTGATGGAAGTGGTGGTAATGTTGGTTAAGACGATGACCCAGCCCAAAAGCGTGAGGTTAGAATTCAAATTTTTTATATGAATTTGATTTAATAAATTTTTATATGAAGTGATTTCATACATTTTTCAGCAGGTGGAAAATAAATAATACTACAAGTAGAAAAATTGCACGAAGATTATCGGCAATGAAAACGACAATACATTAAATGCAATACAGTAAAGTTCACTTAATAAAATTTTTTTGAATAATTATTCTTTTTGGAACATAACGGGTAACCAATTTCCGTAAATTTGAAATATTGACATAATTTGTCAATAAAATAAAAGGATATATTTACACGAATCTTAACATCAATGTATTAATAAAACATAATAATCATATAATACATAACAAATAAAAATAAAGCTCAATAAAACTGAACAGTTTCGCAAATTGTGATAATTATATCTGACATGAATTTAATCAATATTTAATTAGTTGGCAAAATTCATAAAAACCGGAAACGATAAATATAAATTATTTTTGGCATAAATTACATACTCATTGAATTTGCGGAAAAAGTTTCCCATTTTTCGACTTCACGTTTTTTTTTAAATGCTAGTTCTTTGCACGTGCCCGAAGAATGCCACAAGTGTTTATGAGAAAGAAGTAAGGACGCTAACTTCGTCCGAACTTTGACCGAACCTTGTATGCCCTACACCCGTAATATAAATTTATAATCTGATCCAAATAATTACTGGGCGGTTCACGCCCCTTTTAATATTACATTTCCCTTTTCTTGATTAAATTAGATCTACGACTCATCTTTAGCGCAAAATCTGTAAAAAAGTCGACACATGATAATGTTTCAATGGTAATTGTTGAGTGATAATATCTAGCACTAATATCCGGCTATAAAATGCCAGTCTGACAACTTACAAACTGGGAAGTCGGCCTTTACAGGGGATTTTGTAAAAAAAATGGGCGTGGCACTGGAACAATTTACCTCATTTGCAATCCCAAACCGCTAATGATACCAATGAATATCAGTGCCAAATTGCATGCCGATGTTTCCCTCGTTCAACCACAGTCGTGATTTCCACAGACAAACAGCATACGCACAAACAGACCGACCGACCGACGTGGATCGACGTGGATCGACTCAGGAGGTTATTATTTTAATATATATATATATATATATATATATATATATATATATATATATATATATATATATATATATATATATATATATATATATATATATATATATATATATATATATATATATATATATATATATATATATATATATATATATATATATATATATATATATATATATATATATATATATATATATATATATATATATATATATATATATATATATATATATATATATATATATATATATATATATATATATATATATATATATATATATATATATATATATATATATATATATATATATATATATATATATATATATATATATATATATATATATATATATATATATATATATATATATATATATATATATATATATATATATATATATATATATATATATATATATATATATATATATATATATATATATATATATATATATATATATATATATATATATATATATATATATATATATATATATATATATATATATATATATATATATATATATATATATATATATATATATATATATATATATATATACTATGCTATGCCTGCCGCGCCTCCTTTAATGCGTTACAAACGGAAGAAGTAGGTCAATATGCCCTATAAGAAAATATGATATTCCTAATATTGTTTAACTTTTTAATAATTAGTATATTTCTAGTTTTTGAGTATGTTTATAAAAAAATATTTAGTTAAATTCAATCGGAGTAATTGGAGTCGCTTCAAAATCGTTTTGACGCTTTTTCCTTATGATGTTTTGGTTCACGAACACTGTACATGAGATTTACAATGGTTTTGTCTTCCTTATTCAAACTATTGTTATGGAATATTGCTTTTTGCGTCTTCTTATGATTAAGTGCAGTAAAAAGATAATGTATAAACAACAAGTCTCCATGAGGAATTTGAATCCGTTCATCGATTTGTAAATATAGCATTTCCAAATAAGCGCATTAAATTATATTTCATCAAATAAATAATGCAAAATTTTAAATTACACATTTATTATGATTATCAAAATCTTAAACATGCAATTTAGGGCCTTAGTACGCAAACAGAGACAAAAGTTCGAAAGATCTCTTGCTCTCGTTTTTTTTCATTAGCTGTCTCGTTTCCAGTACTCAAAAATGATCAGCTTCCATATTCGGACATGGGAGTGGAATTCACTGATAGGAACTATCAGTTTTCTGAAATTGAGAAACATAACTCCAACTGAAATTGACTGTGTTCGGTTTCGGCATCCACAATTTCATGCGAAATTTTGTTTTTTTACTGCATGAGATTTTTGACAACATTGAAGCATGCTGAAAATATATCAGGAATTCAAGACCCGTTTATATTATCGGAGACTCGATTATATTTTCTCGAAAAATAATAAAGCGTTACATATTCATCTGAGCAACAAAAAAACCAGAAGCAGTTCAACGGTGTACTACCCCAAATGCAAAAGAGTAGTGGAGAATGCTTTCGGTCATCTGAAAGCCCGGTTTGTTCGAATCGGAAAAGGTATTGACGACGAAATTGTTAACGCATCAACACTCGTCAAGGCCTTTTAAATAAATTTACTGCGTGAGTGAACGAAATGACATCATCAAAAATGTTCAACAAAGTTTCAAATTTAAAAAATTCCACATTGAAATTTAAATTCGAAATACCAAACTAACTCAACGTTGCCAAATTAATACCAAGTTACCACACATTTTGTTACAAAATCAGGTTTGATTAATTTTTTGAAATTGAGGTGCATTTTCTCGCCATCATAATTGAGTTTAACACCTTCTTTATTATGACGAAATTGTACAAATATCTTAATTTTCACCCCAGATTGATTTAAAGAGAGAAATTGCTTAATTTCAGCCTTACTCGGCCTGTCGAAAAGAGAAAAATTACGGATCCTCCTTTCGGTTTGCGTACTAAGGCTCTTAAGTATTATCCAAATTTTTAATTTCATATGTTAGCTGTAGCGCTTTTAGAAGTACGGCGAAGTACGAGCTTTTTTAGGTTTGATTGGTAAATAGTGCCTTATTCTTTATCTCTGTCGATAAGCTGAATTGAAGTGAATATTATGGAAGTGGAGTCAATTAAATAAAAAACATAAACAATTATCTATAAAACCTTAATGCTTTTTAAAATCCGAATTACCGAAGCGCGACTTATCTATTAAAGTTCAACAAGCCTGTCATAATTCTATATGAAACCAAGGAAATTGACAACAGTTCATTAATTGATGGGATAACAAATTGAACTAAAGTAGTTTATATTATCATTATTATTATATAACGCGAGCCCGTGTTACAGATATAAAGAATAATTGATATAAAGAATAATTGAATTGAAGATTAGAATTGATCAAATTGTGGGAGAACTCTATAATTCCAAGTTGAAAATTGCTGCGTAATCTCTAGAACGAGTAAAAGAAAGACCATAGAAATATTTGCGTAAAACTCAAGTGGTCCTCACAAATCGAATTATTACATTTTTCTTATGTGTAAGAATCTTGGTCTACTAGACGCTGTTTTGCCGTCATCGTCAAGATTGTGTTTGGTTTGTTATTGTGGCCACCAGCCAATTCTTCAATTTCATAGCGGAATCGGTGTGCTGGTAAACCTCTCACTACGAGAAGTGCTTAATTGCTGCAGCTGGAGTACCTGAGTAGTACATCCAGAGCTAGTAAGACAACTGAATGCGTTGTATATAAGGGCTTCTCCATTGCCTCATCGTTGAACAATTCGTACATTATGTCTAGATCAGATGAAGCCAGACCACTATCGCAGAATTTGGAAAGCACATCAGTTTCTACCGATGCTGTCCTTGATTTTATCGGTGGTCAAAATGCTTGCGGCTCGGATAGCACAGAGGAGAGTGATCATCTAAACGTGGCGGATGGTATTAGTTACACGAGCTACAGAGTGGAACAGTTCGCTCAAGATGTCATAGATTTCAGTTCACAATACGGTAGCGACTTCAGCATTTCCTATACAGCACTAAATGTCATTGGCCGTCCTTCAAAATACCCAGAATATGGAGACTTCCCCGAAACCTTTGCTATGGTATTAATCTTCAATTATTTATACATGCTTTGAAGTTAAACCTATTTTATTTCAGCGTACTTATGGTGACTGGTGGGAAAAAGCACCATCGCGTATATCAGAAATTCAACCCCAAAATTTACCTCAAATTCCGGTACATGATTTTATCGGTAATGACGGGATCGAAGTACAAAATTTGACTGCCTAAATAGCATGCATTTTTTCGCAGTTTTACAATTCGAGGATTACATAATTCCTGATGAAATCTCCATATTTGAAACATTTTGCCCAGGCGCTGTGGTCGGTGTATGGTCTTACACCATAACAAAAGTATGGGTGTGTCTATGGCAATGTGCAGAATTGCCCTCTCGAACGGCCCACTCCTTGTCCCAGCAACAGGCACGTATCTTTATGCCGCCATTAAAAAAACAATTATTACCGACCAAGTGCGTGGAATTGTAAGGTCCGATGCGTTAATATAAATAATTAACTTCTATTTTTGTAGAATAATAAAACTTGAATTTAACCATTCCAATTTACATTACTTCACCGAGATTGACGCAGTCTTGCTGCGTGGAAGAAGGGTCAGCACTCATAATACCAAAAATATCTTGGACTATTTTGAACGGCAGCGAAAAGGCAAAATTGTGCGCAAACTGGAAAATATGCAATTTCGTCTAAGCTTCAAAGACAATTACCAGAGCCGATTACGTGAGTTTCTTATTAATGATCTGGATAAATTCATAGATAAAACTTCGACCAGTAACGAGAATATGACGCCGGGAAAGGTGCAAGTTTCTGGTTTGAAAGACATGCCGGTAAATGAAGATTTTTTAGTTTGTGCCAAATTCCGTTAATTATTTTCCTGTTCATTCGTTATAGTTTGAGATTCTCCTAAAAATATTCGGATACTTAGATCTGATTTCGCTTTTTCACGTTGGTCAAGTTTGTCGTTTATTTTATGATGTCTCTACCCATTCTTTGCTGTACAGCGACGTAAATTTAAAGCCCTACTGGTATCTGGCCACTACTGATTTACTATGTACTTTAGCAAAACGTGCAACATTTTTAAAAAAATTAGATCTGTCGTGGTGTGGTTTGTTCAACTCTATTACACCAACGGAATTTAAAAAGTTTGTTATAATTCATACATAGCAAATAGATTATGTATATCATATAATGTTAAAATTCTTTCAGATTTATGCAACAACGAGGTGATAATCTTACCCATTTGCGTCTGAATTCATCAAAATTTTTAAATGCTACCTGTATTGAAACTTTGGGCATTGTTTGTGATAACTTAAAAGGTTTGATTAATGCTTTATTTTTTTCGAAACAAATTCCATGCTTGCGCAACAATCTTTTCATTATATTCCCAGAACTCTCGTTGCGAAACTGTTTTACGGATCGGCCTATACTGAATTTTTCCTGTTTAGGAAACCTTAAGAATTTGGAACGCTTAGATCTTTTTCGCACCGTTATTGAGCCGGATTTACTTTTAACTATATTGGAGAGCAATCGTAAATTAAAATACTTAAATTTAGGTAACCATAATTTATTCTTGATATATGTTGAAGTTTCCGACAGGGTTGGATGTTAAGGTATTTTGGAACGAACTTCCGTCATCCCTCGTCAAATTTGGTTTGGAGACAAACCGGTTTCGGCGTTGTGCCATTTTCAGTGTCTAGTTACGTTCTAGTTAGTTCTAGAACGTAACTAGACACTGAAGATGGCACAACGCCGAAACCGGTTTGTCTCCAAACCAAATTTGACGAGGGATGACGGAAGTTCGTTCCAAAATACCTTAACCATAATTTCTTTGATGAATAATTTGTGCGTTTATTACACTATCTAATAGCTTTCAGTGGGGTCGGTGTCAATATGGATGAAGTAGCTCAACATATTTCTCAATATAATCAACAACTGATTTCTTTGGATATGTGGAAGTCGCATTTCCTCTCGGCTTTTGGTGTCCAGGCTCTGTCTAGATGCCACGATTTAGAGGAAGTCGACCTTGGCTGGTGGTTAGTATTGCCTTTTAGCAAAAGAAAGTTTGAGTTTATTTCACAATCTATTATTTTCTTCATTAACAGTTTGCGAGAGGCATCTCTAGGCGATAGTCTAAAGCAATTGATCACATTCTGCCCAAAATTAAAGAAGCTGTTTTTAGCTGCTATGCGTGGTATCACCGATCGCGATGTGGAAAACATTGCAAATTTTTGTCCAAATTTAGAGCAGTTAGATTTAACAGGAGTTCTCGGTTTGTCCACCGAACGCTACTACGAGTTAGTTTCATTGGAATTGATTGTGATTAAGTACGGAAGTTTTTAACGGCAATTATTTCGTTACAGCATTTTAGTAAAGTGTAACAAACTAATTCTGTTAGACTTGAGCTTTTGTGATAATATAGACGATAGCCTCGTAAGTTGTTTCATCAAATAACCTTCGAATTGAATTTATATACAGTAATTACTAAATTACACATAATATTCTATTTCTTTATTTATAGATCTCTGCGTGGTCGCGCATATTTAACGTAAGTATTAAACACAATTACATGCCTGTTGACTTTAGGTACTAGAACTCGATATATTGTAATTACATATTTAAAAACTGTTATTATGTTCTAATGAAATTATTTACATAAAGTTGTAAGAAATATAATTAATTTCATTTGTATTTGTGCGTGTTTTTCTAATCTACATAGATCATAAACCATTGACTTTCGCGATCAATTCAAAAACTGACCGCAGTCTTAGGCCAACAGGTCTTTTAGACTTTATATCGCAATTTACCAATGACGTGCAGCACATTAAGGATGTGTCAGGCGCAAAGAATATTTGAGGTGCCAAAAACCAAATTGTCCGCCACACCTCGCGTGAGTTTTCCGTAAATAAGATTCCAATTCCCAAAAACAGTCGAATATGTACAGGTGTCTCTTGGCGTTTTGCATGGACGCCTGCCATGGTTGGCTTAAGTTAGGCCTACCCACACTCGTGGTTGCGAGATAGACTTTGTGAATACCTTTTATATCGGCAACCAACGACCACGGCTGCAATTTTGCCCTGTTGCGATGTTGTTTTTCCAGCAGATATGCCTAACCCTGTATTCTGCGCTACTAGAGTAATTTTTCGTTGTTTTCATTTAGATGCTTTGGAGAATATATTTAACCGTATTTATTAAGAATCATTAGTCCAGAATTATATATATTTCGAAATTGTGTTAATATACGCATTTATGCTAAAATTAATTTGAAGATATTACGGCCATATTAATAAACATTCATGAGATACCTCCCGGATCAACTCTTCTCCGGTGAGCTCATTAGTATGTTCTCACAGTTTTGTTTTGCAGAGATTTTCCAGAGAAATTCGTATATTTGCAGAATAACTATTTTATCGAGGATGTGTTACATTTATATTCTGCAATATGTATGAATATTCTGAGCAGAGAAAACATCTCTTATTCAGAGTAATTTTGGAGAAAATTAAAGGAAACCCATCATCAGATTCGAATCAGCATGAGTATGTATGTATATACATGCATATGCATGCATATAATTAGGTAAATTTAATGAAGAACAATACAACAAATATGGAAATAGTACAGGCGAAAATAAATAATTGTCCTCAAAAGAATGTGTGTTACCATTTTTAATTTTGGCATGTTTATGGCGCACATACATGTTTTATGCGTATAACATACAAGTTTATGGCGTACATCTCGAATTTTGTTCAATTTCTGGTTTTTGTTGCTGTTGGTGACTCCAACAAATGTCAAAACTTGACCAACCGACGTGATTTCGGAATAGTGACCCTAGAAAAATAGAAGTTAATTTGGATGCAGTTCATGGCCTATAAAAGGAGATAAGGAATGTAATAATGTAAAACCAATAATGATATACTTTCTTGCCAATAACTTTTTTATCGAAAAACAAATAAAAAATTAATTTTGATGGAAAAAATATGTGCATAGAGCTAGGTAGCTATCCCTTCTTCCGTAACTATATATTTTACAGAGTTAAAATTGCTAAATTTAACAAAAATTCTCAGAATGTTAATGTGCAGTTTTCTTCGAAATGAGAAATCTTTCAATGAAACATTTAACAGAAATTAAATATTGGGGCCTAATCTGACATAACTATTATTCTGTTATAATTTGCTGTTAAACGTTTATAACAGTTTATGACCGTAACATATTAAATTCGGTATTCCATGTTTTGAACTTTTGTTATAGGTTATCAAGAACAATTTTGTTTTCAAAATGCCAAACTGTTGAGTTTTTTCGGAATTTGAAATCGAATTAAGCAGTCTAAAATCTATAATTTCACTTTTTTATTTACAAGATGAGCTCATGGTTATTATAATTGATTACGATACACAAAATACGATTTCTGGATAATATAAATGTAAACATTGCAATTCGGATTTGTGTTCGATTTTATGATCGAGTAACATATATTTTATGTGAAAGATTTTCCAGAATAGACCTGATTAATACTATCTTACCACTAGTACTTTTTTCATGTGTTCCCCTTTTACGATTTATATATAGATGTATGTTTTTTTAATGAACTGGGCTTTCGGATCATTAAAAAATGGTGGGAAATTTGTAAGTGGTTTGACAATTTAAACGTAAAAAGTACACAAAAACAAAATCTGTTGTCGTTACTTCTGTGCAACATATTTTCGTTCGTGAGTTTTTCATAACATAGGTTTTCATAACAGATAAAAAGGTAGGACAGTCGCATTTCGGTATAAAACGATGCCCGGGTAAATGTATTTCATGTAATAAATTTGGTGGTGACTATGTTAAAAATTAATTATAAATATTTGTAATTTACTTTAAGATTTTAAAGATTATATGTTTCAATCAGATTTTGTGAAATGTTTGGATGAAATTATATAGAAGAAGAAGCTACAAATATGACTTTAACCTGCAGCAAATGCGCAATAAATAAGAACTAGAACTAATACTAGAAAAAATTGTCATTATAACAAATTTCTAATTTGCAGCAACGAGAGTCCTATCTCTTTATCTCTGATGCAAATAACCAAAGATAACGAGATAGGACACTTCGCACTAATCCACGCTCATTTGATCTATACGATCACAGAATGGTACAAATTTAGCTGGAATTTGGTACTAAATTCTTAGGAAACACGTACTCGCGTCAACAGCAATAAAAAACGGGCTTTGAGTAGGGGCCGTTTGATTAATTTTGATTATTTTTTTTTGTAAAATTTACTTCACGATTGTTAAAAGATAGTTCAGCTGTGAATAAGGAGATAAATTGTGCGGAAATTGAATATTTTTTTAGTCACTCAAGCTTCTAAAACACAGTATTTGGTAATGAGTTGAGGGATGTAAACCTCTATTAGACCCCTTTACAATCGTTACAAATCAAACCGCGCCTTTGTTTGGCTCAAACTTTTGTTTGTGCGCGGTGGAATATGTTGTTTTTTCTCTGGAAAATGGATGAAAACCAACAATAACAGCATTATGGCACATGTTCGCGTATAGTGTGCGTTATGTAAACAATGCATAAAAAAATAGACGTCAAATCACTTTATCGTGGTGAATTGGGGTGTCCTATCTTGATATTTTTGTAAACAACGAATGAGAAACAAACCTCAATGACTTTTGGCGTGGTGAACTGAGAGTGTGCTGTCCTCTGCTATATGGCAAACCGAACAATGTACTGCAACCATGTGCTTCAATATATTGGCATTGAATTCGCCCCAGGTTCATAAGGTTTCTGTTAAGAAGTATTATTGAATGACAATTCACAATTTCGCTTGTACATTACGTGCTGTCGTCTTTAACGCTCTTGGAAGTATAATTCGATTTAATATTTGCATGGCGAATAAGAGATTTTTTCATAATTATTAATCGTGGAATTTAATTAAAATAGTAACAAAATAATCCATTCTTGCAATGTGATAATAAAAGCGTTACGTTGTCTAGATTCGGAAAACAAATGTAAAGCTGAAGAGAGACAAAAGATTTGTAAAGTAAAAGTTCTCTACTAAGTAAACGCAGGCATGTAATCGGAAAAAATGCAATGAGAAAGTCGAAGGGATCAAAAATTTTCAAAATCCGAATCCGAAAAAATTTTATTGTTAAAATTCAGTAGAAAATCCATAGAAGAATGAAGTGTGGAAGAGAAAAGTATTGGCTAGAAAAAGATATGTTTGTGGTCAGAGATAATACTTCTTAAAAACGTAGAGGTCATTGCCAAGAGTGGCAGTAAATTAATCGGTGGTCCGCCGTCTAAGTATCCATCAGTCCGATGTTCGTTTGTTGAAGTCTTCTGACAAATATGCTACGTTCGGCTGCATTTCGGCATAAATTGTTTTTAGCCAACCACAAAAATGCGGCTTTCTTTAACCCCTGTTTACATAAAAATCTGCTAGTATTATTTCATGATTAAAGTGTGCTTCGAGAGGGTTTTATTACATGTGATTTATGCAATAAAAGAATGCATAGTACTCATGATTTTGACATTATAGTAAACTGTTACAAAGTCATACACCTGGTGAGAGAGCCTAATAATCTAATTTAATCTATTCCTACAGGACTCTGTTGGACCTTTTAGAATCGACAATTAATCCATGAAAAAGAGTAAAACGTTTAAAAACGTGTCAAAGTAAGTAGTGTAAACAAAGGCCACTAATACGAGGGGCAAGGAATTTCATAAAAATTGGATGAATGCATTTCCGTTTTCCTTCATTAAGTTTGTGACAAAACTTTCTAACTTTCCTTCAAACAAAGTCAAGGGAGGTGTTGTCGTGCAAGACGAGAAATATAGTTAAGATATACGCCTTTGTCGTATAAAGCATATTCCTAGATAATGGATGAAGATGATAATCTCTCTAACGGTGATAGAAATAATGATGACAACGATGCTAACGAAGTTGACGTCGATGTTGGATTTGACCCAGAAACTACAGATTCCGATGTCGATTTGGCTATGGTTGTAAATCTCGCCACGGGCACAAATGTTAATACTAATTCTGCGTCCATTCGTCCTACGTCATATATAATTCCAAATCCATCTGTACGTAATTCATTAGAGTTTGCCGAATGGAGCGAATTTTCAAGAAGCTCAGCCAGCGAAATAAGCGACGCCAACACAATTCACAGCGGAGGTAGTGATTCAGCATCAACATCCGGAGGTGCCAAGCCAACATTTTTCTTTGGCACTTCATCATTTAGTTTGCGCAGTCGCAAAGAAGTGGCAACACTTGTTAACGAAGAATGTTGTCGAGATAAAAACTCAACGCCTGATTTAGATTCAATTATGGATACACTTTTCAATCCTGGTACACCGATTGATAACCCCGACAATATTGAGTGGATTCGTTGGCTGATTGCGGGAGGACGTACTCCTCAGGAATTTGTGAAAATTGGTGAGACATATTGATATGAATTTCTTTTTTGATTGATTCACTCCACTGTATGTGTGGTCGGTAATGGCATACACATTTGGGACTAATAGTCTGGAACTAGGGAAGATTGCACGGCGTTTGATATATTTTATAATTTTCGCTTTTTTGCAAAACAAGTTTGTTGAAAGGTTTCATCGTCCCCTTTTTAGTAAGACGTTTGCTATTTGAAGTCATTCCTAAAACAGTGGAAAAGGGCGAAATAGCATATAATAGCAAATATCATGTCTAAATATACTTGTCGTAGAGTATGACGCTAATACACGAAATCTTCAGAACTCTAGTGTATCCCAGGTTATGTCCAGGTTAGCCATATCATTCAAAATTTCTTTAGACGGCAGAAATACATATATCTGTTCGTTGTGGAATATGCCTTTGATGTTTCTCCATCTAAGTTGTAAAATATTCATTATTCCCTTTGTAATCCGCTAAAGTGTTATACGGTCGATAAAAAAACCGTACAAGTATACATATTCCAATTTAAAATCAGCTCTAACTTGATTCTGCCCTGCCTCTCCATATGCCTCTTCATATTTGTGGAAATCCCGTTTACAATAGAACTAGTAAATATGTCTTGAGATGTGTTATGCATATTCTCGTTCTTTTGTGATTTTTGGGAACATTGGGTCGGTGACACGGCTGTGATTTAGAACTGATGACTGTTTTTTTACAGTGATTTTGATTCATTTTTTATTAATGAATTTGATGCTAAAATTATACACTTCATTTTACCTTTTGAAATTTTTAAAGACAGTTTTGTTTTATCTTTTGTCTCAGAGACCATAAATGACCACAAATGACTACGGTCCGCCTACTAGAATCGGAATTGTGAAAAGAGTAGAAATATCGCCTTGAATTCCAGCGTAAGCATGTGTTACTTTATGTCGAACAATGGGAGGGAAATTTGTTTATTGCCATGCCTGAATCTAAAGTCGTAGCGATTTTGATTTGAGAGCTTGAAAGAAATATGCTGGTCAAAAAGGTTTAGTTAAATCGACTTAAACTTAATCTGGGATATCTAGACGATCTGGGGTATGATTGGAACTCTATTGTTTCCTTTAAATGCAAAAATTTCCAAAGTAAACAACAACAAAACAACACCTGTAAACACTTGGAGATACATTTTTCTGAATACATTTGTTGTGATCTTATTCAGTTTATTCTTTTTTTTTGTGATGCTATTAAGTTAAAATTAAATACAGAATTGTCAATTTGTTAAAATATGAACTAATCGCAAATGTTTCCCTGTCCTCTCTTTCCGTTATTTATTTAGATTTTTTCAATAATTTGGACACTTTCAAATTAAAGTGTTTGATAAAGAGATTTGATTAATAAGGCGAGGATTATTGACGGAACTATTGTCGTAAATTCTTTCACAAAAAGAAAACGCATAGAAAGATAGAAACCCATGGAGAGATAGATTGTATAAAAAATTAAATAAGTCCGTGTTTTTAAACAATTTCTAATTTTTTTAAACTGTGTGGCTTGCACTTTAACTAAATATTATCGTCGTCCAGTCTAAATTTATTCAGCAAAAGCATTAGCCATTCCTTCGCATAAATATCCAAATTAGAAAAATTCTGCATCTATTACCAAATTTTATGTTTGACATCTATTGCCTTTAACATCATTGTAATCCCTAATTTGGCGGGGCTAAAATAGTGTTCAATACATTGAGGGTACAAATATATATTTAATGGATTTTATACTGGCCTGTCACATAATTATGACATTTTATTGAGAAGTTTGCTTTTCAACTCTAAAGATGCAACTGAACTTTTTCAAACGCTATTGCTACGAGCAGGTTTTTCTGTGACGATATAGAGTTGTTTGTGAGTTAGAAGTAAGTAAAACATCTTGTGCTTTCACTTTTGTTTTCACAAAAACGCGCTGCCATACAAAACAACTTTCCGCATTCAAAAGTAATAGAGAATAAAACGTAGTGTTTATTCGAGGATATTCGGAATTATTTGCGGGGATACCAAACAAGAAAGTACTTGTACTCCATTCAAGGAATTTGCTATGAAAATGATGTTTCATTGCTTCATCCCACATTTTAAAAAAGACAAACATTGTTTACTCTATTCACTTATTTAATTCCTCTCTGGAATTAATTCTAGCGTATTGTTTTAAAAGGAAATATAAATCGATTGAGGGGTACTCTGCTTTTTGCTCGCGGGCACCTGCTGAAATAAGAATTGCTTTTACGAGTACTTGCGAACAACAAAAACTGAAATTCAATAGTGTTTGGGTCGATTCGGGTTCGACAAAAACGGTCCATAGATTGAGTGCATGTAACTAGGGAGATAGAGATAGAGAGAGAGGGAGAGAAAGCCCGTGAAAGCGAAAGCGAGTGATTCGGTTACTAGCTTGTGGTCTATTTCTTAAATCATAATAATAATAATAACAAACGTCATGTCACATTTTAAAAGGAATAATTATCCTCGACCTATGCTCTTTCAGAAAACTTCTCCTAACTCTGTCAAAATAGAGTTGCTAAGCCTCATAGCAATCAGAATCAGAACCAGAATCAGTATGTAACATCTCGTCTGCGAAATGTTCGCAGAGGTGTCACAATTACCAATATTTATGTCGATCGAGGATTATTCTTTTATGTCCCCCTTCTAGAAATTAATTTGCTTAGCAATATTATCCGTAAAATTGAACTAATAAAATTTTGTTTTACTACATTATTCTACTCAAGTACGCAGCTACGATAATCATGCCAAGTGTGGTTTAGTTTGGGTTCCACATGTAGTAGCGTATAGGTGTCGAACTTGCGGGATATCACCCTGTATGTCAATATGTCGCGATTGTTTTAAGAAGGGCGATCACACCAACCACGATTTTAATATGTTTCTATCACAAGCTGGTGGAGCATGTGATTGTGGCGACACGTCAGTAATGAAAGCCGAAGGCTTTTGCAGCGATCACGGCATAAACAAACGTGCCAATAAAGAGCCTGTACCCAAGAATTTATTAGCAGTTGCTGAAGCCATTATGCCGAAGTTACTTTTTCGTCTTTTACAACACTTTCGCGAACACAGCGATGCAACATCACAGACTTATAATATGGCAGCTTATTCTTGTGAGGAATTCGCAAACATGCTTATCGATCTTAATAATATGGGAGAGATAATGCGTAAAGTTATGACTCGCGCTCTAATTAATCCAGAGGTAAATAGAGATGAATATTTGTAAAGGAAATGATTAATGTTAAAATTTCATTTCTATTACTTTGCTGTCTTACCTTTAGATCTACAAATATTACACGGAGTCGCCCTGTGCTGATACTCGTCACGGCCGTTTTCTTAGGACGAATCGTGATAAATATGACGACGCTGTAAGTCGTTTTCCTCGCCCTGAACCACCCGACGATTATAAACATTTGCCAGCTTTGGGAGAGAAGCTAATGCATTCCACTTTACTGGAAGAATTCATATTTTGGACTTTTAAATTTGAATTTCCGCAAAATTTGGTTTGTTTCTTGTTAAACATGTTGCCAGACCAAGACTACAAGGTATTTATATTGAGGAAAATTTTAATTTGGGAAACTGGGCAATGTATAATATACTGGAATCAACGTATATAATCAATACTCTTTATTTATTAATTTACTCATTCCCTTCGTAGGAACATCTCACTCGCACATTCGTTATGCACTACAGTCGTATTCCATCTGTTTTGGAAATGTCACGCGACCCAGACACCCTAAGCAATCGTGTGGTACATATGAGTGTGCAATTATTTTCCAATGAGAGTCTGGCACTGAAAATGGTCAACGAATTGTCGTTGTTGCATGTCATGATCATAAGTCTAAAACTGATGATGTCCAAAATACTCATACAAAATTCATTGCACGGTAAATTGACTAATACTCGAAAATAAGAAAAATTGAAAAATATAGTATTTTATTCTGAATTTCCAGACCCCGGGAAGAATTTTCATTTCGTCATTGATTGCACGCGCCAAGTTATGAAGGATCATTGCTATTGGCCGTTGGTCTCTGATTTTAACAATGTCCTGTCGCATGAGTCTGTAGCGCTGGTATTTTTGCGAGACGACAACCTCATTGATATGTGGTTTCAATTTCTTTCAATGCTACAAGGAATGAATGTCAATGTTCGGGAGACCACATCCCACGTAGAATTTGAACCAAACTCGTATTATGCCGCCTTCTCTTGTGAATTGGAAGCGAGTGCTTATCCCATGTGGTCAATAATATCTCATCTCAAGGATGGCACGCATGCTCATTTGGCTAAAAAAATTATAACCTACTGCGTTAATACATTACATGAATGGCTGGATGCAATTTATTTTTTGGAACCGAGATTAACGAAAGTCAGTTTAAATTTAAATGAAAACAGTTGTAAAGAAATCTCATTTCGATTTCCTTTGTTTTCCAGGAAGAAATGATGCAAGCATCATTTCATTTTCCACTACACCGCTATCTAGCTGCATTTTTATGTCAAGCGATTACTAAAATGGGAATGTCTCTGAATGAAGTTTTGCCAATCAGGTCGTATATACTACCGTTATTAATGATTCATCCTCTACGAGTGCAGGTAAGTTGTAAAAATCCTAGATACAAACTAGCTTTTAGGCTATTATAGTGAGCGCGACGACATATTTTACGTTTTTCGTAAAATTAGAACCATGTTGTTTTTTGCTTACCAGAATTTTAGAACCAGTTTTGTGCTTACGCCATGTTAAAATTGCAAATTTCAAACATTAAAATTTTCTTTGAATTCTGCCAAAATTTCTGAACTTTAAAAAGAATGATAGAAAGTATGAACGCTTCCAGCTTGCTTGCATACTTCGCACATTAAATATTTTTAATTGTTGCATGTTGAATAATTTCTGTTGGAAAAAGGGCGGACCAATGAAAAAGTATTAATTCTTCAATAGATGTCTTAATGACAAAAAGAATATAAGATAAAATAGCCTTAAACTCTTCATGAGGATATCATGGAAACACTGTCTTTATAGAGGAATCGGGGAACGCTTGAAGCGGAAGAGAAATCAGTTTTCATTTTATAATAATTGGCATTTCATAACGATTTGCTGAAATGTGACATTTTTAGAAGCTGCATCCGAGCATTTACTTTGTTCTTCAGTTTGTAATTGAAGCAATATACTACGAATATGATCCGTTATTTTAAATTTAAAATACGTAAATTTAAAATGAAGCCACCCCTGCTTTATTTAATACGTCTTTATCCGTGCCCAAAGTTCAAATTGTTATTCTGCAGGGTAAATTTAAATTCAAAATTTTATATCTGATTCCCCCTATTAAATCCATAATTATTTAATCTTACGCTTGCAATGCAGATAATCTAAAGCAATCTGAATTTTATTGCTAATTATTATTATAATTTAATGATTGCTATTTATTCTATTTCTTATGAAATATCTTATATTTCTTAATGGCAGAACCTAGCAGATATGAATTGTTGTCTTAATAATATGTATCTTGTAGCATAACTTTAGTTGCGATATGCACGTGTCGCGTAAAATCATAAGTAATAACTTTTGGTGCTAAAAAACCACCAAATCCATCGCGGCCTTTATGGTAAATGCCGACGCCTGCAAGTGGAACTGGTGGATTTGAGACAACATTTTGTACATCAATATAAGGTACTGTTGTCTGTGCAGCATCCTTATCCATAGACGTGTTAACAAAGTCAATGTATTGATTATCTCTTGAATCTGGCATTGATTTCACTAACGTCCTTGTGGGTATGTCCGGATTGCGGAGCTCTATCTTTTCCCTAAATATATAATCATATTCTGTTTCACATCCAAGTTATTTATATTGTCATTGCTTACCTTTTGTTACCACTGACATCGGTATTATCATTAGATTTCCAGAAAGTGCTCCTTTCAATAGATACTAATTCTCCTGTTGTGAAATTGAATTCGGTAAATCTGGCCTCCAAATTTAGATGAGCACCAATAACTCGAAAGCGAACTCCAGTCACTACGAAACTATTATCATCAGTCTCAATATCATCCAAATCGATTGACCGATTGCCATAACTAAGTGTATGGAAGTCACGTCCATTACGTACTTCATCATCGAAAATTTGATATTCCTCAAGAGGTTTCCATTTAAGAGATGATACGTTAATTGCGCCGCGTTCTAAGAGTTCACCCTCTTGAATTTGCAAATGAAATATGCGATTCTTTTTGACAAAGCGTAAACCGGTAATGACTCTGTATTTATATGAGGATAAAATAAGTAATCGAGTATTTGGAAGCTACTTAATTAAAAACTGTTTAAACTGTAATAGTCTTACGTAATCTGTCCATCATTTACCTGTACAATTATTTAGCTTAACAATTAAATTGCCATCTTATAATACTTACTTATTGTTTTTTATATCTGACACCGATTCGCGTAAATTGAAAAAACGATCAGATTTATGACTCTGTTCATCGCATAAACAGAAACAATAGCTGCAATGCCAAAGTAAATAACGCCACCAAGAATCCACCTGATGATATTTTAACAGTTTTCATTTTTATAATGTCAATCTAAAATGGGTCAAAATATATTTCACCCACCTTCGTTTCACCACGAGTGCAAAAGGTCTCCTGTTTACCCAATTTTCTACCATTTTCATATTCAATAAAATCATATCGCCGCGTACTATTCAGTGCCTGTGAAATACATTTGTTAGTTATCAATATTTATTCCCGAAAGTGTTGTCGATGTATTTACCGAAGGGCATACCCACATATCG
The DNA here is from genome assembly GCA_963966595.1 of Physocephala rufipes. Taxonomy (NCBI): domain Eukaryota; kingdom Metazoa; phylum Arthropoda; class Insecta; order Diptera; family Conopidae; genus Physocephala; species Physocephala rufipes. The sequence continues at coordinate 20,139,574 of OZ016504.1, forward strand.
GAATCCACAAAAGTGCAGTGATACAATTTACCTGTGCATCTTTGTTGTCGTGCACAAAATTTGCTTTTAAAACAACCTTCTGATTTAGTCGATTGATAAAACGAACAATCTTCGCGACATGTTTCTTCAGTGTTCATATCGACTTCATTCTCAATGTAACCTTGCAGTAAACGCGTTACTTCGTCGTAGTTTGTACCTTTAATATACTGCGGAGGATCACATCTCCAAACAGTTCGATCAGCACGACGCATAACTTCACGCAGTAATTTTAAAGATCGCTCTTCACGTCTTTCGTAATCTTCGCGCATTAATTTTGACTCTTGTGTATAATTTCCTTAAAAAAATTATGTCATCTTTATTATAGTCAGTTATAAAGATTATTCTGGTAAACATTCAAACAACTTTATACTAATATAAAATATATATAATTCTCGACAGTCCGATTTTATTAAAATAAATTACAAATTGTAATTTTACCTTTGCCATAATTTCGTAATATCATCCATGAAAATTTTACCATAACATATCCTTTTAATTCCGCCAAGGAAATGTCACTGTAAAGTGAATACAGAAACTGCTGAGCTGACTGTTGGGTTCGGCAAATTTGTTCGGAGGACTCCTGGTGAAATACGAAAATAAATTCATCAGAAATCTTGAAGGATTGCGAAAATCAGATATTTAAATTTATATTTAATGTTTTTTTAGTAAAGTAGTCTATAAAAACCAAATTAAAACATGCCCCATGAAACGTGAAATTGTTTAAAACATAACATTTTAATAAATGTTTGATATGTGTATTCTTCCTGGTTAGGCAACCCTACAATCGAAGGGCGCTGGGAATCAGCGCTTTATTAGATTCAGCTTTGCCTTTTCACTGTTTGTTTGCTTATCTGGGAAAATTTCGATTACAAGGGGCTTAGATTCCATAACCTTTCAAACAACCTTCTAATTATCCTACAGTGAACATTATGTTCTGAGCATTCTGCTAAAAAAACCAGTGAATTCGTTCGTTTCAACGAAAGAATTTTATTCTGTTTTATTTGCTTTAGGAAAAAACTTTCCCTGAGAAGCAAATTATCTGCTTGAATGCATCTCGTACAAACAAAATAAAGTGTTATAGAAATGAAAAAAAGAATAGTAAATTTATTACACGAACTGTTGCTTTTGAAAGCTAGTTTTTGTACTTCCATTCTTTCCATGCTTTTATCTCTTTGTTTTTTGAGATTTATATAAGTTTTGACATAATGTTGTCATGCAATTCTTCCGATATATAAAATTTGCATTGGTAACAAAGCGCTTCACTTTTTTACAAAAACACAAAAGCGAATAAAATTTCGTATGGTGAAATTAGAAAATTAATTTGGTTACTACAAAACACCTGATACGCTTCATCTACATCTAATCACTTGCAATTCTCTTTTATAAATATAATCTCTAAATATTTGAAATTCTTATAGAAATATTCTTTAAGCGCACGCTTCTAAATGCATGTTTTTTAGTGTTTTAATATAAAAAAAAATATATATTAAAGAATACCATTTCAACTAACCACCATAGCACGGTAATACATCGTTTGATTAACCATAATCAATTCAACATTTTCAAGAATTCGAGGTATCGAGAATGATTTATCATTTCTCAAGGCAGCCTCACAAATATCCAAAATCGCCCGTTCGTTTATATCGATATTGTTAATGTGCTTGCTTAGAAAATCCTACAATATATTAAATGATATATTTAATTTATGCTGTGGCATTTCATAACTTCAATCAATCTAGCAAATCGGCTGACATAACATTACCCTGAATAAACCGAATATACCATCGATTTGAAACAAATCACGTTCAAGAAGACTCCATTCATAATGATTTAGAATTTCATATTTATTAGATGGAAAATCAACGTGTAAATGATTTTTAATAAAGTTTTGATGATCATCGCAAATCTTTCTTATTCGAATCTCTTGCGTAGTATAGGGCTTATCAAGATATTGCCATAGATTCTGTTCCAGTTCCAGATAGTCTCTCCGAGTATCTTCGACTGCAAGCACATTTTCAGTATTCGTATATACTTTTCTCACCGAACACTGGATTACTTGCGATATTAAAATTACACGAAAGCTGTAAGAAATCAACAGCAGTAGTGGACTGTTTTGACTAAAATTGTATTTTAGCATTATGTACTGATATCTTTGTTAAAGAATTTATTAAATTATTTGTTGCCTTTGCATCAAGCTTTATAAACTCGATAATGATTGAGTCAGCAGTTTTATCCACACACAAAAAGGGCTGTAAAAATACGACTGTTTAACGACCTAAACGATTTTACTAAAGTTGAAGACAACGTAGTTTTATTTATTGCGTTATTTTATTAATTTCATTTTTCCATTCGTTTTTTCGCCTTCAATTCTTTAACCTTTATATAAGTGTGCTTATTTTTTTCTACTTCAATCTTCTTCCACGGATGAAACGATTTTCAATCGATTTATTAAAAATAGTATTACATTTTATAACAATTACAAAATTCTTTACAGACAATTTTTTTGTTTTCCGGCTTTTCTTAAAAATTCTTTATAGAAGTGCAAATTATTCAATTTTTCATATTTAGTACACAAATTTCGCTTGTCCGACACTTTTATTGTATCCGTACCACTCGAACCAGGTACGAGACCATTCAAAGCAACAATAAATAGAGAGATTTATTTGGTGGTGATGAGAACCTCAGCTATTTGTTCTCTTGGCTGGCATTCGTCGTTTTAAATGAGAGCCCATAATTGATGAAACAACACGAAAGAACGTTTAGACATTTACCCTCTACTTTTTCTTTGTCTTCTTTTCTCTGTTTATTTTAGTTCTCTACCAAATGGTTTTTATTTGCTCCGTTTTGTTTTGTTGTTGATTTATAGGACGGGAGGTACCTACATATTTTACTCACTTTTACTCTCCTGTTACTTTTCTCTGAATGTGAATGATCTAGAGGAGGTGTATACACATAAGCATAACCGTAAATGAGGTGCAAATTTTTAGGGTGTTTTAACCCGCTTCAGCTTAAAAGATTTTCGTGTACTCGTTTTTTGATTCTGACTATAATGTTAGTTTAAACGAAAGGGTCCCATATAGTTATGACATTTGTCGAGAATACTTTCTGCCTTAGGCTATTTGATGAAAATGGAAGACGACGAATCAAGTCAACGCCTAGTTTTTTTTCAATATATTTATATGCGCTTATGGTTGAATTTATCAATTTTAAGGATAAATTTCGATTTAAAAGTCTAATAAAAAATTTATTCTAAGAAATGGGAGTCTACTGGGTATTAGAATTAAACCATCAATTAAACAGGCAGACGTAGCAGATGTACAGTAGTGCATACGTAGAGTATTTTGAGTTCAAACGGACCACAATTAGCTTTCTTATTTGTTCCAATTTATTTAAATTTTGCGGGTACTTTTGAAGGGCACTGTCCAAAGAATTTCTTTTCTCCGAGTAAAAGCTCTTTAAATTTAAATTAGTTTTAAAATGTTATTAAAAATGTTTCATTCTCTGCCATGCTTACATTGGATGTAGAAGTTGGATTATGTTCCCTTTAACACATCCAATGACTTAACCATCCCAACACTTGACAAATGCCAATTGCTACTTTTTAATAAAAGTACAAGTAGTCTAAGAAAAATTATTTGTTGTAATTGACAGTTAGTTGGGAAAGTTCTACAGAACAGCTTAAAAAATTATTGCGGTGACTAATCCAAAGGCACTCTCTCATTGCATTTCCTTCTCTCTTTCGGATGTCTGTGTCTGTTTTTGCATATGGAGTGCATTTATATTTTCTATAAGAAATGGCTTAGCCTTTGTAAGCGTAGAATTGAACTGATTAAAAGAATGCAATGTATGCATGAAATGGGAGGGGCATATGTTTATATTATATGTAAACAAAAATGAAATTTTAGCCTGTATGAAAACATATCAATGAATAATGTTGAATTCTGACTGACTTATTACCGAAAGTTATTTAATTCCATTTCTATATAAACTTAAAAAGCGAGAATGTTTTACTATTCTTAATTCCGTTCTGTGAATTCGCGCATATAATTTCAATAAAAATAAATAATATAATCAATACACATCGTTATAGTTGTTATAGAATTGTCGACCAATAATTATGTAGCACCCATGAATTCAGTACACTTAAGCTGATTAAACTTCAGATTTTCTAAAACGTAGCCCCGAAAAACAAAGCGACCAAAACATAAGTTTACGTTACCAAAACTTTAAAACAAAATATATACAAATGCTAAATAATCTACATTACCCCATGCCTTTTCTTCATATTACCTCATAATATTGTGCCAATAATGTCAATAGATTTATTGTAGTATTTGCTTTATTTTTTCCTGCAAATAATGTTAAATGTAGATTATCCATAAGATGCGGTACTGAATATGAATTCGGCGAAACTGTCCATTGTGCAAATGTGATTAGTGTCTGCTCCTCTAACGTATCTTCATAATTTTTATATTCTAACATTTGTTGATAGCGTGATGAAATATCATTAATAACAGTTTTAATACGTTCGATTTTGGGAAATATTTGAGCATTTTTCTCAGTGAAATATTCAACTGAATCGATTGCGGCGGCAATTTGGTGTGCGTGCTAAAAGAGGAAAACAGAATAAAATTAATTGAAAAATAAGTGGCAACGGTAGAGTAAATTTCAAATTTACCATTTCGTTTGTTTCATCAATTTTTCGTGTGACTTCTTTAAGACGTTTCAGTATTTTCCGCTGCTTTTCACGCATCATTGGTAAGTCAATGCTTTCACCCAAACCTGTTTCACCCACAATATCCCAAGCTTTTAGAACACCTGTGGTTACTTCTTTAGCCACATGAATTATATCCAAAACATCCTCCACAAGCGCAAGACTTTTTAAAGGTTTGGAAAATATGTATAAAGAAAATATGACTAATCCTAAGACATTATGTTTTTGTAGTTTCATTTTTATGCAGTAATAATATATAATCTTGCTCTGAGTTTGAGCTTTCTTTTCTCTTTTTTAGCGGTTCACTGGATTCTATTCACGTTTCCATTTTTTATTTCAAATACGAAAAATCTTTGCTGATTGTGTTCTATTCTCTAAGTTCAAAGTCGAGAATTTGTTTTTCGGTTATACGAAAACCGAAATCGAAATTAGTTAACAAGACTACCACGCACAACTTGAAATATTGAATTGAACGTAAACTGAATTATGTGTGAAGGAAGATGAATGAAATATGCATGAGAGATATCAATTCTACATTTCCGTTTATTGCATTATTTTTTCTTAAACCAGTTCACAAAATTATGGGACTAACCTCTTTGAAACGAACAATCCCAGAGAAAAATGTATCAAAATTATGCATAATTTTATGAAATTACTTATCAAATGTTCTCTTCCACTGTCTATTCCATCTTTTCCCTCTAATGTTTTCTAGTTTTCTTTCACTCCCACCGCCAAGATAGATGCTGTCAAAATTTATATTAAAACAAATAAAATTTAATTTTTGTTGAATTTTAAATTTTATGAAAATTATATTCAAACAGATAAATGAAAATCATAAATTATAGACGCAGTAGATTTTGAAAGTATTCGTTGAGCAAGTTTGGAAAAGGGCAAAATTAAAATGCAACAAATTGTACTGATATACAAGATTGGAATGAAAATTTAATTGACAAACTTTTTCCTACACAAATTCCGATCAACGAATGCTAATTTTTCAATGTATGTATATTTCATTAGAGATTAGTTGATATCTCTAGATAATGAAATGTGAAGAAAATTGGTATTGCTTAATCTGATCAATGCTGCCATATCAATGTTTTCAACAACTTTATTTTGAAATATAGTATGTTTAAGTTAAACATTCGAATTTTAAATATGAATACATTTTCTGATTCCAATTAGATTGAGGACGCCTAGCTTAATTCTTTAACATGATGATTATATATAATATTGAATACATAAATATATAATATTCGTCGATTTTTTTTTGATCTTTCAGAGCTTCTTCTATGAAATATTGGCCGGGAAATGGGTTCGAAACGGGCTTCAAATAAAAGGTCAAGCAATGACTTATATTCAAGCGAACTTTTGTAATTCCATGGCCGATATGGATCTATTTTTTCTGCAAATCTGCGCCACTAATCTGCCCGAGTATTTCTTTCTGCAGAATACTATTGAGCTGTTTGGTGTGGGACAATGGCTTGAATTAGCGCCACTAAAACAGCCACAAAAAATGGAGCAATCGTCTATGTTGGAAGGTTTTTTAACGTTTCTCGCCACTCTCGTTACAAGTCGAACAAATCTCGGTAACGACGAGGCCACCCAATGCATAATTGAGATTAGTGCACTTTTAGCCACTGAGAATAAAACACATTCACAGTTACTAGAATTAATGCCGGAACGTTCAGGCAATGTGCATACCAAAAATTTTGAAACCTTCCTCAAGCAATTATCAGTCTATAAAGCACCATCTTCGGGTTCAGAAAATCTGGAACAGGGTCTTTTTACACCTATCGATGAGGTGTGGGAACATTACTATGATCCTTTACATGTACTCTTGCGAGCAGTCCATCGACGTGATTTTCAGTCCTCTCTAGATCGTTTTACGAGCTACGTAAAATCTAAACACAAGATGCCAGCGAGTGGAAATCTTTGGCCACCTTTTAGATTGCCACGTCCGGTTAGTCCAGCCTTTTCTGATCCTTGTCGAATCCTCAACTCACGAATTTTCCATTCCACTGTGTTATCAATACTCTTCCGAGCAGTACACTCGCGTGATGTCTCAGAACATTTGCTAGCTTTAGCCATTTTTCTACTTGAGATTGCAGTAGAAAATAACGACGAAATCAAAATGGCAAGCGATAAAGCGGCGATGGTGGAATGTGATAAAAAAGGAAATTCGTACACCTACGGATTACATCGGGATCCGCCTAAGCTCTTCCAGTGTTACCCAACGGACAATCTCAGTTGTAACTTGAGACACGTTATACCGAAATTATCGCTTAAATGCCGAGGACCGCAAATAAGTCCGGCAAATTATCGGTCCAATTCATTTTACACCGATATTGATTTCGATGTGGGAACGGAATCAGCTCCCGCTGCATTACCAATGATTGGTAGTGGTAGCGGAAGCGATGATGACCACGATGATAACGGAGCAATAGGATCGACTGCAATTGTTCCGTTGCGACTGCAGAATATGGAAGTTGCTGTTCCAACTGATCTTTCAGTAGTGCCAGAGCAAGCACTTGTTTTACGTAGTGATAGTAATGACGATGATGACTCACCTCGAGATGTAGACGGCGCTAATTCCTCAATGGCTTTGCGCTTGGCATTGCCACCTATAACTTTGCCTGAAAGCGGTATGGAAGTTGCAATCAGGCGCGATATATTACTAGCGGCCGTAAGCGACAGGACAGGAACGTCTCAGCCGAATAATATGCGGCACCAGCAGTTACAACAAAATGAAATGTTTTCACCAACATCGCACAGCAATACAGGCATGTTATTGCCGTTTCAACGAGTCCAGCCTGTTGCAGTGCCAAGTAATATGGATATCGTTCCCACCACGAACACTTTGGCCGAAATCGGACCGATAAGTTCAAGACGCGCCGTCAACGCTTGCAAACGCAGTCTCGATAATGCAATCAGCAGTTGTCACAATAAGGATGAAATTATCATTGAAGAAAGTATATTGTCGTTACTTCTTAAGCTTCATTCTCAACTGAGTGGCACCCTTGACAGCTTTTCTTTAAGCGACAGCGAGGAGGGAGAGGAGGTTGCGAAATCGGAAATGGAAGCATCGTCAATGGATATTGACTACGATGCGGTAGGGACCTCAGCATCATCGAGTCATAATTTAAATCAAACGCGATGTCATTCTCGTTGTAAATATTCGAACAAAAATATCCGTGTCTCAACATCACGAATAGGCGATGGCCCTTTCTTTATTGGTAACTTGTTGCGTAAAATAGCAAAGCGAGATGAGTTGTGCGCTCAAAATATTGATCATATTCGCGCAAGATTGTGGCCGAATCAACGAGAAAAACAGGCTGAACAAAAGGCTCGTGAAACGAAAGAAAAAGATGAACGCAGAAAAAGAGCACGCGAGCGCCAACAGAAAATGATGCAAGACTTTGCCACAAAACAGAAAGAGTTTATGAAGACCGCTGGCCAGAATATGGAGTGTGGTGACGATGAAGACGATGAAGACTACGAACAGCTTAGAGAAAAGGAATACGATTGTATCATTTGCAATTGCACAACACCTAGTACTGAAACCAATCCTATCGGAATGGTTGTTCTTGTGGAATCCAGTGGCATAGTAGGCCATAGAAGGCGTACGGCTGAACGCCTTCCGTTACCCTTATCACATGCGGATGAAGAACTATTGAAACACAGCTCCCGGCTCGCTACCGAATTTCAAAGGCGGACAGAGATATTAAGTTTGAAGTTTGGCGAAGAGTCTTGGTATCTCTCGAACAATATGGCCTATGACAATGGTGTCCATGTGCAATCCTGCGGTCACCATTTGCACCTAAGTTGTTTGGAAGCCTATTTAAAAACTCTGTATGCAACACAACGTCAACATCTGCATGAACCTGGAGAGTTTTACTGTCCAGTTTGTCGACAACTCTCCAACTCAGTGTTGCCACTAAGTCCCCAATTGGATCGCCCTACACCAGTTGTCCGATCAGGCACCCAACCTTTTGAGCAGTTAGTGGCTGAACTGACAAATTTAATCAAAGAAAATGAAAGGCCACCCGTAAGCTCAAATTTTATTGCATTTTGAAAATCGTTCTACTTCATGTTTGACTACTACGAATTTTCCCTTCTTTGTTGTAGACATCTACTAAGCTATCTGAAGCGATGGGTCGTGCTATGGAAAACATGACAAACATAACACATAGAAAAATGAAACGAGTGCCCCCGACATTCCGGAGTCTATTTATATTCGTAACTTCTATAGCTCGTACCAATCTCGAGTCGGAGATAATCCAGCGCGGAGGTTCGCTCTGTTCCATAAATCCCACACGCTACAAACCAAAACGTGATTGCATCGTGCCGCTATTGCATGTTTTATCAGTGCACGTGCGCGTTTTAGTCGAGTGGCCTTTGTGGCGTTCATGGGCTTCGTTAGCAGGCATGCCAGTATCAGATGCAGCACCGGTTCCGTCACATTGCCGCGAACTGATTCCTAGTCTTTTGGCTGATCCAATTGCTCTTCTGCTTAAGTTTATATTATTAGCGCCGTTACATTTAGATCAAGGTATAAAATCAGATACTCTTAGGTATAATTATAAATCAATTAAATTATCAAATTTGTTCAGAATATTTCACGTGCATGGTCAAGGTTATGTACAATCTGCTCTATTACCAAATTGTCGTGCAACTTTGTGTAACATTAACTGATCTAGAATGCGAATATATTGTTTCTAAATTTGGTGATTCCAATAACACATCGTCAGACGATCATACTAACAGTTCTTCAGATCGTCGCTCCTCGCTGTCAAATCAGGCAAAGCCTGGCATATCCAGCATTTCGTATTTGGGAAGAGCCATGGCTTTAGTTCTAAATCAAACAGGAATGCTTTCGCATATTCGACGTGATAGCATTCCTTCTACTTCTTCTGCTTCTGCTGCTGCGACTGGTATTTCTGCCTTGTCATCGTCAACATCCGATCCATCCTCATTTTCCCGACAAACTGGTGTTGAAGTCAATATGAAGTCGCTCGAAGCGCAATTGCAAACACTTTGCTTGCCATTTTTACGTATAGCAGCTTTACTACGTCAACATCTTTATCGCCATGATATGCCTGAAATATCAGCACCTGGCTTAGAATTCGTTCGTCTGGTGTATTATTTAGAACTCGTGACGGATTCAATGGATTGGGATTGTTTCAATGCTTCGAAGGGATTATGCTTTATACCTGGCACCGAACAGACATTACCACAGTTTTGGTGTGAGCAGCTGATGGATATACGCCCACCAACCGATACCGTTCGGGAACTTATTATCATAAATCAGCACGCGGCGTGGCAACAACCCAAATTGCTAGAGCTCCCTCGGGAATATGAACGTTTATTTACGGTATGAATCAAATTTTAATCAGATATTTGCAAAAACGATGAATTTTAAAAATTTTCGATATCTTTTTAGTATTACCACGAACGTCCATGTTTGAATTGTTACAAAGTCCCAAAAGAAAGTTCGATATGTTTGCTCTGTGGCACGATTGTATGCTTAAAGCAAAATTGTTGTGCAGAAAATGATTGCTGTGAAGCTGTGAGGGTAAGATTTTATCAATAGTATGTCATAATTTCGTGATTATAACTAAATTCTTTGTAAACATCGCAGCACGCAATTACATGCGGCGGAGGTATCGGTATATTTCTGGTTGTTACCTCTACGTATATAATTGTCATACGAGGACGGCGCGCCTGTTTGTGGGGTTCATTATATTTGGATGATTTTGATGAAGAGGATCGTGACTTGAAGTAAGTTTTTTGCCACAGATATTCTTTAGAAAAAATTATATTATTAAATATTACAATTAGACGTGGCAAGCCTCTCTATCTAAGCAATGATCGATTTAATCTGCTAGAATCGCAGTGGCTGTCGCACAAGTTTGCACATACGAAGCATACGTGGGTCTTTCATCGGGATCTGTTGTGAAATATGGAGGAATTACTACGTAATATTCAAGAGCTAGTAGGACAAATATAACAATTTAAACAAATAAAATAAATTAAACGTAATAACATAATAATTTCAATTAAAAATTCGAATTTAATTGCAAATTTATAAACAGAAAAAGCTTGTATAAAACTTATTGAATTCAGCCAGTAGAAAAATAAAAAAAAACGATAGTATATTTAAAAAATCATTGATTAAATTGTCGTAAAGGAAGTTCGGAATTAAGTCTACAAACCCTTTTTTTTGGGTAGACGTTCTATTTTTTATTTGCATATAATCGATAAATGTTTAAAATGAATTACTTCTATTTATTCTCCTATTGTTTTTATTTATTTCGTTTTTAAAATACCGCGTTTTATAGGAATTTATTTCAGAATGTTTAAGGATTACTTGAAAAGCATTAATTGAATAAATTGAAAATGAATTTATTTACAAAAACGATAATCAAAATTATATATTTTCAAAAAAATTAACGTTAATAATCAATAATTAGAACATGTTGAAATCATTTGTCAAATGACATTAAAAGCTTACAACTAATTATAAATTATCACAAAATTACGCAATATTTAAACTTTTATGAACATACGAAACTTTGAAAAATATACTTTATTAGTTATTTCCTTGTGTGATATTCGATTTAAAAATATATTTTACATATGTGAAATAGATAGAGAATGACTTTATACTTTGAGAATTTCCTTGCATATAGAAAATAAAGTAACTGATCGAATAGGACTTTTTCCTTATCAGATCAGATCGGAAATTTAGGTCTAAAATATCAGAAACGTGACGATTTATTTCCAGTGTTTAAAAGCAGATAAACGAGTGAAGTGGAGCAATTTGTAAATGCCCAAGTGGAGGTAAATATATATGGATATCTCTTAAGTCATACGAAAAGTACGACGTACAATAAGTTCGTCATGACTCTTTTGCTACTTTTACCAGAAAATACAGCTTACTTCAGAATTCAAATTTTTAGTTTTTTTGTGAAATTTCAACGAAAATAAATTGAAATTAACGTGGTTAGTCTACGTGCTCGAATTCAGCAGCATACTACTACCCAAATCAGTAATTTCCGAATTTTGGTAGTGAGGGGTTGACCTGTATTTCCTGATTTCTCCACACTTTCCTTCACAAAATCGTCTTTCGAGAAAAAAAAATTAAATACCGAGCATTTTTTAAATGTATTTGTTTACGTTCAAAAATGAATTAGCTCAAACACTTACCTGTTTCAGCGGCACCCAAAACAATTATCAGACACTTTCAGCCACCTTCAAATACGAATTTCCATTTTAGAATATTGCAACTGTCGTACAATTCACTATGATTGCCGCCATGGTGGTGGTAGCGATACTAAAATTTTATTCATTGATATTATGAATATATTGTATAAATGAAAATTGTACATTTTTAAAAAGTACAATTAAAAATTTACGTTTTGATCCGCCGAAAAGAACCGTTACGGAGAGGCGATGGAGGTATTGTCACATAAACTATAATATATATAAAAATATCTCCTCAAAAATATGCTATTAATTACGAAATCTCTACTAGGAACACAGATATAACCTGTGGTTGTGGTATTTAAGCTTCGGTCAGGTCGAAGATAGCTACAATTACTTGTTTTAATTAATTTTAACCACAACTCAACGTTGGGAAATTTTTGCTTCGGTGATTTAGGACGGCTAAAGAAGGGGTCTAAAAATTATTCCTTAAAATACTTTTCACGAGATCCTCCGTAGTAGGATTGGCTAGGGCAATCAGTTTTTTTGCAGAAAAGTTATTGGTACGAGCTCCTTATGACATGCTTTATTTTGGACAAGACATGTTTTATTGTTTTTAGCCGAGCTGTTTTTGGTTTATAAGTTAAGGAAACCTTTATTATTCCTTTATTAACATTCAACAATCCATAAACAATGAAGCAAGACAAAGGAAGGGCAAGCACTTCCTTACATGTGTTCGTAACGTCCTAACCACAACAATGCAGAGGCATCCACAAATAACATGCAATTCAACGACCCAGAGACAGCGAGATAGGAAATATTTTTTCCACAAGTAATTGTGACAAAAAAGGAAAAATTTTACTCTCTTATATATATATATATATATATATATATATATATATATATATATATATATATATATATATATATATATATATATATATATATATATATATATATATATATATATATATATATATATATATATATATATATATATATATATATATATATATATATATATATATATATATATATATATATATATATATATATATATATATATATATATATATATATATATATATATATATATATATATATATATATATATATATATATATATATATATATATATATATATATATATATATATATATATATATATATATATATATATATATATATATATATATATATATATATATATATATATATATATATATATATATATATATATATATATATATATATATATATATATATATATATATATATATATATATATATATATATATATATATATATATATATATATATATATATATATATATATATATATATATATATATATATATATATATATATATATATATATATATATATATATATATATATATATATATATATATATATATATATATATATATATATATATATATATATATATATATATATATATATATATATATATATATATATATATATATATATATATATATATATATATATATATATATATATATATATATATAACTACTAAATTTGGAAAATACCTACTAAATTTGGAAAATACCTACTAAATAAATTTTTAAAAATACCTACTTTATAAATTTGGAAAATACCTACTAAATTCTATGGAAATTAGACGATGTCTTTTACCATAAATCCAGAAAAACTACCGGTGGCTTTATCACATGCAATTGCATACTTGCTCGTGAAATTTTACATTGAGTTTTGGCTTGTGATAGAATTGATCAATCATGCGGTGGCGCCATCTATCCTTCGATAGATTACTAAATGAAAATATGTAGATGTCAAAATTTAATTCAAAATTTTAATTAAATCTTACGGTTACTGGCCTTCTCTCTTAGCCAACGGGAATAATTTATCTTGATTTAGTTAGCAATTATTGATCCGTTAATATATAATTCAGGATCATAAATTCCTTCGCTTTTTGTTAGACATGCAACAGCAAACAGATAGTATAATTTCAACTGTAGACCGGATGGAAGTCTGTGGCTCCTTCGTTACTCGCCAGGACATAATTAATTTTCCTTTTCCTTATAAGTTATGGCTAGTGGTGCAGCTAGACTTTTGTGATTTCTTGCGATGGAACCGTGACGGAACCGTGGTGTTGCTAGATCTTATAGTGCTTGAAGATTACCTCAATTCAGCGCGTTCAATTTTCAAGATAAAAAATCGGTCCATTTTTCTGGAACATCTCGCACAGTTTAAATTCGAACGACTGAATGCAACGCCCGAAGCTGATGAAGATCTTTTGCTACAATATAGGAACGAAAATTTTCAGCGCCACCGTTTGGATTTATTGGCGAAAATACGACGCCAGAGTAGTAATTCCAATTGTCAGTCTTTCCGATCTCAAATCGAGCCGTCGAACTCTATTACCATTAGTGGTGAATCACCGGCGCATTCAATCCGAGTTGTGGAACGTATGCTCGGTGACCTCTGCTTCATGTCACACGGAGCCTTATCGAATGTTCAGAAAAGCCGTCTACGATTCCAGACAATTTTGAATTTTCAAAATGAAACACGAACACTACAAGAGAAATTACATGCATCTGACGAACATGCAGCTACACAATTGCATCAGAGACGCTTTAAAACCTTAGATGCATCTCGGGGAGTTAACGGGACAACACTAATAGCGCCACTTCCTGTGGAAGAGGAACAAGTCATTGAATTACCGGTAGAAATGTTTGAGAACCCACATGACAGCGTTTTGCATTTGGGTGAAGATTTTCGCCCAGAGTATGCTGGATACTATGGAAATTGCAGTAAGAATCAGATCTTGCATTTCTTCGGTGATTATCTTCCTATGTATGAGGATGGTTCAATGGAAGTAAAGAAAATTGTAGCAGAAGTAAAGTAAGCGTATACCGACGTTTGTAAATAAGGTCAATTCTTAGTAATAATTAAATTATTTTTCAGCTCGGTTAATCAGTTTCCTCAAAATGTTGAAATTGAGCAAACAAATGAGAAGACTCCACTCATACAAGAAGATTCGAAAGTCTCTGACATGACTTCAGCTTTTATGTCATCACAAAAATCGATGCCCACCTTAAATCTTTCATCAGCTTTGGAGCCAATCTTTAATCCGGAGGAAGACGATGATAGTGATCAGGTCTATAATGTTACAACCCCTAACGTGTCCAATAATGAAATTGATCTCGAGCTTTCTATGGATGAGTTTATAAAATTCAATAACAACAGCCACGAGCAACAAAATGAAAAAAAAGATGATCAAGCCACATCTTCATCAGAAGGCTTTCCGCAAATGCCATCTACAGTTAAAATAGAAATCACTGATGAAGACGATTCTGAGAATGAAGCAAACTTTCGTAATTTTTTTAGTCAATATCGAGCTTCCTTAAATTTATTGTACGAGCGTCATTAATTCTTTTCCTATTGAAGATCGACGGATGATGAATGAATTCTCTGTAATTATTATTCCTTAATTTATGTCAATATTTTTGTTTGTCGAATGATAAAACTGAAATTATACGAAGTGGGTGGAATGTTGATATCGTTGTTAATCACAATTAATTATTTTGTTTTAATTTTCGTATCACCAATAATTTCGTTGTCTTTTATTTTTATTTTGATTCTATAACGTACTCTTTTGATGAACAATTTTAAAATTCCACATTTTTAGTTATTGGGATTTCGGTAGAAGTCAAGCAATTGATGCAAAGTATTATCGGCTCTAATCTCTGGCTTTACAAATAAAAAATTGTCTGATCCGCTTACATCTCGTCAACAGTTGTTATGGCTTCTCTCCAATTTGCTTTAACACTGAAGAAATAACTCATCCAATAACGTACATTATTAATTAACCGCACCGATATCGAGAATTTGATAGCCATTCGTACTACGAGTAAAGTAAAGCAGCACGGCAAAAATTTGATTCCAATTTATTTAAACCAATTTATTTTAAACCGTTCTAGAAGACCAATCGTAACGTTGATACGTATTAACCGCCAATTAATGCCGCGGTTGATGCGAACACGTTTATAATTTCGTCCATTTATGATATGTAAGGCCTGTGAAGGTAAACGACCGTTTACTTTTAATGAAAGATCACGAAAGTCCTGAAGATACCAAATTATTCGGTTTGGTTTCAATTTCAAATAGAAATATAATATCATAGCTTTTTTATTTTCTCAGTTTCCTATTTCCTTGGATCTTTAATAAACTGCATTATAATCTCCTTTACAACTTCACAAAAGTTCAATACCAAACACATTCGTAATCATACAACTATTCCTCCTTTCCCCCTTTCCATCACTATGATTTACACTTTCCTATCTTTGGCTTCTTGCTTGGTCACTGCGGATATGCATTTGGCCATTGTAGGTGAGGCTCTTGAAATGGCATCTGTCATAAAGTAATCTTTCAAAGCCTTTTGTTTCACATTAATTTTAGTGTTTTCAATCGTTTTGCTCTAAAATACAATGAAATCAATAGATATTATTTGCTATTAGACCAATGGAACTTACCGTTGAAACCTGATCACTTAGGTAGGTGAAACATGCAGGTTCCAATTCACCCCAGCGCGTTAGATGTGGTGCAATATTTTCGACACGGTTCCTCAATTCATCGAGATTATCGTACGGAAGGGGAGTCCCTTAAATATTTGAAAAGTATTAAATAATCAAATAATTTCTGCCAATGAACAAAACACTACTACAAATTAATTTTAATTTATTTACCAACAACTTCCGATAGAGCTCGTAAAATTTTCCAATCTTCACGTGCCATTCCGGGCGGAGAAACAGCAACCAACGTTTGTTGAGCTCGACCTTCTGTGTTAACATAAGTTGCTTGCTTTTCCGTGTATGCGGCTCCTGGTAGAACAGCATCAGCCATCGACGCACCCTCATCTCCATGGCTCCCAATATATACCACAAAGCAATCGTTCGGCAATTTATCACGTGTCACTTTTCCAGAGTCAGCACCAAGAAGGAAAAGTATTTTCGGTTTCAATTTGATCACAGCCTCAATACCAGGCTGGTAGCCAACATCGAAGGCACCAGCTTGCGCCGCGTTATTTTGTAGAACATTGAAAGCATTCCAGTTCTTTGGTGTTGCAGTGAATAATAATGAAATATTGAATTTGCTTGAATAAACCATATTAAGGAAATTCAATATACCGGCTTGTTAAGCTTTTTGCAATAGGCCGCCACGGTAGCGTGAATACCCGCAGCATCAGAACGCTCTAACAAATCGGAGCCCATAATAATTACTGGCTTTTTAGCATTCTCCAAACATTTTGCAAATGGGTGAGACCCGTTTGCAATACGAGCAATTATATTGGCATCATCTCCCAAATGCTAAAAACGAAAAGAAGCGGAATGATTTTCTATTTTCTTTTCGGAAGTAACTATTTCGTTAATCACTTGGTAGTTGTAGGACAAATCAACCTTGGGTCCTATTACAGCCATCTCCATCTCATTGTGAACATAGGCCTTACGCAAACGAGTGTTGATCAAGGGTGCCTCGTAGCGAGGATTTGTACCAAGCAATAGTATAACATCAGCATCCTCCATTGCTGTAAAAACAGATACGAAAGATGATAAGAAAAGATTTTAACCAAAAGGGGATTCAATTTTATTACCAGCGATCGTTGAATTGCAAATGTAGTTTGCACGAAGATCTATGCCGGAGCCTTTGATATTAAAACCTTGTTCCGTGCATACTGTTTCGGAGCTATTTCGATTCAATAGATCTTTTGCGGCAACCATAGATTCCACATCGGCCATTTGGCCAGCAATAGCAGCCACCGATCCTTTGGGAGCGTTTCTGAGCGCCTTCGCAACCGTAACCAAAGCTCCTTCCCATTCAACGGGCTGCAATTCTCCGTTGGGCATGCGAATCATGGGCGCAATTAAACGCTGTCTTTTTAAACCATCGCAAGCAAACCGTGACTTATCAGCAAGCCATTCCTCATTGATTTCCTCATTTTCGCGAGGTAAAATACGCATGACCTCGTTGGTACGCGTGCTGACAACAATGTTGCTCCCAACAGCATCGAGTACATCAATGCTACTCACTTTTCGAATCTCCCAGGGTCGCGCTACAAAGCTACGAAGGAATTCTGTTACATTTGCATGTACTTCTTTGAATCTTGCATAATTACCTGTACGGTTTGTTTGTTAGCGCACCAACGGGGCATAAATCAATAACATTGCCTGACAGCTCAGAAAGAAATAGCTTCTCAACATAGGTTCCCACTTGCATTTCGTTTCCACGACCGGTTGTTCCGAGGTCATCAACGCCAGCTATTTCTGATGCGAAACGAATGCAACGTGTGCAATGAATACAGCGCGTCATAATTGTCTTAATCAGAGGTCCAATATCCTTATCCTCTACAGCTCTAATAATTGGAAATGGTTATTAATATTGAAAACTTCTGCTAACTTGTCACCTCTTGCCCATAAAATTGACATCTGTAAAACGTGAACGATCTGATCCAAATGCCATGGCTTGATCCTGCAAATCGCATTCTCCGCCTTGATCACATATTGGACAATCAAGTGGATGGTTCACGAGCAAAAATTCCATCACACCTTCGCGGGCCTTGCGTGTCATTTCTGAATTAGTTTTAATTCTCCATCCTTTCATTACAGGCATTGCGCAAGCTGCTACTGGTTTGGGACTCTTTTCTACCTCAACCAAGCACATGCGACAATTACCAGCCACAGCTAATCGTTCATGATAACAAAATCTAGGAATTTCGACTCCAACCAAGGCAGCAGCCTAATAGGTGTAGAGGATTCTAATTATAGGAACATGCTGCAATTTTAGTACTTACTTGCAATACGGTGGTCCCCGGGACTACTTGAACGGGAATATCGTCCACAAAAACTTCAATTTTTTCAGGTGCTTTGGCTGGAATTTGGCAATTCGCAACGCTTGTCTGAAACCCTTTACTGGCTACGACACGGTGAGTGGAATAACCGAATGTTCCCAAGACTTTTGCAAACGGTGAACGGATCATGGCAATCTGCAGTGGTCAATAAACACCGACATTAGTATAGGTCTACATATCTGAGGCAATTAAACGACCCAAGAAAAAATTTCAATTATACAGAATATAAAATCAATTACTTTAATTTGGACTCGTATCCTATAATGGATCGATTAATTAACGATTCCAATTACATAAGTCTCCAAAAGCGAAGATATGAAAGTTTCGAGTTACGAAACTCCCATAGAGCACAACTTGTGAACAACATTAAATTTCTTCTATATTTCAATAACACATTAAGCACATTTATAAAAATAAAAATTAAACTTCGTCAATAATACTCTTACCTAAATACGGATGGATCCTCAAATTCAATTTGTTGCAATTATATTCCTGACAGCAGATTAATAAAAATTTGTTTTTGTACCGATTTTGTAGGAGCTTACACAGGTACGTTGGTTGAGTTACATACACTGTAAATCAACAAGTTCGGTCTTGAGAAGATATAACATTATTGTTGATTATTTCTGATTTTGAATTGTAGTTAACCATTTTAATATCTTGTTCAAAATTATAATTCATGAAAATATTGTAATAGTATATGCTATAAGTTATTTATTTAGATCATAAAAATAATTTGTTTCCATGTATTGCTGCTTCTAGACGATTTAATGCTTAAAGCCTTGATAAAATGTAGTCAAGGAACGAAATATTGTCAAGCTATTGCAATAGTTACGATTGGCACGCAAGGTATAAGGGTATAATGCGTCAAAAGTGTCAAAAGTTTGGTGAATATTTTTGAGCCTTCTACGGATTTTGATTCATTTTGCCACAAAATTTACATCGTAACATATAATTTACTTGTTACAATATTTGTTACAGAATTGAGGGACGTAATGCTCTGTGAGACCCAGTTAAAATCGTAGCCGAAATCACCTCACGTTTGCTTATACTCGGTAAAACGTTGTGTTCGTTGAAAGCAGACAATAACTACAATAACATGTGGTGTAAAAAATGCATAAAAAATAGATGTCAATTCACTTCCTCGCGTGGTGAATTGAGAGTGTGCTATATATTTAACTCTGATATATACTGTACGTGGGCTTGTACCTCTTTGTTTTTATTGCATGCCTGTTATTTTGTATGTAGAAATATTTCATCGCAGTTAACTAACGTAATGTTAATTCTGCAATGATTGCTAGTAAGTTAATTACAGAGTTGCGTTCTCTAATTTGATACTAAATGCTATTTCTAAAAGCTTACGATGCTAAAAAGGGTTAAAAAGCTTAAAAGTAAAAGATATAGGACACTGGCGCTAGCAAATTTTTGCCATGCATTCACAAAATGGTGCACTTTTCTAAGGAATTGAGTACAAGTTTCTTGAGAAACTTGTAGCCACGCCAAAGTGACACGCCTGCGTTCCAATCCCAGGAATCCTATGATGTCAATGAATGTATTTTTCAAAAGATGGGCGTGATTCGACCACTATGAACAGAAATCATTCACAGAAAGAAACGTATTAAATTTAAAAATCGATTACTTTATTTTCCAGAGTAAATTTACTTGTCTATTGTTTAACTATAATCGTAAGGTTCCATTAATTAGATTTTCAAAAACACGCTTTTTAGTATCTTGCAATTTATTTTTCCTGCGATACATTTCCAATAGACAATTGCTTAGTTGATATCTATTAAACGACCTTATATCTACCCTTATTGAAAACGTGATGAGCTGAACTTAACTTCAGTAATTCTTCTTTAATCAGGCGCGTAATTTCACGTTTGGCTTTTTGCACTGATAGCTCACTGCAGCTTTCAATAGCCAAATACAATTTTCGTTCACCTTCCGGAGGGCTTTTTCCCGTGGGCACATATGTACCACGTACCGTAAGGCCAGCCTCTGAGTACTCTGAAATTTGCGCTAACGCTTCCTTGGATGTCACCTTCCAACGAGCTTGTTGTGGGAAATCGTTAATTTCTAGCTCTTCCTCATATTTTGTAAAAGAGTTTGGCTGATTTGCAATCAAACTTGCAATGCCCTCATCATCCTCTTTCGGTTGGTAATTCAACTTATTATTCAGCTTGGCAGCCAATTGCTCGACAACAGAACGGGCTGTATACAATGGAGTACTGTTTGAGTTGCTTTTAAGTATTGTTTCGGATGCAGCTGGAATTATGGTTTTTATATCGGAACTGAAAGTTTTATTACTACTGATTTTGGAAGCAAGACGCTTGGCCAATTCCAGTTTATCGGAACCAGAGGTAGATGTTGCACTGATCGTAGAATTCGGAGCAGTGAGTGCTGTTTGTGCTGAAGTTATCAGCGTAACTGGAGCTGGGCCCGAGGTATCCTTGACCGTTCGCTTGGCAGCGAATAGCTGTTCGATTTGCTGGTCAATATCTTGCTCAATATCTTCATCATCGTCAGAATCAGCCAAACCTAAAGCCGCCTTCTGGAGCTTCTTGCTCTCTTTAATGGCATTAGCTTCTTGTTCGTCAAATTTAAAACCTTTGCCGCTGAACCCGCCTCCGGTGTGCACTTTTTTGCCTTCAGCTTCCTGTGAAGCTTTGTAATCATCCCAAAGTTTTTGTAAATCTTCAGGAACTTTAGATTCTGAAAGCTCTAAAGCGCGAATTATTTCACCAGCAAAACGACCTTGATCACTAGTCAAGAACGTCCAGGCGCAACCCTTCTTACCAGCCCGTCCAGTACGCCCACACCTAAGAGTAGAGAAGGAGAGGAAAAAGGCGAGGTGAAAAAGGCGAAAAGTAATTGATGTATTAATAAACGAGACAAAACGACTGTTATTCAAATATCTATACCTATGTACATAATCCTCATAGTGATTAGGTACATCATAATTCACGACTAATATGAGGTCCTTTACGTCCAATCCACGTGCAGCCACAGATGTTGCAATTAACAATCGCACTTTTCCAGACTTAAAATCAAGAATAGTGGAATCTCGGTCGAATTGATCGATACCTCCGTGCAAGCTCATACATGGATAGGAGGCCTTCATTAGATCCCTCAGCAATATGTCTGCATTCTCTTGCTTATCCACGAACACAATGATGCTACCGTGTTCTTGATATATCCCTAACAATTCAAGCAATTTAAAGAATTTAGCCTCATCATCCAGGATCGCTACATTCTGCTCAACATCTTTACAGACAATTGAACGTGCACCTACTATCACTTCTATAGGCTTTTTGAGAATACGACGAGCCAATGCTTCCATCTGACGTGGAAATGTTGCACTAAACATAACCGTTTGGCGGTCTGGTCTTACGTTGTCAATTATTCGCATTACTTGCGGTTCGAAACCCATGTCGAACATTCGATCAGCTTCATCCAATACTATATATGTGACTCGCTTCAGATTCGTTACACGACCTGAATTGGCCGCCAGCATGTCAATCATGCGTCCTGGCGTGCAAACGATAATCTCTGCTCCTCGCTTTAATTCGGCAATTTGTTCAGATATTCCAGTTCCACCATAAACGCAAACTGCTCTTAGCCCGAGACTCTTTGCAAATTTGCGTATGTCTTTTCCTATTTGCATACAGAGTTCTCTGGTAGGAGCCATAATAATGGCAATGGGTCCATCAGCATCTCCCAAAACCGGCTGGTCAAGAATATGCCTAAACATTGGTAAAATAAATGCTAGCGTTTTGCCACTGCCAGTTTTAGCAATACCTATGAGATCTCGTCCTGACATAATAGCGGGAATGGCTTGACATTGGATAGGAGTTGGCTTCTCGAAACCAAGCTTACGTAATATGTCCATTTCTTTTTTGCTTACTCCGCATTGTGCCCACGTCTGCGGATTTATAAAAAATCAATAAAAATTACCGAATTGTTTAAGAGAAATAAGCCTTGTTTAAAAAATTTTCCGATATTTTGTTGGTAAGGGCGTGTGTTAAACAAATTCTAGACATATTCTCAAGGGCTTTTCTATGTGCATTGAAATAAAAGAAAGGATTTTCAAATAAATGAAATTAATTTACTTGCCTTAATAGGCTTTGGACATCCCTTGCCTTTGACTTGTATTCCCTCCAATTCCGCTCGAAACTTTTCGACTTCTTGTTGAGTCATGCGCGCTAATTCCGGCACTTCAACGTAGAAATTCTTTCTAAAGGGCGCATAATTCATACCCGAATGATCGATTTTGGCTAATTCTTTGCGATGCTTATTGGCCAAATTTGCTGCTGTATCTTTAATGTCCTCCAGCTCTTCTTCGCTAGAATAGTCTAAACTGTCCTGATTTTGCTCGATCACCTCGCCTTTATCAACAGTCTTCGACGATTTTTTTGCCATTCCGGTCAAAATTACTACACCCTTTTGTTTCTGCTGATTTGGTTGATTTATTATGTGAGTGACGTTACGCACTTCCTTGTCGACTTCTTTCATATAAGCATCCAGTGGATCTAAATCATCGTCTTCAAGCGGTTCAGTAGGGCCGTTATTTTTAAATAATTTCTTGCTGTTTATTACCGAATCTTCTTCATCTTCTTCTTTCTTAATCCGATGAAACCTTGATGGTGGAGAATCTGGTTCCTTTTTTAAGGAAACAACTTCTGTAGATATGTTATTGTCCTCTTCTTCAGATTCATCCTCAAGACTCCATTTCTTCGCCGTACTAGCCGCTGGCGGCAAAAGGAATTTTATGTCTTTTTTGTTTGCTTCCAACTCTTTCATTTTGCGTTCAGCTCGCCAGCGTTCAATTCGTTCTCGTCGTTTTGTCATCTCGAGCTCCAGACGGCGTTGTTCTTCCTCCTTATCAATTTCTTCATCAGATGAACTGCTTGATATTTCCTTTTTTAACTTCTCAATTATAGGTGTTTCCGCACGCCGTATATCTATTTCACGATCTCGCTCACGCTCCTTATCACGCTCACGTTCTCTCTCACGATCTCGGAACTCCCGTTCTCGATCTTTTTCACGCTCACGGTCTCGGTCCTTTTCAAGCTGGCGGCTGCAAGTTATTATTATTATATCATTTCAAAGGATTGCTGTAATATAAAATTATACGTTTTTTCACGTTCGTAGTCGCGTGATTGTGACCTCGATCTTCTCCTTCGTTTCTCTTCACGTCGGCGATCAATCCCCCTTGGCTCGTACTCTCTTCTTCGTTCTTCGCGATTTCTGTTTACTCGTTCATCGTTTCGCGAAGATCGTATCGTAGGACTTCGAGACCTGCTTCTCGAGTGACGACGCTTTTCCCGTTCTCGTTCCCTATCTCGCTCCCGGTCTCTGTCGCGTTCTCGCTCCCTATCACGATCTCGTCTACACATGCAGGAAAATTAATTACAATTTTGAAAATTATATATCAAAGGGCTTACCCAAAAAAATTCTTCGACATATTTGCTTTAGAGAAAAGTTGTCACAGAACTTAAATTAACAACACTTCAAACAGCAACTATAATTAAATAGTAAACAAATAAATTAATTATAGTTTTACCAAAGGATTCACTTCTGCAAAGTACTTCATTCGCTTTATCAAAATTTATTTTTTTAAAGCTTATACCAGAATCAATCTGGTTTACACTATTTGAACGAATTATAACACCACTCCTCTGGAGAAATTTTCCAAATAGTGAATGAAGAAAACTATAAAGACTATACGGGGTGAATATAGGCCCTTATAATGTAAAACGAAACGAATGGAAAGACTGCAACGCTAGCTTTAACAAGAATCTCGAAACTTCGCTATTATGCAAACATTTTGTCGGCTTCCTTAGATAGTCTGTTTTCCATTAACAATCCGCTTCTTTGCGACTATCAAAAGCACCCCCTATTCTATACGACGTCTTCAATAAAGCATAAACACAACCATAGCTGCTTGCAGCCGTCAGCGAGTCTAGCTGTCAAAGTTACATAGGTTCTTGTGGAGATCGAGGAAAAAGTTTTATTTCCATTTTACGCCACGCTACTGCTACGCGCTAGATGACAGATGTCGAGCTACTTCTAATTTGTTGTAGTAACTGACGTATTTTTCTTCTTTTCTCTTTTTTTATTTTTATGACAATTGCGACAAAGCAATTGCTATAAATATAATTTATTTTCTTGACTTTTTTCAACCTGCTAGCTGCTATTGTTTAATTTAATCATTGGATGCTAACGCCATTTTCATTTTCCAGCTGCCAGCTGCAATGGTTGTGTTGAAGCTTTTACTGAATAAATTTTTACGACTCTGCTTCACTCACATACCAGCGATAGGTTTCTTGCAGTTATATAGAGCTATGACACATTCCAATTCACCACACGAAAAAGTGATTTGTAATCTATTTTATATGCATTGTTTACATCACGTACACTATACGTGAACTTGAGCCATATTGTTGTTATTGTTTGCTTTCATCCAATTTCCAGAAAAAGGCAACAACATGTTTCACAGCGCATAAACAAAAGTGGTGTGATTTCTGCAACGATTTTAACGGTGTCTCATAAAACAGTATGGTCCCCAACTGTGTAGTAATTATTGTATTTTAGAAGGTTGAGAGACCAAACACAATATCCAGTTTCCACACAATTATCTCCCTATTCATCGTTGATTTATTAACAAACACAAAGTAAATTTTTTGAAAAAAGTAATCAAAATCCTCAGACGTTTCTACCATATTCATCCAACTTTTGACGCTTGAAGTCCAACACACCTACTAGAGCCAATGTTTTTGATTGATTTTGACGCAAGTACGCGTTTCCTAAGAAATAAATACCAAATTCCAGCTAAATTTGTACCATTCTGTGATTGTATAGAGCAAATGCATGTGGTTTAGTGCGAAGTGTTCTATCTCTTTATCACTGCTAAATAATTTTCGTTGCAAGTGAGCTCAAATTTCTGCAATCAAGGTTCGATAAAGGTCAGAGATAAATTATCTCTGGTCTTAATAACAGTAGTTTAGTTTCGCATTTCTCTGAGTAAAAATTAGAGCAAATATGGAACCGATGACGATAGGTAGTCCTGGCGGTAGCCCAGCTCCCAATACAAGTCATTATTTACCATCGTTCCTAATGGGTGAGCCGCAAATTCCACCAACGCCTAGGAGTAACACATTGTCGCCTAATAAATCGGGGGGCCGCAGCCTTTCATTCGGTAATTTTAAAAAAGAATCGAATTAATTATATTTATGTGCACCATATAAACATTTTCAGCCAACTCGCCAACCAATCACAATTCCCCTCAAGATTTTAATAGAACCGCTCTTGGGCAGAAAACTCTTTTCGGGTTTCAACAGCAGACTCCAGTAGTTGCAAACTACACTGGGGCTACGCTACAAAGTCATTCTAGTTTATCTGGACCCCCGACACAAGGGTTATTTGAGGCACTACGTAACGAAAATAATCAGGTGGACACACCCACCCGATCTAACTTTCAGCATCTTTCTCAATATGGAACACCAATAAGTCAGCAGGGCGCAGGCAATCAGAAATGTGTGCAACCGCAGCAACAATTTAACGATTCATACTTGAGCCCAAATTCATTAAATTCACGTTTCAATTCTCCCTTACCTTCTCCTGCTCTTGAGTTCCGTTGCGATGGGCCTGGGGTAAATGCGGCGACAAGTAACTCACATTTGCTGCAATGTTCACCGTTACCACGTTATACGGAATTTTGGGTTACTGTCTACGGCTTTCCACCGAGTGCTACCACGACGATCCTACAACACTTTGCTCAATGTGGTACAATCGTCGACAAAGTTTTTTCTAATCGAAACGGAAATTGGGTACATCTGAAATATTCCTCGCGTCTTGAATGTGACAGAGCCCTAAATTACAATGAAAAAATTCTTGCTAATAATATAATGATTGGTGTAACGCGATGTAAGGACACGAACATTATAGACAAAGAAAATGTTTGCCAGAATAACACGTAGGTGTTCAGTGACGTATTTGATGTCTTATCTATAAGGATCATTCTTTTATTTTGCAGACAAATCAAATTGCGTCCGCTAGCACAATCCACATACAAAAGTCCACAAAGTGACTGCGCTGTAGTCGGTAGTCCAGGGGTACCTCAAAAAACCTCTGGTCTTATGAGTAAAGCAATAGATATTTTCTTTGGATGGTAAACATATAGAATGGACTTAAATAATTACTTAATATTTTGCATAAATTGTTTTTGGATACGGTAACTTGAAAAAGCTAATTTAAGTCTGAATCTGATAAAATGAATTTGTTAATAGTAGATGATTTTACCAAACCCCATTATAATTCATAATACAAATTATTTACATCACTTTAAAATTCTGGCTATTCCGATGGGTCGTGCTGTAAAATTCAGGGTAATTTATACTCAAAATGAATCTATTCGACTATGAGCGGTCTCATATTTTAATATATATATAATGTGAACGAAAATTTATTTTTATTAATTACTCAATAATGCATTATACCCTCGTTAAATAAAATTCTGACATCAGCGACTTAAATTATTAGATATGAATGAAATTTAGCTCTTAACTCATAATCAAATTGCTCCATGTGGAGAAAATGTGAAAAGCTCTCTATAATACGAAACAGTACACATCTAATCATCCTATATCTGGCTTCAGTAGCATGTCTAAACTTTTTGGTTAGGCCGTGACCAAACGTTTTCCCGTTTTTCCTTATCGAAAGTGGTGCCCATCATTTCTACTTAAATTCGATTGTTGCCGTTGCCATATCCTTCATTTTGGGATACTTGATATCGCTAGAATCGAGTACGTTTTGAGACCAGAATATTAGCTTCAGCAAGTATAGGACTTTCGGAGTCGAATCTGTACGATGCTCGCATTTTAATATGGCAGCGTTCAATTCGCTTGCAATCTAAAAAATGGAAACCTTCAGCAGAATACATTCAACTCAAAATTTTCGATAAACCTTTTGTCTATTTGATTGTTCTAGCAAGTCTGCGAACGGACTTTTTTCTGGTTTGTCAAACGCTAGTAGCGCTAATGTACGCTCCAATTCTGATAATGTCTCTGGCATATCTTCACCAGCTTCTGACAGTTTATTTTGTGCAAACGATAATGCCTCTTCAACGTTTCCAGCACTGAAATATCTTTTTTTAACACAATTTAATCGTCAAAAGGTGTAAATATAAAATTTACCGAATTAATTCAATCAACTGCATTTGATGTAAATGAAATAATAAAAATCTATCATTGTCCAGCAGCTCTGGGTGCAGTTGTTTGACTAATTGTATGGCCTCTTCAATGCGTCCACTTTGCACGGCCTCACGAATTAATATGCGATCATCTAATGAACTCAATTCAATTGTGGGTTCAAGTCCAGCCTCCATTTGAAATTTTTCGGCAGCCTCCTTAAAACCCTCTGTAAAATTTAAATTCACTTAAAAACATAATCTTAAACCGCGGATTAAATTATCTCGCCTGTGACCAAATAATTCATGACAAGACGATTCATGTCAGCATGTTTGAAGGGAAACTGTGACAAACGCGACATCCAATCCTCTTCTGTTATATCATTTTTATCGTTGTAACTCATTATTTTTTCAGCTTTACGTATTTTACCAATTTTGAAAATTTTAATTAAATTCCAATCCGCACGTACTATTACTCAGATTAGTGACATATCACCCTAAATGAGAACCGAGCCCGACCAGAATTTGACACAGAGTTAAAGAGATAGTACACTTCGCACTAAAGCAACACGCACTTTCTCTATACAATCAAAGAATGGTACAAATTCAGCTGGAATTTGGCACTTATAACTAAAGGAAACGCGTACTCGCATCAACATCAATTAAAAATATTGACGAGTAGGCGCCTTGGATTTTAAACGTCAAAGGTTTGGTGAATATGGTTGTGGCTTCTGAGAAATTTGGATAATTTATCCACGAAATTTACTTCGTGATTTTTGAAATATAGTTCAACGACGGAAAGGGAGATAATTGCGTAGAAATTGGTTATAGTGTCTGATCTTTCAAGCTTTTAAAATACAATATTTTGAACTCAGTTGAGGGACATATTGCTCTATGAGACCCCGACCGAATCTCACGTACAGGGCTTTTTCACGTATTGCATAGTTCACCATAGTAATACTAATTATGACGTTTCATGAGAATATGTAAAAACTTATTATGTTCACAATTGTTGTCAGAGATAAATGAGATAGGACACTCCCAATTCATCAAGCGAAAGAGTGATTTGACTTCTATTTTTTATGCATTGTTTACATCACGTACACTGTACGTGAACTTGTACCATGTAGTCGTTATTGTTAACTTTCATCTAGTTTCCAGAGAAAAATAACAACATGTTTCACCATGTATAAACATAAGTGGTGTAAATTCTGCAACGATTGTAACGATCTCATAAAGCAATACGCCCCTCAAATCAATATCCAATAATGTGTTTTAATATCTTCATACCAAAAACCGTATCCAATTTTCACACAGTTATCTCCCTATTCATCGTTGAACTATTTTTTAACGCTCTAGGTCACAGTTGAGTACTGCTGAAAATTAATTATTAATAGCTTTTGCTATTTCAAGTGAGATTGCACCACCAAATAATGCCCATGGTACTCATGACAGAAATGCAATGGCCTCATATCCCTGTTTAGGAGCACCGCAAAGTTCCAAAAATTGACCCCGCGAGTGCGCTCAGAGTGGCGGCGGATTAACAAAATTACAATAGTGTACGAAGCAGATGCTTTTCCCAAGAGTATGCTTGAATCGATAATTCGAGATATAGACGAAGATGGGCATTATGCTATTTTCGCACTAGGCCGAAATTACGGATTTTCTTTTCTTAATCCAATTGAGAATAAAATTGGGGAATATATTACCGTTAACCAAATCGCTGAAATTTCGGGTGTTTTTGTTATGGTTGTAGACAAAAACGACAACAAAATTTTTGTCGCTCTTGCTTAATTTCCGAGACAAAGGCTCTTGAAATTTAAAAGTTGTATCTCGTAAACTAAACACAATAACTGTAGAACTCTCTTAAATGGTGGCTAATAATATCCTTCATTTATGTAAATAAAATTTTTTGCGGAGAACGTGTATTTTGCATGAAAGTTAAACATTTCCGTTCTCTGTATTTTTTCCCATGTTTAATTAATTTTTTCTCTGTAAAATTTATAACTAATGTTATAAACACAACCTCGCGACAAGTTGTCGTACACCGCCGCGACTTGTCAAAAATACATGGAGTCTTATGGGAATTGAGAAAAAACAAAATTGTCGCGCTGCTGACGCGTACGACAACGACAGTAGTAGAAAATTTTCTACTTTTTTTTGTTGTCGCTCGTCTTGTTCTTCTTTTCTCCGTTTGTTTACTTTAAATGACATTAGCAATTAATAAAATTGTATTGAAATTACAGACATGTTCTCTGCTAACTTCAGCGCCAGCAGAGTTTTGATTTGTCGACGCGACAACTGTCGCGAGGTTGTGTTTATAGCATATCTCCCAGAAAACTTTTAATATTTAGAAATAAAGGCTTCCTAGCTTGCTGTGTATATCTTTTTCATCAAAATCAATTCAGTAGTTGCGGATAAAAAACATTTTAAAGCTCATAACCTCCTATGTATTAGGCTTTCTTTGCAGAAGACAACACTGACCATGATCTTGCGTTCTCACACGGAAACACTGTCACTGTACACGGTAACGCTTAACAACTACGTAAATATAGACCGGCTTACACTTCGGATATGAATATTTTTGCTCATATTAAATAAAATTTATCTACAATCTTTAACAACTACCGATCGTTGTATACTCAAAAATTACGTATGATAATTTTTGCACTGATTTTTAGAAAAAGGTAATAAATTTGAGTCAGAATAAACCTGTCGGTAATAAATTTTGTTTTCATTAAAGTATCCATATGTGGTAAAGTATCTATACCCTCACCATGTATAATACTAAGGCAAATATAACATTGAATTAAGAGACATTATAATTATTTGTAACTATGTATATTTTATATTTCGTTGTGAAATTGAAACGGACATAATTCTTAAACCAGACGTAAGCGACCAAATCGTTATTGTTAGTCTTCTATTAGGGATAATCCTACTACATCAAATATACATAGCTGTATAAAAATTATTGGGGATTTTGTGCGGAAGTAAACTTAAGCCGAATGGTATTAGTGAAAATTACTGTACCACGCTGACCACGCGTTTTGAATGCAAACAACCCTGGAAAGTTATGTGAATGGGCGGAACGAATGTTTGAAAGCGGTCATGGTTGCTTAAATAACGATTTCGAAAATGAAAAAATTGGGACGTATTAAAATAAGTGAAAAATAAGGCGTTTTCATCGCAACATAGAAGTTTTCAAAACGAATTTTCTCGTAAATTCATCCAGCAATTTTCGTGAAAAAATTACGTGCAGAAAGCTAAGAAGGTACTGTTTTCAAATCTGAACGGGATTAGGTATGGTATCTATACATTATACGGATAAACAAATTAACGAATAGAAAAGAAAGAAAAAACTAAAAATAAAATGAAAGTTTTTGCGAAATGTTAATTTTTCGGTAAATTTGAAAGGTGAAGATTTAGGAGACATTATAATTATTTGTAATGATGTATATATTATTATATTTTGTTGTATGGTTTATGAGAAATAGACTATTTTTTTAAATTTAAAGCGGTAATAATTCTTTGACTAAAGGTAGCGACGAAACATTATTTGTTTTTTAGTGATAATTGTATTAAACCCATAAAGCCGGTTGTTGGGTATTTTGTGCGGAGGTAAAGTTAAGCCGAATAATAAATTATTACCTTTTAACTTTTAGGCTTTAATTCATTCAAAATATAATGTTATATTAAAATATGATATGAGATTTTGTATCCTTCGTGTATAACACGCCCTAAAAGTTTGTTATTTTTGTGGTTAAGTTTACGCGGCCCTAAAATTTTCTTCAGAGGAATTTTTTTTCTACGAGGCTGGGGCTGGCGTGTTCACGAAAGTTTAAATAAAACTTGCGCGGACAGCCTGATTTTTCAATTCTTTTACAAGTGTAGGAGTGTTATTTAAGCAATCTTTGAAAAATTTGAGTAGAAAAGGAAAATGGGAAACGTATTGGCCGCATCCGCACCTAGTAAGCCCTTAGGTGGCTTGGATTTGAAGTTGCCGGAACCTATAGAGCCACCATCGGATTCAGCGACAGCAGTGCAGGAAAATATCACAAAACAAGATCAAACGACGCTTGAGAACCCCGGCACTGTGGAGGAACTGCATAAGAAATGCAAAGGTAAATATCTAGATGTTGGAAACGTTAATTGAACAAGTGATGACATAACCTGAACAAGCATGTGAACGAAATTAGTTTAAGAAGCGCAAGTGTTTCTATGCAATTTTTTAATTTATCTCTTTTATTAATGCTTTGATTATATCATTTAAGATATTCAAGCCATAACCTTCGAGGGCGCTAAAGTAATGTTAAATAAAGGCCTTAGCAACCACTTCCAGGTCTCGCACACGCTTAATATGTGCAATACGCATCCAAGCGGATATCGGTTTGGTGCCACCTACGTGGGTACCAAACAATTCAGCCCTACAGAGGCGTTTCCTGTGTTGCTGGGTGACATCGATCCCTCTGGAAATCTGAATGCAAATGTTATACACCAGTTTACATCCCGTGTGCGCTGTAAATTTGCATCACAAGTACTGTCCTAAATTCTTTATATTAGCTCAAAGTTTACTAAGTGTTTTTCTTATATTCAGATTCAAGAGAGTAAAATCACAGCTGCTCAACTAACTGCGGATTACCGTGGCAGTGACTTCACAGCATCGTTTACTGTTGGCAACCCAAACATTTTCAACAATTCTGGAGTTTTGGTAGGACATTATCTTCAATCAGTTACAAAAAATATTGCTTTGGGTGGTGAACTAGCCTATCAATATGGACCGAATGTGCCTGGTGGACAGATTGCGGTGGTGTCAGCCGTCGGCCGTTACACAAATGGCGATTCTACTTGGTCTGGGACTTTAGGAGCGAGCGGTATACATATTTGTTACTATCAGAAAGCAAGCGAACAATTGCAGATTGGCGTGGAAGTGGAAACTAGTCTAAGAATGTTGGAATCAGTTGCCACGATTGGCTATCAGGTTGATCTACCAAAAGCTGATCTCGTTTTCAGAGGTGAGCTTAAATTCAAGACTTTAAATAGTCTATAAAATATTGAAAAGTGATTGTTTTAATCTTTAGGTTCCATTGATTCAAATTGGACGGTTTGTGGTGTGCTCGAGAAACGATTGCAACCACTGCCATTTTCCTTTGCTCTCAGTGGACGTTTAAATCATACCAAAAGTCAATTTAGACTGGGCTGCGGTTTGATAATTGGTTAGCCAAAAAATAGGTGCAACAATAAAAAATTTCAATAAAAAGTTACTTTTAATTCTGTTAATGCTGTTCCCTGTAAGAAGTTGTCGGTTAGCAATTAATGCTTGGAATTACTCTCATCACAAAGACTACAAATGTTGAAAGCAGCTGTTTTTCATGAAGAAACTTCCAGAAAAAAAGAATATATTACGGGGGAACCGCAAAAATATTGAATATCAATGTCTGAATTTTGAAAGTCAACGCGTAACCTCTTTTACAACATTTCCTCCATAATTCGTTTTCCTTGTACGATAGTTTTAAAAAATTCTAATTTAATTACAGAAAAAGAAAAATTTCAATTTTTTAATTTAAATTTATTGCTAAGAATAATAACAAATTATTAATTTGCTTTAGAAATTAATACCGATCAAAAAGTCGATCAGAAAACAATTTTATTTATTAACGACAAGGGCGACAAAATATGAAAATATTTTGGTCATAGTTTTGATATTGTCTTCAAAAAATTAATTAACAAAATCTATCTGTAATTTTATGGCAGCGTGTGTAAACTGTATATTGATATATTGACAAGATTTTTCCAAGAAATCGTACAAAATTCGTTGCATTTTGTTTTTGCATTTAAAAAAGAAAAGTGTTTTCGTTTCACGGCACAGCAATAGAATTTAGTTATGGCTTAATAATAAGTGTTGGACATAATCCCGTATTAACACGGAATGAACGAACATTAAATATTTCATTAAATATTGCGGAATGAGCGAGTGTGAGTGAAATTGTTACGTTATTTAAGCAAGGGTCTAAAATTCAATGATATTGAATTCATATTTCATATTAAATATATTATTAATGAAAATATATCGTCGTATTAATGAATGGAAGAAAGGAACGAGTTAACTCAAAATAATTGTTTAATTATTGAATCATATTAATAAATCATTTTCGATTGTTGCGTAAGTTGTAGAAAACTAAGTCGAGGGTCTAAAGCAATTAATCATTAGTTATGTTTTCATTACAAATATATATATTTTCTTTATAAAATATAAAATGAAATGCGATTTGTGTAAATTCTTGAAGTATTTTCAGAGGATGTACTTATTTTCTAATGTAAAATTATTTTCATTTTTTCAATTAGAAATTTGAATTATTGTATTCATCCAGCAATTCCGATTTAATTATTACGTCGATTGAGGACTGCAGACAGCAGCTTGTGCTAATACGGCTGACTACGTAATTTTATAATTTACATTATATAATTTCAAGAATTATTTGTCTTTAGTAAGAGTAAGCCTCATTAATTGTGGAATATAATTTCATTTAAATAGCCATCTTGGCTGAACTTCACGGTCGACTATTTTGTAAAATTTTGGGACACACTGAGTGGGTTTATTTTAGCCATAGGCCGATGTTGCATTCGTTGCAGAACCCCTGGCTCCTTTACAGATTGTTGCTGTCATGACGCAATGACGTTGGCAACACTACGAAGGAATAGTTCAACGTTGGCGATTCACAGGAATTTAATTCGAGAAGATTAATTAAAAATGCGGAAAATGAATATTCATATAATCATGAGGTGCATTTTTAACATTTAGATGATTCTATTAAAATAAATATGTCAGTTTTAGTTGTTTCTGCGTCCTGCATATCTACATTCCGTTTTAAATTCTCGTTGACACATTCATGCACTCGTTGAGTCCAATACTCGGTTTTATAGAGTTTTATTAAGCAAATACGCAAACCAATGTATGGAGGTTATAAAGTTTTCCGGTGAGTGTAAAATCTAAATATACTATTACTGAAGTAAAGTATTGCTATTAAACGTAATAGATTAATTAATTTTACTCATACGAGAATAATTTATAATTGCAAAGTATATAAAACTATTTTAAGTAACTTTACAATTTAGTGAAAAGAAGAAAACTGATTTCAATTATAACATTATTTGTCTGTGATGTTACTTTTTAATTTTAATAATGTGTTCTTTTCTAAAATAAAAAAAAAATATTAAGAGGAATTTCCAATATTAATATATTTCATATAAAAAGCTGTTGTTATGGTCGTTCTTCTCATATTGTGTTGTTGTCCTTGTATCTCGTTAATATTGTTGTGTCTTGGCCTCAAGGCACGCAAGTAACCAACGCACGTTTAAAGTCGTTCTAAAGTGCTGTCGTAATTAAATCGTTATGTCGAGCGTTTGTTGGCATCTTATAGTCAACATTCTGACGATAGGCGTGGGTAAGTGGGTGGATAAGTGCAAGTGTGCAAAAGTGCCTGAGTAATGGTTCAAACAATTGCTGCATCATCGATTTGCTTCATCATCGTCAGCATTATCATGTTTCATTCTTGAATAATGTATGCATACTTTCAATTGAGTAAATAATGGATCGTTATGTCATGTTGTAGACGACAGATGAGAAGTGTTAATGTTATATAGTATATTGTCAAGGTTCAGAATAATTAGGATCTCTCTCTGTTTGTGTGTGGCAACTCTATGGTATTGAAGTGCCGGAAAGTGTAATGAACGGGAAGAGATAAATAGTTCAAAATTTTTACTAGTCTTTTTGAAATTGAAATAAATGTTTGAATTAAATCAAAGTCTACTGCTTACGATGGTATCATTTTCAGATCATTAGATTGGTTCCCAGAATTCGTTCGTTATTGAAGAAATTATTTATCGTTAATTATTTCTGTTATTTTTCAATTCTAACAAATTTCTATTTTTCAAATAATAATTTTTTTATTTATTATTGTTTGCGAATTTGAAATTCAGATTAAGTTAACAACACAATCTAACCGTGCTCTTCAGTGTCGTCGATGAGACAGAATTTGTAAATTTCTTTGACGTTTGCTTCGTTTCTTAATCCTCTAGTTAGTCTCAAAAGAAAACATCTCAGACGACGGGATATCAAATCATATTTCGAATGTGGGAGTCGACAGTAATTAAAGGAAAACACTTTAATAATTGAGAAGACTTTAAATATTTTAAAAAGGAAAATTTCTATTTAGCTTTTCATTAAAATTCATTAGAAGAAAAATAATTTTGAATTTGGAAAATATATATGAAGATTGGGATCGTTTTTGTTAGTTTCGAATTAAATAATTTTAATTGTACGGAATTTTTATAATTAAAATAAAATATTGCAAAATATCTTCTAATTAATTGGTTATTATTTCCGGAATTCGCAATAAATCCCACATATATTATGTGAAAATGACACTAATGGCTCAGATTTCAGAAAAACTAACGTTCCCAGATGATAAGATGATAAGTAATTATAATAATACGCGTGTGCGTATGTGGCGTCACCTTAATACATATAGATATATTTTCAGCGTTTGAGGAACCTCGATCGATCGTGGATCACGGTCGAACACGCTGAGGAAAGGCGTGGAATTGTTGAAATTTAAGATTAATTTCGTTCAGAGATTTTGTTTTTCTCATTAACTGACTCTTGATTTCCCGATTTCCTGAATTTCTTAATACGTCATCATCAGTGCCATTGTTGAGATCTTCTGGCCGCGGCAAAATATTTACACTTTTATGAAAAATTAGTTGTCCCTTTTCTTCGTGCTTAAAACAGTTACGTTTGTTTGTGAAAATGTTTGTGGGATAGCACTAACAAATTCAGTTCTATTAATTCAGCTCGTCTTTACTTCAAGGAAACATTTTGAAATCAAACGAATGAACGTCAATTTAACAATTGTCGCGTATGCATATGGTTCTTCATACCAAATTTTTTATTAAATATAACTGCTTTAAAAAAGTAAAACTCTTGTTGTTTTATTGTACTGCATTAAGACCCTTCCAAGGTTGCTCGAGTGTCACCCTTAAAATGATTTTTTATGGCTAACAGCCCGCACCATCCTTTATTGCAATGCTTCTGATACTTGTAATCATGTATGATAGCTCGAAACCGATTTTATCGAGAAAATTGGAAAATCAGTTCAAATCATTTTCGAAAAAGCATGATTTCAAATAATCGTGTTTCTTTGTAGGTTTGTCATCGCGACGTATTTCATACATTGGAGAGAGTTTTCATGAGTAGGCGGTGTTGCGGTGTCGGCCGACTAGAAAAGGCCTTTTTACAGTTTTTGGATTTGCGATAAAGAGCTATTGAGTAATTGCACGTACACGAAAAATCAATTAGCTCGACCACGACTGAGATCGATGCCGGCATCTGTTTTGTGATGATTCTTCCTCTTATTGGTTCTCTTAATCCTTATGCTTGTCATTGTTTTTTTTTTGCGTTTGTTGCATTTAAGTCCTTCGTCCACAACATTCATTGACAAAAACATGTTCAAGTTTTAGAGCATTGGGAGCGTCAAAATTCTGGGCTAAACACTTTTGGGCGATTCGTAAACGGACAATATGCGATGATAATTTCCAGCCTTTAAGGTTAATTAATTAAAACGTTTAAACGGATTATTGATCATGCACTTAATCTCACAATAATTCTGCCATTGTGATATAATTGTAATGTTTATGATTACGATAATTACTTTTATCTAAATCGTTAAGATTTATTATGGTTTTATTAGAAACAAAATTGCATCTTTTTGTTCAAATGTATAAATTATTCAAATTCAAATTTATTATTGAGCCAAAAGTTGGGTCAAAAGAAACATTGTGAAAGTTTATTTTTATCTTATTTTTAATATTTTATCGTGTTCGCTTTCCTTCTGTTTTTGTCGGAAATTCATGTAATTGTATTTCACGCATTTTATGTTTTTTACGTCATTCCAGGTTTTTATATAATATATTCTCTTCTTCTATTTTATAATTATGTCACTAATTTTCATTGTAACTCGTTAGCTGTCATACTCCGTACCAAAAGATGTGCAGAGAGGATTCGCAAATTCACATACGCGAGAGCACATATACACACCCATCCACCCACTTCCAAAAGCGCATAAACACACTCACACACTTTCACATACACACTCATGCACATACACACGCTCGCACACACACGCATACACACTTACTCGAAGTCGACTCGACGGAAACCCAGCAAAAAGTGAATTGTTTGGGCAAGCATTCTGAGGCATATGAATCCATTACATATTCTTTGGTAATCGATGATGAGTTTTCTTTTTGAACACAATAAATTATGGCTTATTAAATAAGTGATGGTAATATCGTACTTATATAGAGCTTGCGATAGATGGGAGAGCCTATCCGAAGGGTCAAATTTGCAAATTTAATACAAAACTTATACTAATTTCGGATGGCTGAATACAATAATCAGAGCTTTAACAAAACCGGATTTTTTAAATTATTTCAGGTGATGAAGCCCGTAGAGGAATGTTAACAGGGGGAGCATTAAATCAGAACTCATATATTTTGCAAGTGGAGCTATTCGAATTAATATCCCAGCGAAAAATCATTTTTATAACTCATTTAAGAGGTTTAGGGTACTTTTGCTTCAAGTGTCATCTGAACTGCATACTACTCATAATTCGTAAATATGCCTGTGTGAATTAGAGCGTAGAAAGCATTGTATTGAATTTTAGTTTTCTTTAAGTGTTTTTGAACTTTTCATAATTTAAAACAGAACCGATTTTAGCACCCTTACCTTTTTCATTCGCAAAGTAATAGGCAGGAGCAAAGTTCTTATTGGGTAAGTTCTTATTGGGTAGGCAGGAGCAAAGTTCTTATTGGGCATATGTCGCATACATATGTCGCACTGTTATATACTCACATGTTTTGTATCTACATTTACAGGAAAGCCCAGGAGTACAAGGAGCGCATTTCAAGTCATTCATCCAAAGCCAAGTCCTTTTGGCAGTTTATTAAGAGTACATAAGAGCAATAATTGTTGTTCCTGCTGTTTTCGCCGTAACTGATGTTAATAGATTTTGTTCTTGTTGGTGTTGTTATTGTTATTGCTGTTAATCTTTATAATAGTTATTCACTTGTTAATTTTGCAATTACTTGCGTAAGGCGTTTCAGGAATAGTGAAATTATTGCAAGCGAATATCTTTAGCTTAAATATTTTGTTGAATAATACAGCGTCTCCTATATTGATTTTATCTTCTTGAACTTCAAAAATAAAATCTTCAAAAATAAAATAAATCTTATTACAGATTTTTATTACTCCGATTTTTATTACTCTGATTTTTAACCTCAAATAAATTTGAATCGGAATTTTCAAGAGATAAATAACGGATATTATTGAAAGAAAAATGTTACTTTACTGCTCAAGAGATGATACTA
Organism: Physocephala rufipes; assembly: GCA_963966595.1. Classification (NCBI taxonomy): domain Eukaryota; kingdom Metazoa; phylum Arthropoda; class Insecta; order Diptera; family Conopidae; genus Physocephala; species Physocephala rufipes. Next base: position 20,179,036 of record OZ016504.1, read on the forward strand.
ATTCTTCATGAGCAAAAAGAAAATATGTTGATGCTCTAAGACGCCTTTCATAAGTTCGTTTTTTAGAAAAAACACAAGTTATTAAATACTCGTATCACAAAAAATTTTAAAAAAGAGTAAAGGGTATAAAAAAAATAGAAAACATGGCTTTTATGAATTTCTCAAGTATTCCTCAAAGTTAGCGATGCTCAAAAGCACTTTGGGATTTCTTAAGCATACTAATTGCTTTTATACTCTAAACCGTAGGGAGGGGAGAGTGTGGGCTCTTTCATTCATTATTTTTTTGTTCAACTATCTATGTTAACCGCCATTACTGGTGGATCAATTATTATTAAATGTGTTATAGTCTGTTATACTGTTTTGCCTTCCTGAGCTTTACAGAAAATTGTTGAAATCAAGAAAGCGCATCTTCTCATTTTGGAGACTAATGTGAGTTAATCTGCGATTATGTTTCAAATTATAAGTTCTTAGTACTGAAGATGCGATATTTTGGTTAACTGTCTTACAAAATGGACCGAATACAGTTAACAAAGGTCATTTACCGGTAGTAAAACGGTAGAACGTTCGGGAATATAGATCCATCCAGATTTCATTATTGATCATTTATGATTGATAAATATCATGTCTCATGATATTTATTCCTCATGATATTTACTTCAAGTGAGAGTGTGATTTTCATCGTCATTAAAACATGTACGAGGGTAGGGTATTCAGGATTCGGCAAGGCCGAAATTGACTTTTATTTGTTTTAAATTGGGGAGTCACTCATTCTGAGTTTTCGACGTTTCTGCTTCTGTAATTACTTCTGCAATAAACAATTAGTTTAGATCTCTCCCTAAATTTATCCATGCTCTGTCTTTAATGAGTCTGTAGTGAGCTTACAATGGGCTTAACCCTATTCTGCTTACCACTTACCGCTCGACTCGCCTTTCCTTAATCACTTAACATGTTAATGAGCTGCTCTAGGGTTTTTTCCTTGCTCAGATTCTGGCTTTTGTGGTGCTTTATTTAATCTCTTGCATTTTAAGAAAATGATTAAAAAAGATAAATCCCAAAGAGCTGCTTGATCCGCGTAACCGATGAGTCGGGCCATTAAGAGTGGCGGCCTACAGACTTGTGGGGAAAAGGACTTTTTTTAACAACTGAGATAGAAAACCCGCTTTTTATTTAGTATTAGGGAAAAATCGATGTTATCATAACTAATAATTAAGTTAATAAATATATGAAAATATAAAACGAAAAATTTAAACATAATTTTTTTAAATTTTGGGTTTAGCTCCGACTATATTTGGCAGGAATTCAAAAAAAGATCAATTATTAAATGACATTAGAAACTGATAAAACAAATGATTTCATTGGACTGAGCCTCAGAAACTTTAAGAGGTAATAACTATGTCTAAACCGCCGTAAATCTGGAAAAGAATCCTCTTCAAGGAAGTCCAAATGCGGTCTTGCGGTGGCCTGTAAATGGTTTTATATTGGGAAGACCCCACTTATGCAAATTAAGTGATAACTATGATAACCGATTAAGTTATAACTGCACTAATTAAATCAGTATCAAAAAGCTCCAAATTTTTATTTTAATTTGCAATGGAACATCCAATGTTTAAAGTCTGTAAAATTTATATCTACATAATTCTATAAATGATAAACTCTTGGGTAAAAGTTTGGCCTTTAATTCACCCCACATGCTGAAAAATTGAGCATAAGCACAGCTAATTTTATACTAAATAGCTTTAAGAGAAAGGCGGGACAGTGTTTTCGGGTTTACCAATTTTCAAATTTCAATTTTTTTTCAAATAGGAAAACAATGAATATTTGTGTAGAACTTCATGACAGTCGCCTTATTGTTTCACTTGTAATCGTGACGTAAGCAGGCAGACAGGCAGACGGAGAGACAGATAGGTAAGGCTAAATCAAATCAAGAGTCGAAATATACACACCTTTTTACATCCTCCATGCCCAATTTAATGCGTTACAAAAGGACAGAATGGGTTTTAATTCAAAAGGTTTTTAATTCTCATTCGACTAAGCGTTTGCGCGCAACATAAAATTAGCTAAGGTGTAGCTAAGTCTGGAAGTCTGATATAAACAGATCTTTTTCATTAGAATTTAGTTTGGATTTAGTGCCTTATATTCGATACACTGGGTGTTTTGCATAGGATGCGATGAATGAGCAAGACAATAAGTAATCGTCTGAAAGTGGAAAAGTACTTAAAAATTGTAGATTTCGTTGGGCCCATAAGAGACTGGGTTAAAAAGTCAGAATGTCAATTTGAAAATAAACCGAAAAGAAATTTTGTGCCAGTGAGTGGGACGAAACTTTCTCACCATAGTCTTTCATTAAATTTAAACAACATTTGTTAGTAAAGGAAGCAGTTTAAAATTAATTAACCGACGCTTTTCAGTGATTTCTTCAAAAGACGGGAGATTTTAACGGACGAAGGCTCGTATTCATTTCAGTTATTAACCGCATTTAAAAGCGATATAACTTTTTACAAAAAGAAATGTCTGGAAAAAGGTTGCTCGTACACTAAAATTCCTTTGTCTCGGACTAAGTGGTATTGTATCAAAACACCCTGTATGTGCGCCTAATGCAAGAAGATACGTACGAGTATAAAGACATGTGCATCGTTAAAAATTATGTGGTTTCGAGTACATAAAATAACAAAAACAAGAGTGATGATGAGGAGAAGCTAATGAATGCTTTTGGGGACACAAAAGTTGAAGTCTAGTCATAGGTTTTGTTATATAATAATAGAAGATTGTTCTCTTCTTCGCCTTCTCTGTCTTCTCTTCTATCTTTTTTATATGTCAAGCTTGGTCCACCAGTCGAGGGTTACCGATTTATTTTAAGGTAAAATAATAAAAAGGAAAGGTTTAGTAAATCAAAATAAAGAGCAAAAAAAAAAGAGAGAAAGAGTTCGTTTGAAAAAGAAAAGAAAAACACAAGAAGGAAAGAGAAAAACAAGAGGAAAAGGAAGCAAATAAAATAGAACAATAGGACCAAAGCACATAAAAATAGGCTGAGGCATTCAGCTTTTTTTTCGACCGCGTTTAACTATTTGCTACAAAGCGTGTTTCACCAGGCGGATTAAATTGAGACGGACGTTTGGGCAGACAGAAAAATGAACGTATGGGTGATGGAAATTTTGAAGAAGCGAAGGAGTAAGCTAGAGCAGATTCCAGACGATCTTCCCGAGTGGAATGTAGAATGTGTGGAATTTTTGATTTACGAGATCTGACGCCATGGAGTTCATCGAATGGAGACAATTTGTTGAAGGTACTTGTTTAAATGAACCGTGGAGTAATTGTGAGCAGCGAGTGGTGGTGGTGTTGGTAGATGGAATGAAATGTTACACGCTAGTTCGTTGTGAAACAGCAACAAATATTTACTTTTTTGCTTATTCAGTCAAATTTTATGGAATTCCGCTAAAGTGCAAGTGACACGGATTTAAATTTAAATGAAGAAAAAAATACAGAAGAAATATAAATAATTTAAATAATTTTAAATTTAATTTTATTTTACATACGATGTTTTATATCATACGGGTGCAGTTTTTTCCATGTTTTTTAGTAAATTTTAATTTTTAAGAAAAACCAAAAGAAAGAAAAAAGTTTTCTTTGGCAATTATCACTAACACAATAATTTCGTTTTTTGTTTTTTGTTAATTTTTCCACTTGCTATTGCCGATTATTTTTACTTTTGTCATTACATTCCTTTTTGAAAATTCTTTTTGTTTTACTTCCTTTGAATTATTTCTAGCGGAAACGGATGCCATCGCTTTGCTCCGTCCAGAATGGATGCAGAAGATACCGCAATAAGACCAGCAGTATCAGCAAGAGAAGAAGGAGCAACAGAGGTAGCATGAGTTTAAACACAAACATTTACAATTCAATTAAGACGATTTTACTACCACAAATGATTTGTGGCAAAAACAAAAGGGAATGTTTTTCTTGTAAAAAGGCAGAAGTAAGTGAAAAAAGAAATGCAATAAGCAGCCACCAAGGCAATTTAATTACGAAATGATTTAATATCTCCCAAAGAAATTTTATACGTTTTAAATGATTTGCAAAGTCGGACTTTTATTTGCGGGAATGGGTGATTTTTTGAGAGGAAATTGGTCTCGGCATAAGAACCAGCAAAACGAGCCAAAATTATTGGTTGGGAAAATTGTGAATGTTAGGCAGAATGGAAAAAATATTTTTGGTTTTTTATTTTGGGTTTGAAATGAAAAAAAGATGATGAAATTGAATTTTTAAATTAAAAAAGTTTAAAAATCTGACCGTGAAATTAAATGAAATTAATTCTGTTTAAAATTAAAGTTTTCAAATTCAGCGAGTTTTAATGAATTTAATAATTTACGATGAATAAAAAGTGTCGGAATGAAGGAAACACCATTTAAATTTTAAAATAAAATGAATAAGGCGAAATGAAACCTGACTGATTTTCTGCTTTTCTCATGTTTTTTATGCTTACGAAACACTTTCATTTGCAATAGAGACACACCCATACGGACGCACCCACCGCACTTAAACATACTTTGCATACGCACTTGAAACATCCTAGGGTGGGGGAGGGAGGTGGGTACGGAGTAGCCAACCGGTTTAAAACAAATGTCTAATGCATTCGGATAAAGAAATCACTTACGAAGGGAGAGAAAACCAAGGGAAAGACGGAGAAAAAGAAAGGCCACAACAGCATTTAGCATTCCACCATTCCACCAACAACAGAAGCAACAAAAAACGCCAACAACAAATTCCATTTTTTCCGCATCAAACATTGTTAACGACTTTTATGAGAATTTTTAATTTCCGGCCGAAATGAAAATTTTTTTGACCGCGAACTGGTCGGCCAACTGACCACCTCACCATCCGCACCACTACTTTTGGCTTTTGCGGCCTTCAACACTTTCTCGCTTTACCGCAGACTTTCATGTTTGCTGCGGTTCAGTCGTACCGACCAAACGGCTAACGTTCGTTTGACTCGGTCGGTTTCTGTAACAGCAAAAGCCATCAAGAACAGATTGTTCTTCGTTGTTGTTGTCGTCGTATTCGTTGTCAGACAGGCAGATACAGAGATACACGATACAAATGTAACGATTTGTAATATCGCAGAATTTATATAACGGTATCTTGGGTATAAACGAAATGGGTTTGTACATTTTTTTTGTTACCGAACAAGAATTTCAGCCCTTTAGTTGAAAAGAGCCAATAAAGAAAGAAGTTCCTCATAGACAATTTAGAATCTGTAGCTAATTTTAAATATTTCCGTATGCCCGTTGAGACACAATTTGGTGTTTCGACGTTCGGTGTCACGATTCTCGCCTAGGGCACGTGTCGATCAATCGTGGCAGAAAAATTGTATAAATATTTATTGTTTCTGTCTATTTTGTCAGTTCTGTAACATGAAGGTTTTCACAAATTTGGCAGCACTATGAATTCTCGGCATATTCGGCATAGTGAAAGATAAGAAAATTCCATAGGATTCACGGAAAATATTGTTGCACTCCCGGGACAACAATATTTTACCGTAAACGCTGTAAGCAAACGACAGAAGGAAGCGACTCCGTTTAGTCCATTAGTGTGGTTAAGCCGCTGCGATAACTTAGTTCGATTGCAGCGATCTCTTTGATCTTTCTCTTATTCTTTCTCCCCACGGAAAACGTTTAAGAAACTTTTAAGAAAGAGCCCGAAGGATTCATTGTATTTGAATCTCAGTTAATTCTTGTGCTCACTAAAACAGTGAGAGAGAGCTTTTAGACTCTCGTCGTTTGTAAAAGATATGTCGATTTTAATTTAATATAAAAAAATTAAATTGAATATTTTGAAATTAAGAAAGAGTTTGAAACACGTACTCCAAACAGGTAAGCTTGTTAGAGGAAATTAATGGTTAATCGGCGATTACGTATCGTAATAATATTGGTTTTTATTAATTTCGCTTAGGACAGGAATCAGGATTGAAATTTTCTTATTGGGATATTAATGTTTGTATGTTTGTGAATTTGATCCACTTAAAACGGCATTAATCCAAAAAAATGAAGGAAGCAAAGGGAATACCAAAACCAAAACTAGCAACAACAACAACAATGTGAACAAAATATTTTCCGCAGCTTTTCACATTCTACAAAGGAACAGAAACAAAAAAAATAAAAGAAAAAAATTAAATTTTGTTTGCAGGCCGTTTCTGTGTGTGTGTGTTTGGGTGTGTGCTTTTTTATTTATTCTACTGAACCGCAACATCAGCAAATGTAGAAGAAGTGGTAGAAGAAGAAGACGAATGGGGAGACAAAGTAATTCTGGTCAGCGATTATGCAGTGCTTACGGTTTTGAAGGATTGGAAAGGAGTGCGCGCAGTATCCATTCCCCATGAGTGGGTTGTTGCTGCTGCTGCTTCTGCTGCTGCTGCTGCTGCTTCTGTTGTTGTTGTTATCGTTGCTTCAACCTTTCTTGTTATTCTCGTCCTAATTTTAATGTTTTTCCTTGTTTTTAAGCTCGAAACTACGATAACGGTTTTAAAATCTTCTAATTCATTGCTGCGATGGAGAGATTTCCCTTCAGCCAACCACCACCAATCCTTCTCGCATTTTTCTCTTGTATTAATTCTCTTAGAAGTTGCTTCGTTGTTATTGTTGTTGTTGTTATTGTCGTTGTTGGCGTTAGTAAGTTGCTTGTCTGTTAGTTTATCATCTTCAATTCTCTTTTCTGTGAAAAAAAATTTTTCAAAAATTGTTTCAGTTTGATTTTACATTCTAGTATTTTTTATTTGTTTCCAATTATCCTTTTATTGATTCCAAATATCCTTTTCTCCCATTTGAGGAGTATTGATTAAACATAATTTTCTTCAAATCAAAACAAGTCCTTCCCAGGCAAACTGGAGGATAAGGCTTGATACCATCTTTATCTTGAGAATATTATATGGAGTCATGGTTTGTGAACTTCTGTTAATCAACATTTACCTTTTCTGTTAATCAACATGTACGTCATACATCGTGAGGACATGATTTTCTTGGTTTACGTTTCTGTTGATCTTCATACGCTTAGCATGGAATTGTTGTGACTTCAACTATGTTTTCTTGGTTATTAATTTATATTAATTTATATAAAAATCGAAACACAAAATGTTGCAATTTTTTATTTTTAATATTCTTATAGAAACTTATATTATTAATGTTTATATTGCTATAAGGCATACACTTAGAAGTCTTAGTAATTTACTGAATTAAATAAATAAATAAATAAATAAATATAAAAAAACCAATTCTCTCTTCCTCTTTTTGGATTTTTAGAATTATGTAACTTTTTTGTGCTGAACGCTTTTTAAAGCGATAATATAAATAAAGAAACATTTCCTTTAAAAATTCAAGTTTCTTTCGAATTTCTGAAGTATTTTAGTAAAGATAATTTTGAGATATTCCTGGTAGAATGTGTGACAGTATGTTGAACATATATGAGCAGTTAATTTTTGTTTTTAAGCTTATAAGGTGAAGGTTAAAAATTTATGGATTAAAAAAATAAAAAACAAAATTAAAAATACAAAATAAAATTAAAAATTATGACCAAAAATACAAAAAAAAAATTAATATTGAAAATTGAGCAAAATAAAGTAAAACGATTAATCTCTGATAAAAATTATAAGAAACAGTAAAATTTATGAATGAAAAACCAGAAATCATTTCAATTTCAATTTTATATCCGGTATAAGAGACGCAAATATACTGCTCTCTTCTATTTCTATGAGAGAAAAATATGTTGGGAAATTCTGATTTCGACGTAAATCGCGCAGGTTTGCTCGGAAAATCGGATGCTGAGTGAAAAATTCACGAATGAATATTAAGCACGTGTTTCAGTTCGTGAGGACTATTTTTTTAGTAATTATTTGTCATTCGTTGGAAGAGGAATATTAATACTAGCCCTTGATGATAATTTCGAGCAATTATAATTGCCAATTAATGCATTTTGTCTTATTAGAAATTCTTTTCTTTGTTATTTCTTTGTCTTCTAATTTATTGCGATTTTATAGCTTGCCAATAAAAACTATTTATTATTTATTGAATTTGAAAACATTAAATTCATTTCATTCATAATTAAATTTGCAATATTTTCTTTGTGGTTTCTGACGAATAAAAACAACAAAGAATGTATGCAAATGAATACAGTATTTAAGAATTATATATGGAATATATATAATAAAGTAAATAAAATATAATGGAAAAAATATGAACAAAAACAATACATTATGGTATGTGTTGGATCGTAACTCATTTAAAATAAATGAAATATGAATCAATCAGTGCGTGACGTAAATCCGGAAAACTGTTGGTTTCTGAATTCCGGCCGACTTTCCCCCCGAAAGCGTTGTAGAAGCTGGTAGAGGGCGAAAAAGCGAAGTTCGGAAAAGTGATGCAATGAAAGAGAGTCTGTCCATCGGTCTCGAACTGAATCAAAAGCATTTTAAATAATTAAAAAACCAGGAAAAGCCACGAACAAATATAAAAAATGAAATCCAAAAGATTTTCGAGGGGAGGAAATTGTCAGGATGATTGGGAACCGAGGAAGATGGCTACGCAGACCTTTTCAAGATTGCAGTTTTCGATGCGAAGTCATTATAATTTCGGTTCGATGCGGCTCAAACGGTTGCAAATGAAATAAATATTGATTAAGAAAAGTTGATTTCTTTTAAATGAATTTTTTAAATGAACTTAAGAAGCGTTCATTTATGTATAATATTTTATTGAAACGCACAGGAATTGGTTTAAAGAAAAATACTGTCAATAAATGGAAGTACTTTCATGACTTTTGTGGTTTTTCTTTACCCATGATTTTTTCAGCGAATGCAAAAGGCATGACCATGCCGGCACTAAGAAATTATTTGCCGCCAACGATGTTATTTTATAAACGTCTATTGAATGAAGCCGTTTATTAGCGTCACAGAATGGTGGCAACTCAGTAAAATTCTGGAAAGAGTACCAGATCTAAAATTTTTAATTCCGTTTTACGTTTAGTTCCTTTCACGATTTTCCCTTAATCCGCGTTTTGAATTTTAGTAATTTCTGTTTTGATTTCTAAATCGTTTTACATGATTTTAAATTTCTTAGCTTTTATAAATCTGCATCTGGAAATTTCTCTATCTCTCTCTTTGTCTTCCTGTATATTTTTCTACTATTCCTTTCTCTCTGATCATTACCCTTATCATTCCTTCCTTCCTTCCTTCCTTCTTCTTCCCTCTCTTTCCCTACTTCTTTCTTCTTTTCATTTTATATTGCAAATTTCTTTTTGTATCTTTCTCTTAATTCTTATTCTGCAACGAAATTCCTGCATACACAAACGTAAGCACACACACACACACACACACATACACACACGCACGTACGAAGCACACGAAGTTGTGCAACTTCCGCTATTTGAGTTACGTGACTCCACACATCCTGAGCAACAATTCCTTCTTCTGACAATCCTTCTGACAGTTTGTCTATTACTCTTACTTGATAATTATATGTGGAAAATTCAACTTACCAAAAGAACGAACAACTTCCAAAATGCTGAAGTTGCCAAAGCACGATTTCACTCATTTCTTCATTCTGAATTACATGGCTTTGTTGGTTGGCATTCTCATCGGTCTGACGGTTTGTTGTCGACATTGACGATGCGTCAACGGTAATATCATCGGAATGGTGAAACTACGCGCTAAGCCATCCTTAAGGTTCCTGCTGGCGGAAGCTTAGTCGACAGGTTCGTTTCTTCTGCCTTGCAAAGGAGCACAACAAAAAATACATCTTCTCCCCCCCCCCCGCCCGAACGAATTCGTTGTAGAGAGAGAGATAGAGAGAGAGAGGTAGGTAGAAAGAAGGAAAGTAGGGTACAATGGTGTTGAAAAGGGTTTTCAGGTGAGATCTGAAATGTTGCCAAAGTGCCCTCGGGATTATTATTAGGAATAGATTTTACAGGAAGTTGCACACGCGAATACGATTACGAGCTCAGGAAACAACGAGGCGCAAACAATTTTTGTTGTATAGATTTTTGTGATGTTTTATGGGAAAGAACAAGAAGAAGAATAAGTCAACAAGCTTAACAGAAGTTTAAGAAAATAGAGAAAAGATTAATTGTTCCTAAAACGAAGATGAAAAAGTATTGGTAATAGAAAATTGTTGGCTAATTAGTTCAGTAATGAAAGGATTTATTCTTTGGTTCTTAGAAAAGGAACAGATAATTCAAATTAAAAATGATTGGATATTTGTTAGTGGTATATATTCAATGTAGGCCTAATTTCCTTTTAGAGGTCTTCAGGGTTTTGATTTTTGTATAAACTTTTCAAAATTTTATATACCATAAGTAATAAACGATAAAGGCCGTAAAGCGGAAAGATATTAGACGGCATTAAAACAAATGTATCAAAAAGATTTATTTCGATTACTTCGACTATAAATTAATACATCATCGATACATAATAATCGATGCTAATGAAGATAAAAGAGAGTTTCGAAAAGGAACACTTCGGAGGTAGAAATGTTTAGCCTACGAAATTATCAATACTCTCCCCCTACTCTTTCGACATCAGACAAGAACAGAGACAGAGACAGACAGAGAAAGAGGGAGAAAGGAAGAGAGAGACTGAGAGGGAGAATGACATCATCGTCCTTGTTTTCATGGTAGAAGTTGCCATTTTCTTGATGAAAAAACTAACGATCAAACTACGAACATCAAACAATTATATTGAAGAAGACCAACATCCAGAAACAACAACACTAAATTCTTAATGGCTTTGATGATAACGATTGCATCGTTGTTCGTATATTTTAGAAATTTGTTACAAATTCGAAAGATTCGTTGTAGTTGTTTTTTTCGGCAATGGTTTGAGTTTGTAAAGTTGTACAACATCCATCTTTAGTAAAACGGCGGCGGCAGCAGCAACATAAACAACATCTATCATTAACAATATAAAAGCAAACATTTAAATGAATTCGCCTTAATGGACTTCAGGTTGAAAGAAGTTGGCAAAAGATAGATTGATAAAGTCGATACATTCCGGTAATCAATCATTTTGAGTTTTCTCCAAAGTGCTTCGAAACTATCGAATCTATCGAAGAAAAAAGCTATTGTTTTGGAAATATTTGATTGCCGAAATATTACGGAAAGGATCAACCATAAATATCTGTTCGATATTCTTTAGTTTCCTTCGCATCTCAAAAATGTTGAGAGGTTAAAATTCCTGGAAAATCAGTAAGGCGAATTCTTTTTCAAAACTGTAATGATTCATTACTGTAATGATTGTAATGATTGTAATGATATTTGAACCCAATTTTCCTTATTATGATAAAGAACATCTAACAAAAATTCGACCTTTGACCTCACCTAATGTCTTCTCTAGCGGTTACCTAAATTAAAAAAAAATATCAATTTCTTAGAATTTTGAAATAAAGTCCCAGACGGAACAAAGAAAACTTGAAATTTATCCGAATATTTCAAAAACAATAAATATATTTCCTTTTACCCTTTGCTACCGTTCTCCTACCGATTTACATTTTTTTAGTTTTTTTAGTAAAAATGAGTTTTTCAACTCGTAAACTAATTTGTGACTAAAATTTGTATTTAATTTATATAATTAATGAGCGTTGTCTAAGTATTAGTTGGAATTAAATATAAATTAATTTTGACCTTATAACATTTTCTTCTTGATGCACTTCGAATTTATTGGAAGACATTATGAGTTTTACTCCTTTCGTTTTTTGCTTCTTTTCTGTCTTCTAATTTTTCAGTTCCATTTTTCTCTTTTCTCCTTTAGCCTTTTACGAATTCTTCTTTCACATTTTGCTTCCTAAAGGAATTATTCGTTTCGTGCGAAAATTTGAATTCAATTTCTCTTGAATTTTTTCAGAACTTTACGAGATTCTTTATTTTAACGTTTGACTTCTATTTCGAATACTCGAAACGAGCATCTCGTGAATATCGATTGAATCTCGAAGTATCAGGAAGACGAAATCGAAAATGAATGTTCTGAGAGATGGTTATCAATGTTCCTTGTGGTAAATGCTCGGTACGTGATTTTGGTCTATACATTTGTTGTTGCTTTCGTTGTTGTTGTTACAGCAAAGGAACGAAGGAATCAAATGGAAGACGTTTATGATATTTATGTAATTCCATTGGCATTCATTCTTTCAAGAAACACTGAATAGGATAATTTTTCAATTGTTTCTTATATTTTTCAAATGGAAAAAAGCATAAAATGTAGAAGCCTCTTCGTAAATTAAGAAAAAGCAACATAAGCAAATCGATTGAAAGAAATTTTTTATTATATATTTACTGTTTGTTCATGCATCACTTAAGATATTCGAAATATTCAGATGGAAAAACATAAATTCGAGTTTTTGAATTCTGATCCACTTTGACCACTTGATTTTTTGTCAATTCGGTCTATCCGATTGACTCTAGTCGGCATCTCGAACATCGTAATGAAGTGATTGCTTCTTCGTTAACCGAAGTCAAATGAATGCATAAAGTAAATAATAATCTTCATGTTCATGCCGTTTATGCTGTCGTTGTTATCATTACTATCATAACCATCATTATCGCCAACACCAACAAAAAATTGACCATTCATTGTCAATCTTCTTTGTCCATAACTTTTCATCACGTGACCATTTTCAATCGATTATTGGCCAATCAAGCATGTCCACAACATCATCACAGCTCGTATAATTTCGAAGTGATCGGGCAAAAGGCACCAACTATGCATACCAAGACGAAGGCTAGCAAAAAGTCAAGAGGAAGTAGAAATAAATTGAACGAAGAATAGGAATATCTTTGAAAGTCAATTCGATATAACCGAATCAAATATGGAATTGATTGAAAGAGAATAATAATTTTTCTCTTAAAGAAAACAGTGAGTCAGGAAGATAAGTTGTGAGAAGTAAATCTCGAAGAGCCTCCCCGCAATTTACAGACCGCAGTATAAACCAAATTATTTTATTGAAATTAAGTTAAACGCAAGTGAGAAGATACGTAGATCAGACTGGCTTTCAAGAAAAAATTAACAAAAAGAAAATAGAAACAAATGTATAAACGTCAATATTTATGGAATGAATATGTATCGTCTATTTTTCAAAAGCCTTTTTATGAAAATTCAAAAATTACTGGCGAAATTTAATACAGAATTGTTGAAGAATTGTTTTGAAGAAGCGCGTTGAAAATGCTTCTAAAATTTCAATTTCAATTTAAATATTTTTAAATTGGTTGATCTGAAGATTTTCTTTTCTTTGAAATTATAATTCATTTCATTGAATTGAAGAATTCTATTTCATTGAGGAATGAGCATTAGTTCGAAGAAATAAGTGTCAGATTTTCATGCTCAAGAACAATAAAATTTCTTAAATTTTCCTTCGAGTTCCTTGAGAAATGCTTGAGATAAAAAGTAAGGAGTTGCGAGAAGACCTACAGGATTATAGAATGCGGTGTAATTATTTATTTGAGCATCGTGACTGGGACTGCACACGACATGCAACAATTTGAACAAGTGATTTCACCATTAAATTATATTGCAACACAAATATTTTATACTTGTACAATTACCATCACAAATACACTCGCACACACACACTTAAAATCACACACTTAAGACACTCTCATTCACTTGACTTAAATCAAACTTCACGGAAAGTACGCAATCCTCATCCTCCATCGCGCCCTCTCTCACACAATGTTCGAACGAATGGTTCAGCGAGCGAACGTAAATGAAAGGAATCTTCCTTCTCTTGTTCTTTCTTTCAAGGCAAATACTTAGAAGTGAAAATTGAAATGGAAAACTGTTAGCTGAAACCTAATTGCACATTTACTCTTGCTGCTTCTTCTAGAGTCGTTGGCATAACGCAAAATGGCAAATATGTCAGCGACAGAAGACATAACTTCGCATTGTAGGCTAGCAGTAAAAGTGTTAAAGAAGGGATGCCGCGTTGTAAGGGGTTGAGATGAGAATCGTGGACTGGTTAGTGAAATGCCAAATGCCGCAGATTCCGTTTATTTGTTTGTTTTTACAAGTGTTTAGTGTCGAGGCGTGCTTAAGTGCGGGTGAGAGAAGATTTTGCTTAAAGAGAAACGATTGTCATAAACCCATCGCGAAAAAGGATTCTCCTTTGTTTTTTAATTGAAGGTGAATTGGATAATAATAATGGATAATTATGAAAGAACATAATCTCTTCTATATCAAAACGAATTATCTTTAAGTAAAACTTTTCCTGGGTATAAAAGCGTACTAAGAATAGTAAATCGGTCAAACAGGTTTGTGTTAAATTGATAGATTGTGGAGATAGATTTGGTTTTTATCTTTCTTTGTTTATACAAAGATTAGTGAAAAGATATGGTCCTAAGTTCATGAAGGTGCAAAGTATAAAATACCGAATAAACACCTAGTCATTGAAAAACGGGTGAGTGCTGGACAATGTCTGGATATTATACACATAATGTCGTTGCATCAATAAAATTAACTAAATTCAATTTTAAATTAATCTCATTATATTTAAAATTTTCTTAAGTTTCGAAAGAGATGCATAAGAGGTAGGTTAAAAATTGAATAATGCCAACTAGACAAATTGAAAGATTTGTGTTTGACAAATTGCATCAATTGAATAATTTCATCATTTGATATAATTTCCTTAAGAGAATCTTTAGAAATTATTCCTTTCGGGAAAGTGTTACCAAGCTTAGCTTCTGTCTGTGTAAATGTGTTTAAACGGCATTGTAAGTGCTGCCATTTAATTTGAAATCAGTTAACGCTGAAAAATGTATTCGTCCCCCTTTACAAGTGAAGATACTGCTGCTGCTGCTGCTGCTGCGGGCTGTGTTGCTGCTGCTGTTGTTGAATTAATTTTATGAGCTTATTTATTTGTTGAATGTTTGAGTGTGAAGAAAGATTAACAATAAGGAATTAAAACTGAAATAATGGAAACGGAAATGGATTACAAGATGTTTTCGACTCACTGCTCTTATTGTTTGTTTTTTTCATTTTATGTAGATCTGAAATAATTTCTTTTTATAAAGCAGTTTTTCATTTTTTCCCATTTCATTAAATTTTTTTACAAATACAAAAGAATTTTTAAAAATTTTGTATAGTTTCTCAATTAGGATTATATTTAAATAAGTTTTATTACCTTCAATTTTTATACCCTACACCCGAAGGGATGGGGTATATTCGGCTTTTGCTTTTAAGAAAATGCCGTTCTGATTTTAAAAAGATTGTAATGTAAGATTTGATTTTAACTGTAAGATTTAGTGACCAATGAATGTTAATTGAATATTTACTGATTTGTATGTAAGTCATGTAATTGGATTGAGCTGGTGTATTTATTTTGGTTCTAACATATTTAAAAGTGTAGCATTTATAACAGACATAATACTACTACTACTACCAATGCTGTCTAGTGAGGATAATCGGCTAATTCGGTTTGCTTGTTTCTTTGAAATGCGAAGTTTTGTTCACGTCTTTTCCCTTCCTCTTAATACCGAACATTCCGAAGAGCATATTTGTGATGCACTCTCTCCTTCGTAATGCACTGAAGGAGACATGACAGATCATTCCCTGTTAAATTTTGCCATGTCTGTTTGTCTGCCAATCAGTCAGACAGTCGATCGATCAGTCTATCAACCTATCAAGCTGAAATTACGATTTCGAGAGACCTATAAGATGGATAATATTGGTATACGAATGGGTTAAGGCGTCAATGATCTCCAACTATTTTATTGGCAGTTATGAGGAGAAGGATTGTTTTGAAGTAATATCTAAATCAAAAAGGGAAAAAACAAAATGAGCTTATTACGTATCCCATTGACTGGTTGGTTTCTGATGAGGCGAAATCCTGAAATACGGATACATTTCCGTAGGCAATACTTTTTTCATAACCGGTTCTAAAATGGATTAAAAACAAATCTAAACGAATTTGCGCCGACGTGCAAACTGACATCCTGCCTTATTGCAGGATTGAATTCCTTACAGATTGAATTGCTTTTCCACAGTTTTTTTATTTTCAAAATTTATCTAAACTCAAATAATATTTTCAGCTTGATGAATTAGTAGAGAGGAATTGAAGTAAGACTCTCACTCTCGCACTCATTTTAAATGTTGCTTAGGACGACGGAGAGATAGAGCGAGAGGAAGAGAGAGCAAGGAAGTTCAGCTTCATATAACATAACGGTATATTTAGATTAGTATAAGTTTGCATAAGGCTGCATATTTAGTAATCATAGAAGGTTACTAGGAACGTCCTCGGAAAACTGTTAATCCTAATTTACAAATGATAGATTTTTCCGGAAACAAACTAAGTTTGCTGTTATTTTAATAAGAGAATAGAAAGCTTTGTTCGTAAGAGAGTTCGTCAGTTCTATCAGAGCATGAAAATGTGTGTGTCAGATACAAATATTTACATAATAATTGAGAATAATGAATAAATTTTGATTTGGATGAACATGTTTTTGATGTTTTGATGCTCTTCCGAATAAATTTCTCAACTCTAATTGTAATAAGATGGAGTGAACGCAGTGATTGTATGTAACGATGCAAATGATTTAGGAATAAAGAAAAATTAAGAGAAATAATAGTAATTTAATTCAGACCAATTTTTTTGAAATAAATCACATTTTTACATGTTGTATGTTTGAAATCAAATGAATTTAAATCAGTTTTAATGAAATGAATTTATTTCAGTTTACTTCCTTTTGTGTAAGTATAATGTTTTTATAAAATTTGAATTATTTTTTGCCGATTTTGCCTCATCTCTTTTTCGATTTCGTCGGCATTTAGAAATGCATTACCGAATGTTAAATCGACAATTGTTAGTTCATTATATATTTCATAACTTTCATATAACTTTACGTGATTTTAAAAATTCATTCATATGCTGTATTACTTCTAAAAAGGTTTGTAAATCTCAAATCCACCACACTTCTGCTTCTTAAAATTGTTTTATCACCTAACATTGATATTTTTCATTGCAATAAATAATTTGGCCGAAAATATCATTCGGATTTGGGTGTTGCAAATTTTTATAAATGCAAAGTTTTCATCCACACATTCCTAAAGAAATGAATAAAAAATGGTTTGACTGGAATTGAATTGAAATGCAAAACCATGACGCACTTATAGAAGTTTATAATCGGAATATAGTTATATAAATGCGTTACTGCTGGTCCTTCAAATCTGCCACAAAATTCCGACCTCAAGAAAGCTTAGCCTTTCACTTTTTTGACAGTTGAATGCATGTCAATTGCAATCAACAATACTAATCAGAAGCTAACCTTCATTAGCAATCAAAGCCTCCAATTAATTCAATTAATTAAATATTAATTTCTTTCCCATTGCCTCTGACTCTTCCAAAATTTCTGACCCGTTTCCGGAAACCAATAAATCAATAAGTAACAATTTTATATCTCCGAGCAAACGCAAGAGTAAGAGCTACAAAGAAACGCTTTGTATTTCTCAACTCATTTGTTAAAATTTTTCTGAAATAAAAAAACAATTCTCATAAAAATTTGCATATTATGAGCTCAAAATTTCATAATAAACTTCCAATACTTTTTAAAATCTTATCTCTCTTGAATTGAGCTCTTTTGAATCTTTTATGAGCCTTTTATGAATTATATGTGAGATCTTCATAATTGTTTCTAGTATCATATAGTAATTCTGCGAAGCAATAGAAAGAGTATAAATGTGGTCTTGAATTAAAATTAAAACTAAGTAAATTAAATAATAGATTATTTTCTAATTACTTTACCGTTAACGTCTACTGGAGCTACGCTGTGGCGTACAAAAAACAAGTATACACACGATGTTATCGGGAATAATTTCGGAGTCCTTAATTAAATTTTGTCATTCTTCAACACTCTTTGGTACAAATGTTCTTTAAAAGAATTCTTAAATATTCCTTATGTGAGTGGAAATATTTATGCCAAGGTGCGATTTAATGTTTTTCCAGATAATACTTTTTAACATTCAAATATAGATCAAATATAGATTCAATCCGAAACATTTTTCGATACCCTTACACATATTACTTTCTCTTTCTCCTGATAATATTTCGTGGGTTGTTTATTAAAATAATTTTTTTTAAATTAAATTTTAAATAATTTTACCAATACCTGACACGCAGTTAACTGACACACGAATTACACAACGTGTAAATATAATGCATGTTTATCATATTTACCTCTCTGAGAGAGGTTTCCTAAGCAAAAACACGCCTGAAGAGCATAAACTTATAAGAGACTACTTCTAAAAGGAAAACGCAAACAGCCAATCCACTAAAAATTGCGTACAATCGATACAAGCCCATCAAATTATAATTACTTATACAGGGTGATGTTTGGTATTTGATTTGATACTGATCACCGGGTTTTGGGTTTTGATTTGCCAAATATGATACCATACCAGCAGACATTATTTGTTGCAGTTTTTCATTAAAAATCAATTGCAGTGCCGAATGTTTGCGATAATACATCACAAGTTGGAACATACGAAGAGGTTCCTTCACGTATGTCAAATGGCTTGTATTCCAATGAATCCAATTGTAGTAGCCGAGCGTGTCTAGTGTCGAGATTGTGATATATGAGCTTAGTTTTTCCCGATCGATAATACGATATCTATTGTCTGAATCCGTTGTCAGGATGGTTTGATTACGGGGATAGTATCGAACAAAAGTGGGTGAAAGTAATTTATAGTTTTTATCGGATAATTCAGATATCTTTTTCGGTGTGTCTACGCGATGAGGTTGACGCAGTGAATCAAATAATTTGCCCTGATAGGCGCTGCGCAATAATATTGAGGTTAACAACCAACACATCACCAAGAAGCGGGCAAAATTACGTCTCGGTAATCTATTGATAGGGTTGCCCAACAGAATGGTAAACATGTTGTTGATGGGATGATCATTATTGGTACCCATGATGAAATTTTGCACTCTTTTGTCGACTTTATCGCGTACAAATTTAAGGATGATGCTGACAAAAAGAAATGTAAGACCTATAATCATCCAAACGGTATAATCAAAAGGTTGAGCCAGTCGTTTGATGGGTCCGAAATGAATACCGGAGCGTATAACAAAAATGTAAGAACTTTGATGATACGACATTGAGGCACTATACTTCAAACGAAATGCATTTGAATCGTTGAAACCACCGATAGCAATTTCTGCCAAACCAGCATCAAGCTACAAAATAAATTAGAACTTCGAGCTACAAAGTAAAAATGACGAAGTCATTATATGGTACCGACCATGGAAAGGTATTCAGTTGATTTCGCCTCGGTGTATATGTCGGTACGACGGTCTTCCTTTGGAAATTTAAGTTTAATTCGAAAGTTTAAGGAATTGGCTAATACACGTAGTAATAGTCCTTCCATCCCGTTCAAACGCGTAATATCCTTGAGGTGAGTTGGATCGTTATGATCACCATGAAATTTCACAAACGGATATAGAACATGTGCAGTAACGTTAATGATGCAACCATGGAAATCCGATTGAGGGGATGGAAATAAGAAATCGTGCTCGAGCGTCTTATTGCGATACGAATTGATCTTATCGATTATATAGTATTGACCACAGTAGAATCCAGACATGGAGTAGCTATAGATATCGATGATCTCGTTCTTTTCTTTTTCTGCTTGCATGATCACTACACTCGTTACCTTCATACGAGCACAACGAGTAAATATCATTTGCATGACACTTTGGCGTCGTTCAGAAGTCTGATCGGTATCAGTTATGATGATAATGAAATAAAGTTCGCGATCGTATATAGTATGTGGAATGTTGAAACCAAGTTGACTGCAAGACGAAGAAGAAAAAGAACAAATATAATTTAATAATTTCTATTTTAGATGTTCATAATTTAATTAAAAAGTAACTTCGCTCACGACATCATCAAAAGTGATAAGTTTTTAAACAGATTTTATATCATACATCTTATTCATTCTTATTCATGTCTCAACCGAGTTCTATCTTAGGCGGTAAGAGACACACTCACTTGAAAGTGAAACTGTTATCCACTATAAAGACATAGTACTTCTGGAGTTGTTCATTTGTATTTTTCGAAAACAATTGTAGGCTTAGATTTTCATCGTGCAGTTGTTGTAAATACTGTTGCAACACCTGAGAGTTAAAATCCCGTTTGTCTTCTGTGCAATCGGTGCATTGCTCCTGGATTACCAAGGTATTGGTTTTAGGACTGATATAACGATTTGTCACATAAGCAGCGCACTCGGCGAGAATCACATAATTTTTGTTTTGGGTTTCATTTTTTACTTTCATTACTTGAGCATTTATTGAAGAAAAGAATATCGAAAAAGTTAAAAGAAATTGCAACATTAATTTTGATCTGGGAGCAAAACGCATTCACGAGTCTGTAGAAACGACTAGAATTCGAATGGATTGAGTATTCTTCGTTGAATGATGGAAAAGAAAAAGAATTTAGTGGAAATTGGACATTTTTTACACGAACAAAGATAATTAATTTCAGAAATAATATAAATGGTGTCATATTAATCAATGATACACGCATCGATAGAAAGTAATACTTAAGGAGGGGGAGGTAAAGGGATCGAGAGCGATAGAAAGCAGTAAGAGAGAGTAATTGATAATTTTTTCCATCACGTTTTTAATCAATATACTCCAATAAATTTATTGAAAGGCTTTATCTAAATGCATTTTATAAATTTATTAGAATAATTAAGTAATTACTGAAAAATATGCCGCAAGGAATCCTTGATATCGTTAGGATATAACAGTCCATACTGACCTCAGGATAACAGACGAATGACGACGAGGCAATTATGGAAGAGGTTGCCTTTAACTGAAAATAAATTAAATTTATACTTAAAATAAACTTTTGGCTGTATTTGAAGATCAAGTAACGTATTTTCTAACATATTGAGATTTTCACACTGAGGCAGAATCATTTTTCATTTAACGTGCTCTGGCAAAATTTCGTTGTCTCGTCGGGATAAGAGAAAATTGGTGATCTTTTTTGCAATCAGCCTATTTCAGACAACTATGAAAGAACTTGGTTCCAAAGTGGAAGAAACATTCTCATCTTTTAACACTAACATTATGGACTCGAATATGAACATTTTGCCTCAAATCCACCCTATACGGTGAGAAATTTAACCATAAGAATAGATGAACGCATATTAGTTAAAAAAACCATTTCATTTCATTTCATCATTTTATGATGAAAAACACAAAACATTTCATGATGGTACTTATTCTGCTGTTTCTGCAGGCAACACAGAGATACATACGACAGAGAAGCTGACGGAGGGTTAAATCGAATCGGAAGCTGGCTCTGAATCGGAATATTTATACAGTTCCATATCCGTGAAAAGGAAATGTTCTAATAATATAAGAATCCCGGAGCTCTTCAAAAATGTCAAACGAATTTCTTTACAATTTTATTAGAGGTTTCTTATAAATATAGTGTGCATGAGTGCATTGAAGGCGTGGGCATAGGAGTAATTGCTCGAGCTTTCTCTTTGTACGGATAAATGGAGGACATCAATAATATTTAGTTTGTTAATAATAGAATACATGTTTCAACATTATTGACAATTGTTCTGTCTTTTTAGGCCCACAGTTTGGCAAATGAAAGTTCTTATGGCTCGTGGCGGAATTGATAATTTTTGCAACGATTTTTTGGGAGCGATGAAAGCAGTCTTCATTTGTTTGTTTTTCGCATATTAATTATCATCTTTCCAATTTTTTGTTAAGCAACTGGCTGACCAAGTGTCGGTTAGTCATAGGGTTTGATAGATGGTTGACGCATGTGGTGTTCAAGATTTAAGTGTGGCTTATTAATACCGTCAGAATCTTGTTTCCAGTTTAATTCATAGAACTCTCTCCTCTTTAAGAGACTGCTCACTAAATGGGCTTTTCCCGTTGAGAACTTATATGTGTTATAATGTTCGTTGGGTGAAGCGTTCTTGTGTGTAGTTCTATTCTTCCGCTCTCTTTACCCCCACCACGTTTCTTTTACGGTATCACCCGTGATCTGTCATCGTTTTACTTAACCCACCCATCGGGAAAAATTCCAATATTTCACATCTGTTTATTAAGGCCTTGAATATTTACTTTCTAATCATGCTCATAACATCTGGTTTTGTAAAATTTGATTCGCAAAGGATGGTTCCTTTAGGCCTTCTCCTGTGTACATATTTTCAAAACAATTATCGTAGTAATTTTAAAATCAACAACCCAGTTTTTCAATATATGTTTGGTATAAAACTGAACTAAATAAATTAAACTATTATTAATATTTTTTAAAAAATTATGATAACTAAATGAAAGAAATGAAATAGTATACCTGTTCTTAAATGAGAACAATTCATTGATTGGACTATTTCGTCATACATTTCTCCAGTTATCAATAAATGCAAGTCCTATTGATTTTAATAGATCGCCATTGTAATTATATTATCCATTAGTGTCATTACATTTTGTGAAGAGTTTTCTATTCGCGAGTGCTGCTATCAAAAATATATTTAAATAATGTATTTTCGTATATAAATGCATGGATAACAAAGTATAATTTTTTCCAGACAAATTCTCATTTCTTTAAAAACATTACTCCTCAATTATTATTTTTAGACATGTATTAATTTAATATGAAAACAAAATAAAATAATATGTTCAATAGAAGTATTGTTTATAAGTACTACCATCTCTTTTATATGACGGACATGTCCAATTACTCAGATTCCTACAGGGTATCACTTTCCTTGCTCAAATATTTTCATATTTCTAACTGGTTGAACACAGTCATGGCGACCAGATATTACTACAATTTTCTATAGGCACAAATCTACGAGTACTTTTACTGAGATAGTAATTTGTAATGGATTCATTGCTAATTTTCTTTCAGTCCTCGCCTTTTTCTTGAAGTTTCGCGTTCGGCTTCTTTTTAAATTTTCACATTTCTGACAACTAATTTTTTATATATCAATTTTTAAAATTTTTTAATTTTTTGACCAGTATCCGCAGTTATCATTGGGTTCATCGCGACAGTTTGACATTTCTCATCAGTTACACTCACATTTAGCCGCTCTGACTGTGCTCAATCAGTAAGAATTGCTACTGCATTTGTTTATAGGTACATGCGGAAGCATTTGTGCATGTATGTATGTGGGTATGCACTTCTTTATGTTCTTCATTTCTCATTCAAGTTAGATTCTGGTACTACTGCTGGTGGGACTCCTCTCTGTCGCTTTCGGTCGACATAACGGAAACAAAAGGAAACTTTGTACAATAATTTTGTGGTTTTGCTGTTGTAAATTCATTTGTGGGTGGGTATGTGTGTCTGATAAGTGGATTTTTGTGAAGTAAGGGATGAATATATAGGATTTTTTCGAAGCCGTCGCTGTCAATAGTGGAAGCAGGTAAGAGTGTGTAAATTCCCTATGCGTAACTGTAATAAAGAAAAGTAGCGATTAAATGCATTTGGGTTTATGCTTGACTTCGACACTTATTTTATATGCAAGACTTTTAAGTGGGATGATATTTTTTTTTGATTCGTGGGGAGAGAGAAATTTTATTGTTATTTAAACCTCGACTAAACTGAGAATTGTTTATAGATATTTTAGACTATTATCCATATAAATGCATGTATATTCTTTGTTGGTAACGGTTTCGTTTAAAAACGGTTAGGTCGATTCATATTATTTTTTTAGAACTGTTTATAACTGCATGTACCGGCTTATGGTTGAAGGAAAAATTGAGAAAAAAATTGGGAGCGCTATTGAAATTGATGTAAATTTATATAAACGAAAGACAATATCCATAGTTCGAACGATGAAGCAAGATCAAGACTTGATCATATTTTTGTAACAAGACACCATTTCTGTACAATTTTTAACAGTTTAAAATAAAAATCTACATATTGAAAGAATTTGTGAAATTAATTTTATAGCTGGGTTAAATAAAGAGTGTGCCGAATGAAATAATTATACGGGTATGACCTTCAGCTTGAAATCTGATACATATGAAATTATAACTTTCTCAACTTTATTAAATAGTTGAAAAATATATACATATATGAATAATCAAGTAAATGTTTGAAAAAAATAAATATATGAATAACTATGGATAAGTTCATAACAAATTAGTCTCTCTATGAATTAGGAGCCTCTGAATTATTCCCAAAAAAGACGACCTAAATCCTAAATGAAAAATATGGGATAACCTCATGATGGAATAGCCCCCATTATGAATTAATCCTTAATAACAATTAATTAAACCCCACATAATATTAATAATATCTCAGAATTTAATTCGTGTGGAATTTATAAGGTCAATTTAGGGCTTCTATTCTTCTAACCTTCTTGATTCTTATTGATTCTTATTGATTCTAATCGCTAGCTAGTCGGCGATTCTTCCACCGATTAGCTACCAATTTTACTCTGAAAACTGTTTTTAAGTTTTTAATCTTATTTTATAATTTTTTTTATTTTAATTAATTTATTTTTTTTATTTTAAAAGTTTTATAAATTAATGATTTTCGTTTTCCGGTTAAAATTTTGAACTATTAGAATAATTATATTTAAGAAATTTTTCTAATTATTTTTACCATTTTCTTTGATTGAAGTTTTAACTAATTTATTATTGATATATTAAAAGAATTTCATTACGACCGCCATAATTAAATTTATCACAATTAAAATTTAAATAACAAGAAATTTATTTTGCATTATGCAAAAAGTAAAAATCATCACTGACACGATGAACTCTTATTTTTATGAAGTTCTTCGTTTCCTCTTCTTCTAAATTCGAGGAGACTTTAATAGAATTAGCAAAAAAGGGAAAAGTAAAGTTAGATTTTATGCTAAGTAGTTGCACTACATACACTTACAACCACTCGCCCACACGCATGCAAACACATGCACGCATAGGCAGATCCAAATACACATGCTGCACTTGCTACTGACGTAACAGAACTCGAAGGTACTTAACAACGAAATGAGCGTGGAATCGGGCGTAACATGATCAAGTTTTTTGTAGGCAGTCAGTCAGCGCCGCAACAGCAACAGCATTTTGGCAAGGCAGTATAAGGGAAATGGTGAAATCCTTCAACAGCAGCAGCAGTAGCTCGAAGGCGAACATGAAAAGAAGGAAAAAAGAATAAGAAGAGTAGTTGTAACTGCATACAAGGAGGGAAGCAACATTAGGATGTGACAAGACTGGAGGTTATACGATGTTGCAGACAGACATGGAAGAAACAGTACCAGAAGAACTTCACCGTCTTTTCTGGCATTTCAAGAAAATCATATCAAGAAGTGAAAATAGGGTAAGCTTTCCTTTTAAGTTATGTCAAAGCATGTTATAAGGACATGTCAAGAATTAGGAAATGGTGGATTGGTCATTCAGTAATATTCTAGAAATCAAGTGTGAAAAAGTGTTTCTTTTATAGAAGTTATTTAAAAAAATACTTTTATTAAATTTAATTTATTTCGTAAACTGTTTAAAAATTAATCAGAAAACCCCAACTATTTAAAATAATTTATGAATTGATAAAACTTGTACGTTTTGGGACGCTTTACCGTATTCACGAACATTTCAAATAGAAAGAGAGCAAAAAGGAGAGATAATAACTTATTCTTTCTGACGACAGAAAAATTTTCTTTCCAAAAATTTATTCGCTCTGTTAACAACGCGCTGAAAATGAATTTTGTATGAAAAATGCACATAAATCGTTGCATAAGTGTATATGTGCGTCTGTTGTGCGAGGGTGTGGTTTATTTGTAATGACTACGTTAAAAACGCTTGATCTCTCTTTATACGGAAAGAAATTAACTTCGTTGAGTCAATCATTAGTCGCGAAATAAAGTATTTCAGGTTCGACATTTAGAGGAGAGTAAACGACAAAAGTAATGACAATGATGACCGTGTTGACGACGACCATAATTTTAGCAGAAACAAGAGTAACAACAACAACAGTTAAACATTTTCAGTGCTCTGGAATATTATCTCAGGCACTTCCTTCCTTTTTGTATTTTTTACTTTTCGCGAAGAAGAGAAGAGAAATTGTGTTCGAAGATATTAATTTTAATATTATGGTATCGACTTTTTCTAAGAAAATTAGATTTACTAAAAGTTTCTGGCGAAATAATTCGTGGCAAAATTTATATTCATTTTGGTTTACCCTTGTTGGTTTCCTACGGTTATACGTTTTTGGCTTATTATTATTTAGATTATTTCTTAACTGCTTATTATTTTTGTATAATTTTCTGTTTGTTTAATAAATTAATTTATTGACGATATTTTAGCGCTAATTGAATTAATCTTTTAATCTTTGACTTTGCCGGAAATTGCAAATAAAGCAGAGAGAGGGAGAAAGAGAGAGAGAGCGAGTCAGTGCTAATCACAAGGATAGTCAAAACATCCTAACGAAAGAACACGCTATTTAAAAAGCTATTGCTTTTATTTCAAATTGGAACTTCTCGAGAAAATAAACTGCTTAGCAAACGCGTTATCTTAATACAGCCAAAGTCAACAAAAACGACAAAAAACGAACAATACCAATAAGGCACAACAGGTAAAAGACGAGGATAAAACTTAGGCGTCAACTTTTTAATAGTGCTTAAAAAATTATCTTTCAAACACCGAGAACTTTTTGCTGAAAAAACTTTCAAAACTCTCGGAACAAATTTTTTGCATTTGCACTTTTAGAGTCGTCGCGGCAGCAATTGTTGAAAACAATCTACTGTTTCAACCGTTCCTGTTTGGTGTTCTTGTTTATGCTTTCGTTGTTGCCTTTTTTACAAATTTCTTTGCGAATTAGAGAGGGAGAGAGATAAAGTAAGAGAGAGAGAAAGAGAAAGAGATGGAACAGGATAATTGAGAATGAACAATCAAAATTGTAAGAGCGTGATCAAGTTCTTGAACGAGCTAGCAGTGGAATGGGTGAAAACCTCAAAATCCGTGAAGTTATTAACAAATTTCATCGAAAGCAAGGAGAAGAAAAATGGCCGTGATTACCGTAACGGATTAAGGGCCTCGTGGGATAATAAAGTACATTCGTTTCATGAATAAAATGTTTTTTAAACTTTTCTGATTAGTATTTCTTTTCTAAATTAGTATTTTAGTGTGCATTTAATTTACGTTAAACTGCGTTCGTTTAATCAGTCCTAATTAGTATTTTATTCGAAAAGCTATTAAAGTTTTTCTAACCAATTACAATTAGCATCTTATTAGACATCGTCAAACAATAATGTAAGGGTTAATTTCTGATTGAAAGATACTTTGATTCGATATGTTGTTGGTGTTGTAGCGACGATATAAAATGGGCGTTTTCTTTCAGTTTTTGTGTTCAGATTTGGTAAGCCCGGTAATAAAATCTGGGCCATATACCCAAATTGTAAGATTAGAAATTTCTCTCTCTAATCGAAATTGCTATTTTTCACTTTATCAATAGACGTGTGACAATGTCCGAAATTTTCTCCTTTTCAAAATAAAGGGAGTTGTGGGCGAATTAATATTTGTGCCGAAATTCAAGGCGGAGGTGTCGGTTGATTTACGCCCACTTTTGGTGGTGAATTTTTATGTAAGGCGATGCACTGGAAAGTAAGATATTTGTTTACAATTCATCCTACGATATTGGTTAAATTTAGTCAATTTTTAATACCAAACAGTGCTTTAATACCAAATACATTCTAAAATTCGCGACAAGATGTTTTTTGTTAACCATGATTCACACAAACGGGTACAAAGATACGCAGAGAAACAGACGGGCAGAGAGCCCGTAAGGAAGTCCAAAACTGAAAATGGTTTCTAAATTTGACAGACAATAATAAAACACATTCCAAAATATACCATCGCGAGCTGCGCCAAGCATTCGAAGCCTCAATGAATTTCAATGAAATGTTGCGAATTTCTGAATAGTCCGACATTATTTGTTTGCATGACATGACATGGTTTGATGGTAAGAATATATACGAAAGGAAACGAAAACAAGTCTATAAAATTCATATTTGTTCATGGTTTTAGATTTGTTTATTTGTTTGTTATAATTTAGTTTCTTAGAGAAAGATAGTATTATTTTTCTCAACTGCTCTGATTTAACTTGATCCGCCCCTGGACATGCATTCGACCGCCTAGAATTTCACAGTGAAAACTTTTGCTGCAGTTGAATCGAACGAATTTTGCTGTGTTGGCCTTAAATTGCATCGCGCAAAAAACAACTCATTGCTGCGTTGCAGGTTCAGCATCAGCAACTTTTCTCGATGTTGCTTCATCGCCATCGCTTTCGACTACGTTGCGATTACGACTTTAATCACTGCCTCCCTTCTCGCAGCTAAAGTTTTGGTCATACTTCATAACAGCAACGTTAACAATAACAGCAGCAACAACAACAACAACAACAACAATAAAAACTAATAACAACAATTTCTGGCAGTTTACAACTAGATATAGCTCTAGTTCGATCTCCAGCTGCGTCTACGGCAACAACAACGACGACAGCAACAATATCAATATCGGCAACAGTAGAAAATAAGTTTAATCTATCTTTTCGTTGTCGAAAATTTCTCGGTTTTTTTGTTAAAATCTTTTTTTGAACGATAGTTTTATCCGGCGGAGATTTTCAATAGTTTTTAATCGATTCCCTTTTAATCGAAGTGAAGTGTAGTTTTTACTGGCAATACCAACAACAATAACAGCAATAATCAACACCCACCAACACTTGTTGTATGTTGGATGGCATCAGCGACTATTTGCGCAACCACAATTAAGTACGATAGAAGTTGCGACCGCAAAGCGCCGGAAACACTTTACAGCGAAAATTATAATTAATATAAATTGAATCGTCTTCAGTTTATCGCCGTTGTCGTTGTTTTTTCTGTCTTTCTCTTTTTAGTTTGGGAACATTTTAACGTTTTTGCAATGCGAAAATTAGTTTTTTCAGGATTTTCAACAAAAGAAAAATAAATCGGTTTTTTTGGAGACTGAGAGCTGATAATGAATTTATTAAAAGGATCTCTTATCGAAAATTGAAGATATTTATTATGGCTGCGGTCACAATCGGGATAAATCCTTTCCCAAACCTCAAGCAAGAATTTAAATAAACCGTAATTATTTTCTGATTCCGGAATTAGTTGGAAAGTTAATGCATCGTGACAGTTTGGAGCACATACGAGACGTAAATAGCTATGGATTCATTTTTATGTATTATTCTAAAATTCTAGACTAAAATTTTTATTGCATTGAAATATTTCAGCGTAATTCACAAAATGCTGTTTAACTTGAGATTAAAAACCATCAAAGATTATCAATTATTTTCAAAATTTTTTTGAGGTTTCTAAAGCGTTTGCAGGCCGTTTCTTAAATAAATCTTAATAAAAAATCGGCCTAGGTTTTCACTAATTAAAATATATAGTTTGGCTATATCGACAATTTTTCATTTTTACCTTTCGTCTTTCTCTGTTTTCCATTAGTATTCCATTCCCTTTTCCCATCGCAAGTAATGTCTGCCTTTTAAATGTTATAAAATCGTTTCTTTGAAAACACCGCACCTTTTTTTTAGTTGCCAACTATTTGTTAAGTCATAACTGTTTGTAATGGTTTCTATTTGTTTGCCGACTTGTTTTCAATTCTTTTATTTTCATTTTCATTTTTTCCTTTTTCATTGTTGAGCGAAAATCAAAACTTTATAGTTGCTTTTGGACAATGAAAACAACATTGCGGCTTCTTTAGATTGCTCTAGACACGATTGTTTTTTAAAAAGGTTTGTGATTGCCGCGAAGGATGACCAGCTGTGGCTAAACCGTCCTTTTGTATTTACTTTACCTTCAGCGTCAGTCTTGTCGACTGGCATTTTAGTCCGAACTAGTGTGAAGAAATGTTGTTTTATACTCCGTGTAAAATTCTGAAATTCATACAAGCGTTGGTTGTTGTTGTTGTTTCTGTTGTTGTTGTTGTCGAATGAAAGTTTTTGTTGAAGTTTGTGCTTTCGCATCGATTTGTGAATTTGGTATGTAATAGCGTTGCGTTGCCACCTGCTTACAATCGACACGCCCACAAACCTTCGCCTTATAAATCATATTTTGAAAGCTCCTTTTTAAGCAGTCCCCCTTCTCTTTCTCTGGGTTTTTTCTTTGAAACGATTGGGTTGAAGTTGTCGATCTAAGAGTTATCCTGTAGGGATGGCTGGGAACGACCATGGAGAGGTTACTTGGATTAAATAGATGACCTGCTGTCATAATTTTAACACTTTAATATCGTGGCGTTTTCAGAAAATCATGCAAAGAATTATGCATTCATAAGAAAAGAATGAATATTTTTGAGGCAGTTCCCTTCCTTACCCTTCCCTTTCCCTATCCCTACCCTTCTTCCTGAAGAATACATAATATCGCGTAATCCACCTTCTTCTTTTATTTGTTTAAAGGTTTTAGAAATCAACAATATAATTATTTCCTCTAGAAACATGCCATCGATTGAGGATGTTAAGTGAGTATTGGTAGAGGGTAAAGTTTTTCCTACAGGGTGCATTTGTTTGTTCTGTTGCCAATGATGGACATTTTAGACATAGAAACGAGTCCTTATTACATCTATAACCATTCTTGTACAAATAATACCGGTGGAACCGAATACATTAACTCCGTCTGTTTGCCGTTTTCTCGTCACAAAACTCTTTTCTGATCCTCCCCATGGTGTCGACTTGTATTTATGTGCATTATAGTCTTCTTCTTCTTCTTGATCTATCATATTTTTCTTCATTTTTTGCTTTTATAATTTATGCATGTGTTTTTAGTTTCCTTTTCATTGATGTGATTGTTGTTGCATGATGTTGTTGTTGTTGTTGCCGTTAAAAAACCTTCGTGAATGTGAAGGTTTTCCATAGAAAATTATCGTACTTGAGTTCGACAGAAATCTTTATCTTCGTCGACTCCTTTTCTCCTTCCCTACTTCCTCTTTCTCTCGCTCTTTCTTTTGCTTATTCTGACTGAAGTTATTATTATTATATTTTAGTACAAAAAAGTTCTAACCTTGGTCTTTTTTTATGCACTTATCGAACTTTTTCTTGTTCCTGTAGTTGTGGGTTGACCCGAGTGTTTCTCTAAATGTTGGTTTGTTTTGTTTTGCTTTTTTTATTTTTTAGCACTTTAGTGATTGCATTTTTTGTTCAAACACTTTTATCTGTTGTTTTTGTTGTTGGTTTTGTTGTCGATATTGTTTGCTGCAATGATTTATTAAAATGATGTTAAACCATTTACCATAAATCAATTCATATTCAAGGTTTTACTTTTTTAATTCCTATTGCACCCGAAGGGAATTGGGTATACGTCCTCTGAGTTAGTTCCGCTTGTCCGTCTGTTTAACTGTGTTCGTCTGGGGATGTCACGGCTTCAAGACAGCAAATAGATATTGCGTGTGCTATCGTATAGGCTATAACAATTGGTGTTCAAAATGAAACCATTCAGGTCACAGCCTCTCGCACTTTACTGGATTATTGCGGGATCATCTGTGTTTTTTCATCTCTGTATAACCGGACGTAGGGCGTACAATACCTTAACCAGCCTGAAAATTGCTTTAGTAGAAATAGTAGAAGAAATCATTCAGAAAACATAAAGAAAGTAATTAAAGAATGATAAAGGATTAACAAAAATAAGTAGGCAAGTAAATAAATAATAATAACAAGTAAGTATGTAAACTGAACGCATTTTATTGAGAAGAAATCGGTTTTATTAAACTATAATTGCAAAGGTTTTGAATAAATCGGTCTGCTATTTAATGTCAGCGTATAGGAGAACTCATGATGTGCTGTGGAATGATACTCTCTTTTTTTGTTGAGAGAGCTTGTAATAATTCCTTGTCAAAATACTCTTAAAATTCGAGGTTTCGGTAATTGTTCTCGGAGCTTATAGTTTGGTCTGGCGGTTTGGTCTTTTTAAATGTTTTACAATCTATAAAAATTATTTTGTTCAAGATTTCTTAAATTGATTGTAAATTTACAACCAAATGTAAGCACGATGTATACTTACACCATGTTTACAAACAAAATTAGTAAGAAAGGAATGCAGATTTATTCTAATATGTTTATCTCAGTTAGTCATGGATAGAAATACCTGAAACTTCTTAATACCCAAACTCTTCGTAATGCACTTGAAAATCTGAAAGTTTACAAAACTCATTGATAAGAATTTAAAGATTTCAAATTAAATGAAAGAAAAAGGTTTTGGTAAACTGAATTTTCTCTGAAAACTTTTAATATATTTTGCATTTTAATTTTTGAATAATTTTTGGAGGGAGAGGAAATTGTATTCGGGGGTAAACTCTTATTCTTTCTTGATAATACATTCGTGGTTGTTTTTTAGGTTTTAGCATTCGAATTAGCAGAATTAATTTGAATTAGTGACGATTATTTCAATTGCGGTCAGATATTGTTACGTACAATTTAATAAAGGCCTATTAGGGAAATTTCAAAAACTGCATCACTGGAAGGGTAGAATAGGGTTGCCAAAGTACACAATGGCGTCAAAGAATTATTAAATTCCTGAATCGATTTATGTGCAGTTCTTTGACATTGGGTCGCGGGATATGAGCTAAATGTCTTACCAAACTTTTAAAAAATGTCTTAATAAAACTAAAAAAAATGTCTTTCTCTATTCGTCTATTTTACTATTTATTGGTAAATCCTAATTTTCTTGCTTCTATAAAACCGAAATAAGAACCTTTTCTATTGCTATCCTCACTAAGGTTCAATGTCAGACGCTGCCAAATCCATTTTTTGATTTCATATGTATTCAAAAATTTGTCAATATTTGATATTGTGAAAAATTGCAATTTAATTATATTTTCGTAAACGATTTGCACCATCAAGGTAGGTCCAAAATTTTTAAGAAATCGGTCAAATTTGGCCTGCAGTTGGATGATGCAGTCATAATCATGTTCCTAATTTATTTTTTATTTTTCTTTTGAAGTTTTTGTTAAATTGTTTCATTATTTCTATAATCATTGCTTCTTTATCTCATCTCGTACTTTATATGTTTATTGCTTTTGCTCTTCTATTATTTTCTGTGTTGGTCGAGTGAATCAATTGTGATGAAAAGTTCAATTTATATTGGTCAAGAATAGCTTCCGGAATATGTACTATAAAAAAAACAACAACAAGTAGGAGAAAGAAAAAGGAAAAAAGAAGCAGATTGCTTGCGAAGACTGTATTAGTCTGAGAAGTGAGTAAATAAATTCGACAGTGGTAATGGCGCCTTTGTAAGTGTGGTATCGTTTAGAATGTGCTTTATAAGCGGCTTTAAGAAAACGTAATCGAATCATTCATGAAATTTCATCATCGTGTGTGTAAGAGCGACTCAGAGCACTTTGAGGATAATGCATAGGCATTGTTGCTTGAAAATGACACGAAATTAAAGTCAATCCGTAAGAGACGTATTTTTGATTCCTCTGGCAATGCCTGCCACATGCAAAAACGCTCATATTGAAAATAATAGGAAGAAAACTTTAGTAATGGAATAGATTTCGATAATAAGAATGTTCATCGAATATTATTTGGTCAGAGTCAGACAGAGCCATATTCCCCGTTGCTCGAAGTGTCTTTTTGCATTGTCGCTTTGTATGTTGCCGAAATTTCACAAGGGGCGGGGGAAAATGTCGAAACTTAAGCTTTTTGAAATGTGTTTTAAAAGTTAATCGTCACGCCGTCTTGTCTTTGAACCTAAGTAATCGTTTATGTCGCGTATAGAAATATGAATGTGGTAACATGCTTTCCACGAAACGACGAATGGTCGATTGAGGATGAAGGAATTGTCGTGAATGACGGGAAGATTTTTAAGGATACCTTTTGAGAGAGTTGAAGTAGGAGCGGATTTTTCATTGATGTTTTCATTTAAAATTCTTTTTTACTTTTTCGTGCACAATCCGACTTAAGAATAAAGCTTTTTGCTACTCGCCTACTCGCACTTTATTTCTGAAAGACGTTGATAATTTTATTTTTCTATTCTTTTTTTTCTAGGGATTTCCCAAATGTTGTCTGTTTAAGTTTTCTGATTCTTAGCCCCAATCTCATTCTCATCTTATTATTTACTATTCTTTTCTAATTAATCTTAACATCCTTTACTTTTTGTTTGGACTTTGTTTGTTTCGGTCAGTTAATTCCTTCTACTACCAATCTCACTGTGCGTATGATGTATGATGTATTTCCTTATCACGTTCTTTTCTGGATTGAGCGGAGATAATGGGTGATATCTTGTGGTTAATTAAAAGTTGGCTGCTTAGTTGACAGAAGTTGGAAAACTTCTAGAAGACTTCTGTCTTAAATTAGTTTTTGAGGGGTCTTTCTCAAGCACAAACGTGCTTGAATGAAACATATCGTATAAATGCCATTTGCGTTAGGATTAATTTGTTCGAGTTCAAATGGTTTTCTAGTTTTATTATTTTTGATATTTTTCGATATTTTCGAATAGTTGTAAATCTGAAAGTGTGTTGGCTCAAATTACTTTATCTATCTACAAAAGCTATGTACAAAAATTTGTCTTTGATAAAGTGAAATCAGATTGGAAATTGGCAACTTTCTATAATTTCGAAATTTAAATATAACAGCTAATATAATCCTCATTTGAGCGTTCCCAAATAATTCTTGGTAATCTTTGCAGCATTCAATGCTCGAATGCCACCTTGACAATAGTCGTCTCGTGAAATTATTTTCTATTTATAGTCGTCTATAGTCGTCTGAAAATATCCCATAGTACCTGCGAGTGGATCGCAGGACATATGGAGTGGTACCAGGAGGTACGGATGATCAGACTTTCACTCCAGGAGACCGATGTAGAGCTTCAAATAGTGAAAAATATTTTCACTTTTTTTTTAAAATTTATGCTAGTAGCGTCTCTTAAGTACCTCCTAAGTAAGTCTCTTAAGTGGATCGATTAATTATTATCCTGCGACCTCTGTTAGCTGCAAATTTATATTTTATAGGCATATATTTTTCGTTTTCATCGAAAAACGTTGAAAATCATCTTGGTCTTATTAGAAATAGTTTCATTTCAGGACACCATATAATTATATGAATCCTATAAAAACATTTACGTAAGATCTTTTTTTTAGTTTGTCGATTTCTTTTATCATTAAAATAAAACGTTTTATGTACGCGTGATACTTCGCTTGTAATGGATACGTATAACTTTTCGATAACTCGCATTCTAGAAAAAAAAATTGAAAAATGCCGTCAAAACACACAACTGCACACCCACATCGATCGTTGAAAATGTTAACCATTTAAACTGATAAGAAAAAGTTTTGCCATTCTTGTCGTTACAGGCGCTATTTTGATCCTTTTGCTGTTTGCTATCATCGATGCGTTATGGCCGTCGGTTGTTGGACTTAATATCATTTACAGTGTTAGCTGCCGTTGCCTTCATCATCATCATCTTCTTCTTTTTCTCTCCACTCGTTCATACAGCTAATACGATAAGAGCCATAAACGCTCTAATGGCTTATAAGAGTCATAATCTTTGGTAAAAAAAATACCAAAAGAAGAAACTTCTCTCAATTGATTCAATTTAAACAGAAAGTGTCATCTCGTCCGTTGCTTATCCTTCCCCTCCAAGCTTTGGGATTGCTTCAATTTCTTCAATTCGTTCTCTCATTCTCTCTCCATCTCTCTCTTTCGCACAACCTAGTGCTATCTCTTGGTTTTTACGCTTGGGATTTCCACTTAAGGCAAATATACACTTACACGCATATGGCGCATATATATATATATATATATATATATATATATATATATATATATATATATATATATATATATATATATATATATATATATATATATATATATATATATATATATATATATATATATATATATATATATATATATATATATATATATATATATATATATATATATATATATATATATATATATATATATATATATATATATATATATATATATATATATATATATATATATATATATATATATATATATATATATATATATATATATATATATATATATATATATATATATATATATATATATATATATATATATATATATATATATATATATATATATATATATATATATATATATATATATATATATATATATATATATATATATATATATATATATATATATATATATATATATATATATATATATATATATATATATATATATATATATATATATATATATATATATATATATATATATATATATATATATATATATATATATATATATATATATATATATATATATATATATATATATATATATATATATATATATATATATATATATATATATATATATATATATATATATATATATATATATATATATATATATATATATATATATATATATATATATATATATATATATATATATATATATATATATATATATATATATATATATATATATATATATATATATATATATATATATATATATATATATATATATATATATATATATATATATATATATATATATATATATATATATATATATATATATATATATATATATATATATATATATATATATATATATATATATATATATATATATATATATATATATATATATATATATATATATATATATATATATATATATATATATATATATATATATATATATATATATATATATATATATATATATATATATATATATATATATATATATATATATATATATATATATATATATATATATATATATATATATATATATATATATATATATATATATATATATATATATATATATATATATATATATATATATATATATATATATATATATATATATATATATATATATATATATATATATATATATATATATATATATATATATATATATATATATATATATATATATATATATATATATATATATATATATATATATATATATATATATATATATATATATATATATATATATATATATATATATATATATATATATATATATATATATATATATATATATATATATATATATATATATATATATATATATATATATATATATATATATATATATATATATATATATATATATATATATATATATATATATATATATATATATATATATATATATATATATATATATATATATATATATATATATATATATATATATATATATATATATATATATATATATATATATATATATATATATATATATATATATATATATATATATATATATATATATATATATATATATATATATATATATATATATATATATATATATATATATATATATATATATATATATCTTTATATCTAGAAAATGTTGAATCATGTTATTGTTGTTCCACGTTTCTCTTGTAGTATTTGATGTTGTTGTTATTTTATGTGTTGTTGTTGTTATTACTGGTGTCGTACTAGAGCTGCTGCTAAATGTATAAAGTTTGATTATGTGAAAACTTTTAACATTTTCCCCCAGAGGTTTTCTTTTATTTTCAATTCGCTAACTTACCGGCGGCAATAGTGCTGCCAATTGGCGAAACCATAAGAAGTTGCAATACAAGTGCAAGCTTTCTTAATGATGAGGAGCAGTTGATTACATTTTTAAAAAAGGCAGGGGTAGGCAACATTTTTTTGGCTTCGAATAGAAGTTCGTCGAAAAGCAAACATTCTCGTGAGGGGAAGGGGTAGGGTGCGTGATATAGATGATATAAGCACTCTTCCTTTTCATCACATAACGTTAAGTACGAATAATTTTGACAATCTTGAGAAGTGGCTGGTTTTCGAATGATTTACGGCCTAATTCACGACAAATTTAAAAAACTGCAAAGTACTTTAAAATACACTACCGAAGAGCCTCTTTCAGAAATTCAATCAGTTTGAATATTATAGTATAATTTTGAAGTTGTACTCACATATTTTCATTGAGTTGCCAGAAACACATAAAAATTCCCTAAAATTTGGAAATGTTAAAATTTTGAAAAGTTTAACATAAATAAAAATTATAAATTTTTAACATGATTAATTAAAAATGTTTATATATAACATGTCAAAAGCACTTGCATTTTGTAATTAATTACTATTTGTTAATAACTTTTCAGTGAAATAACAAATAAATATTTTAGTCTTAGCTTCTCTCTAAATCGTTTTGAAGTTCAGAGTTTGGTAAACACATTTCCAAAGTTGCAAGTTAGCAAATTATGCAATTATTGTTTTATAAACTTTTTGAAATTTTGAATTTTTTAATAATGATTTTGTTTTACATAATAAAAAATAAAACATTTAAATTTTTAGAAAATAAAACATTTTAATTTTGAATTTTTTGAATTTTACGGTATTGAGTTTTTTGTTATATATTTTCATTATATTTTTAGCTTTTTTATAGTAATTTCTGTTTCTGAAATAGATTTTCCTCCTTAAATTCTGTTTTATCAAATTGCTGGAAAAAGACGATTCAATTAGAATTGTGAAAATAACCAACATACATCCGCAAAATGAATTTTGAGGTCTATTAACATTTTTAATATATGAAATTTAACCCAAGGATCAAAGATTGTGAAAGCATGGCAAAATTTGTATGGAAGTGAAATCGGTTTTGTTCGTGTTGTTTCTTAACCATCGACTGACTCTTTGGCCCATCAGCGCAATCTAAAAAGTTTTGATTATCACATAACGGAAGGGGAAATGCAATTGTTTGTGCAAATTTGTTGATATGCTGATGATGATCATCGTCAACATCAATGTTATTTTTGAAGTCCCCCAAACCGTTTTTTCTTCTTTTAGGTCGTTTTTGCTTTTGGATTCGCCGCTGGCTACGCAAATTAACGTGAAGCATTGATAATAATTACAATGACCATAATGAGGTTTTGCTTATTGCTGTGGTTCACCAACTTTGCTAATATTGTTGTTGCTGCCGCACCCGATATTTTGTTATTTGTAATTTCTTACTTTAGTTTTAGTAATTGTTGTTGTTTTTATTTTTTCTAAAAGTTTCAAAAATTCATTTTGATTTATGCAAAATGAATTTAAGTCGGAGAAATTCGTCACCATCGAATTGAATTTTGTATTGCCATCGGCTCGGTTATATCCGGGCCGAGTATTCGTCGTTCATTTTCCTCAACTTGTGTTGTTGTTATCGTCATTTAACATTAAACATGTTATGACCTCTGTAAACATTTATTTGAGACACCAGACAAATTTTCGTTTTTTAATTTAAAATCAGTTTTTGAACTTAATTTATGGGGTCCTTCCTAATAATTCTTTCATTGCAGGTTTTTCTTTGTATTTAATTTAAAAATAAATTTATTTAAAATTTTATTATATTTAGTGAAACAAAAAACTGATGAAACTAGTATTGATTGAAATATTGAAACAATTGAAAGCCTTTAAAATATTGACATTCCTTCATTTGATTGAAACGTCAGTCCTCTAGGCATACTATTTCAATCTTCGGATAAAAAATTTTACACATTTATGACTTTTTTACTATGTATAGATTTATTTGAAAAAAGACAAGAAAAAACTGAACCATTCATTCTTTTCATTCATTGCATTCTTTTAATTTTAATCATACAAAGAAATACATTTTTGTGTTACGAATGCAATGAATGCTCGAATGAATGAATGAATAGCGTAAAGTTGTTGAAGGGAGAGAGAAAGAGAGGGAGGATGAATTGATTGATAGAAGAAGAACTGTTTTTTACATTCCTGGAAGGATGGATTTATAGATAGAGGTAGTAACTTATTTTATTTTTTAAAAATCTTAAAAATGATTCAAACATTTTACTATAATTCCAGTGACAGATCGATAAGTTTCTTGTATGGAGGATTATATTCGTATACGAGCATTAAATAAAATCAGAAATAATTAATTTTCATAACATAATAATTATTTTTATAACTTTTTAAATTTTAATATTTTTGGATAAACATTTTTTTATTTTCCAAATTTTCGAACTTTCTGGTATTGATTACTATGATTTTCCAGTTGAGATTATGATGAAAATCTTTTAGAATTTTGATTTTGTAATAGTGAAATATTTTTATTTTGAAATCTCAAAGAATTTTCAATTTGTATTTGATAAATTTTTACAAAATTTAAACGAACTTAAATTTGTTGTTTCTTCACATCGAATTTTCCTTCAAAAAATTACAAAAAAAAAACGCAAGCGAAAAAAGATCAGCAAATCTTGAAAAGCTTTCGGTGACATATTGGTCTCTAAAATCCATTAAAATAGAAGACCATAAAAATAGTATTTTTTACAAAAAATTCACTTTAAAAATAAACTATTTTGATGATTGTTTTCTTTCTTCTTACGAATTTCTCTAAATCTGCAATAAATTTATTGAAAATGCAAAATAATTGCCCATTTCAAACCGTTTTACTCCAACTCTATTCAAATGCCTTTCATTTTTATATCCTTCCCCCTTCCCTGCCTTTCCCGATTCCCTTCCCTTTTCCGTTTTATGGTTGCCACTTTGATGGATTTATTTTAACGAATTGGTGCAGCGATTTCCTGAGATTTATTATAATGTCTTGAAGTCAATTTGGGAATTGCCAAATTCGGGTTTTCCATTCCATTGAATTGATTTAATTTTCTATGAATTATATTTTTTCTTCTTTCGGTTATTTATTTATTTAATTGAATTTATTTATGCGTAGTTCATAATTTATATAAATAGAATGTAATTACATTTTTTCGTGTCAAATTTAAAAAAAATTCATCTATAAAAATCCTTTCTTATTTTGGTCCTTACTCAGCTCCGACCAGTCGACAATCAAGAATCCAAGTTTGTGATAAAAAGAAATTTTTGCATACGTGACACGCTTGACACTTCTGTCCGTCCGTTTCAGAGAAAAAACATGTGTTGCCATTGACGTCTTCGTGCCTCTGAATAAATTTTCTTCTTCAACTTTTGCTCCGCTTCCGGATGTGGCGATGGCACACTTGCCGCCGGTAGAGACTCAGCCTTCAGCTTTTTATTTTATGAAGTCTTTCAGTTATTCAAACCTTCAGATTTCCATTTTTTCAGTTCCTTACTGTGTCTAGCCGTTCGTTGGTGGAGTCGATCCTTTATTCATATTTTTTATACATAAAGATCAACCAACGCTGAACGTCCCGCCATACTG
The DNA here is from genome assembly GCA_963966595.1 of Physocephala rufipes. Lineage (NCBI taxonomy): Eukaryota > Metazoa > Arthropoda > Insecta > Diptera > Conopidae > Physocephala > Physocephala rufipes. Next base: position 20,220,157 of record OZ016504.1, read on the forward strand.
ATAGTATTACATAAAAATTGACTTTCATATCCTTTTTGACTCATAGACAAATTGAAGTGAAGTCATAAAAAGATGTGTCGTCTGACTGACGAGTGTCGCCTCTGCCACCCTCTCAGCCTCCCAAAAATTATTTCTCCGATTTGTCGACTTCAAACCTGGTTGGTATGTTGGGAAATGCCAACCTCCTTGTTCTTACGTCCCCTTCCCCTCTCCCCTTGTTCGCGAACTACTGTTTGCCTGGCAATGTAGCGGGCAGGTAAAAAGGTGACGTCAGAAGTACATGAAGAGCGAAAATATAACACCAGGAAAGCGTTACCGTATTATTGGTGACGTTGATGATGATATTGTCGTTGTTGTTATCGTTAGTATGATTATTGTTGTTAGAGGGGGAAAAAACGCTCTTTATGTTTGGTTCAATAAAAACACAATTCAATTGAAATTGATTGAAATTGATGGATACACGGTAACCTCTCTAGTGAGAGTGTAGGGTGTAGTTGTGAAGGGGAATGAGGGTGAGAGCATGTGCATCTGTATGATGTGTGAGAGTGTGTTTGTCATTGGAAAACAGGCGGTTTTGAAAAAGCGTAAAGGCGATATTGATATCTGTCGCCGATGTTCGATAGATCGCGTAATAAAAACTAAAATTTGTGCTCAATCAAAGCTTGATTCAACGCAAATGAATTGCACTGATGCTCATTCGCACACTCAATACTACTACTGCCTTATCGAATGCTTGAATGAATTAATGAACTTGTGTGTGAGATGAATACGAGAAGCAACAACAACGAAATAATGAACGAGACAAAGATAATAAACATCATCAATTGGCCCAGTTTGAATTTAATTTGAATTGATAACATGAATGAATGAACTAGTGGGTAGTTGGATTGTTGGTTTGTTGGTTTTTATTCAAAGGGCAAATGAAGATCAAATAGCATTATTTTCGTAAGAGTTCCCAATGCGATATAATATCGAAAAAGCGAAAAAATAATGAGGATTATAGTAGAATTATAGCTATAGTAGTGGAAATCAACTGAAATTTTGTTCTATTATTCCATTTTATTCTCTTATTATTACGTCATAGTAGAAAAAGTAATTAGAATTAGAATGATATTAAATTGCTTAAATCGTAAGGTAGTGAAAAACTGCAATTCCTTTTAAGACGACAAATAGATTTTTAATAATAAATATTTGAATTGCTTACAAAATCCCGAACAAAAACATCACGAATGACAAAATCCCGAAAAATCTATTAATCACAAGTCAGTTTACTCAAGCAATATTCTTCCTCTGTGAATAGAACGTCTGATTCGCTGCTTACATAATTATGGCATACTAAGTGTTTGCATATGACGGGCTCTGGCGGCAAGTATAACTTCGACTTCGCTTCTAGCAATATTCCGATAAAGCAAGTGTTTACATCTGGCGGTCTTTGACCTCGGCAAGGGTTGGGTTTTACTCTTCAGTAAGAAAAATCCTGGCTTAGATGCTAACAGTATTCTTTTATTATGAATCTTTTCCGGTTTTAGTCGTTTCTCGATTCGTCTTTCAATAAATTTTGTCTGAATCCTAAGTATTTTTAAAGAAAAGGATCCGTCTATCCATATTTTTCATTGGATATTTTACCAAATTTTAGAAAATATATTCGTGACAGAAAATATATATAATTTTTTTCCTATCTCCCAAGCATAAACCCAATTTGTTCATTTCAAAGCGATACAAATATAGTATATTTTTTTCATAGCTCTTTTCTTATTTTGTAGTAAGTTCCCCTTCTACCACCCCCTTACTACCACGTACTTCACTACCACCAACCCACCGGCAATCACACTCCATCATTCCTTGAATCGATTTAGCCCTTTTAGTCTGTGCATTCAATCAATTATACTTCAAAGAATACCTTCTTGCACCTATTAATTAAGATTAAGAATATCTTCTTGCACTATACATTAATTGACTCTGTTCTTAAATGACTTATCTGGAATCCTGATGATTTTTAGGCGGCAACTTATGACACTTATGAAACGAGTATGAATTTGTGCGCCGTTTTCGTTGAAAACAATAAAGAAGCTCCCTCAAACTGTCTTCTAGTATATTAAGCACATAATTTTTATCAAAATAAATTGCTTTCCACACCGATTTACGTGCATCAATTCCGCTTTCTTTTAATGGACGGATGCAATTTTTTTTCCTCTGACAAGATCTCATCGTGAAAAATGATGCGATGAACTGGATGAGCTATGCACAATATCTTAATATTAAAACATTTACTTGCGTAATACGATGAACATAATTTTATATGGATGATGTGTATTTATTTATTCTTTTAAAAGTAAATCCTTGCATATTCAGTGGAATACCATCACAGGAATTAAAGTATCTGATACCAAACTTTTTTCTGGATTCGGCAAATTCTTTTCATGCAATCTTCAGTACATTCTTTTGCACAAAGTTTCGACGATTCGTGATACGTTTGGATGTTGTGTAAATAAAAATTTGTTTGAAATTAAATAAATTTGTTAACCGGTAAAACCATTAAAGACATTGATTTTTAAACGAAGCAGTTCAAATTTCAGCAGTTGGATAATTTCTTATCAAGTTGTCGAAGACAAGATTGTCGAAGACAATAGCGCATTTCACATCTTTATGATAAACGATTTTGCGATCGAATTATTTTGTGAATGTCATTTTGAGATACGAATCACGATTAATTTACTTCAAACTTGAAATAGTCTTAGCGCTTGTGAATTTTATATTGTATATAATTGATATTTTTAGTATCGTTGCCATTTTTTGTTTTATGGACAAATGCTTTAAGGTTTTCAAAATCCTCACTTCGTTGACGTTTTTTATTGATTTTTGATTTATTAAGTAAGACAATAATTTTCCTATACGTGTATTCAATTGATGCCGGACAGACTGGAATGTCTGGAGAAAGATTGGTTGTTATATTTTACGTATTGCCTGAATTATAGGTGTCCGTTACCAAAGCTTGATTTGTAACTGACAGTCCCATCAGCGTTAATTCTCCACCCCATGTTTCTGTAAATTTCAGGCCCACCTTTTTAATGTTGCTTGCCGTAATAATGAATTTTTACATAGATTTGAAATCTTTAAAGCAGTTGAAAATTCATATCGGACCAGATGCGGTTCAAGTAAAGAACCGAACTTTTTGCGTTAAGTAAATAATTTCGATAGTAAAATAGTAATTTTTTGTCTACTTTTAGAATATTTTGATAGCTTTCGAATTTCATCAGAATGCTAAATTTGTTTGGAGGTTTCCCCAGAGTTTTTCGCTAATTTTTTTTTCTCAATAAACTCGCATCTGGCCGCCATATTGAGGCCATGACAGATTTGTTAGAATTTGCCGGAATGACGATTTGAACACAATGTTGAAATATTGTTCATCAATGTTTTGCTTCGATTTACAGAAATCATTTTCGTCGTGTCAAAGTGTATTTAATATAAAAATGTTTGTTTTTTATTATTTAAGTTATAATTCTCTATCCCGTTTATCGCGACATTTACTGTTTCGTGATGTCATTGCAAACCGGTGCCAAATAAAGGATATAAAAACGATTGAAAAAAGGAAAACGTATCTGATAAAAACTCTTGGACAATCATCATCATCATTATCATTTAACATTTGTGTTATTTGACAAACAAGTAGCCAAAATCTCTAAAACTGAAAATGTCTTTTTCTCGTAACGGCATCCGTTTTGTCTGCTTTCTCCTTCGGCTCATTTGAAGTCAAGGCAATTCTCAGTCTTCAGACCCGTTTAAGCTCAAGTGCAAGGACTCAGTGACGATTTTTCTTATCTAAACAAGTCGATGACAAAAACGTAATAACAAAATAACGGTATTCTCTTCTAAGTTCAGAAAAGGAAAAAATGGTACTTTTTCGACTGATTTGGTTCAGTTAATTTTTTTTTGTCTGCTATCTGTTTGTTGTTTGCTAACAGTAAAATAACAACAAGAAAGCTTCAAGAATTGTGTTTGTAGAGAGTGTGAAGACGAGCAGAAAGATAAAGGATAAGATAAAAAAATTCTTGTACGATAGTTTCACAAAAACCTTCCACTGTCACACGGTGGGAACATTTTTGAAAGGGCGGCCAAAAAATTGATAGCTTTGAATGCGTTGAAATGTTTTTATGCGTTGTTCTTTGGTGGTGGAGCTGTGGCGTTATTTGTGTTTGTTGGCAACATTTTTCCTGATAAAGTGTGAAGAAAAATTTGGAAATTTGAATTTTCCCCACAAAGATTATTTGAGATCGTTTGTTTGAATCAAAATCTACTTCCGTTAATATTTTGTGCTGCCGTTTCAGGGGCTGAGGGGCGATATCCTGTTTGCCTGTTTTTATCGGAGCATACGATCGAACCATACAATCCCGAACGATACAATCCCGAATGACAAAATCTCGAACGACAAAATCCCGAACAACAAAATCAGGATCCCGTAAAATCCTAAAATGCGGATTTCAACTTACTCAAACGATATTCTTCTAAATTTCAGTAAATAGAATGCTCTTGCGTTTCATTTGTGTTGTTTTTCCTTTTTCCAATCAATTTTGTTTCCTCCTACCATTCTTGATTATCGTCGCCTAATTCGAAGTTTTCCTCTCTAAATCTTGCATATTCTCGCAGTAAGAGCCGAATTACGTTTTAGGCACTATATACCATTTTCTAACTCGTTATTGATTTTATAAATTCTAAACACGAAATGACTGCCTAGAACAAATATAATGTATGAAACTGTTTAACGAGAATCTGGAGAAAATCATGAACGAACATGGAAAATAATATATTATACCTTTCTTAAGGATTGGACTATTGTGAGTTATCGTACTTGGTGAGAGAATACAATGGGAAATTCTGAAAAAGAACACAAAGAGATGAGAAAGAGGGGAGGGGGCTTAGGGGGAATGTGTTGATGATACTTCATGAAATGTACGTTCGCTTAATAGTCAACATAGTCTTCTCAGTCACTTAATATACCCATTTCTTGCAAATTGTTGCAAACATTTTGAGATTCTGATTAAACAAAAGTCCCTTCCGTCTGGCATGTTAAAAAATGCCTGGATATATCAAATAGAGTTAGCAAAACGAATCATTCAAAAGAGAACGGCATAATGGTCCGCGTTTAGAAATGATTAAAATGAGAAGGAATATTATTTGCCATTTAAATTCTTCATAAAATCTAATGTTGCAAACATATTATTTTATCAATTCTATTTATAATTTAATCAGCTTATTTTGAAATTGTTTCCATTGTCTAACTAGCGGTAATGATTGTCTTTGACAGATTGACAATTTGATTAGATGTTGTGAGATCGTGCATGCTCTTCTGAATGAACGCCTACCAGGCGTATACTTGCTTTATCGGCCCGTCCTCACAACAAATTCGATTTTGCTTGTGTCTTTGGGTTCCGGCTGTTTTTGAAATTTTTATGAATTTCCTGCCGTCAGAGACAATTTATAAGGATTATTAATACTTTAAATGCTTGTTGACTCCGCATGTGCTTTTGTGTGTCCTCGTGAGTGCTTGCCAGTGTGCGTGGGTGTACGTGTATGTTCACATCCGTATGCGTAATCCTTAAAATATCCCCTAATGAAATGCTCCGGTTTTGTTTGTACCCTTGGACGTGTGTGTGAGGTCAAGACTGATTCTAGTGTCGTTTCGAGAGCCAGTAGTGCTATCTTTCAATAAATGCTTGCTTCAAGGAAGATATATTTTATACAAAAAAAAAAAAATCATAAATTATAACTGTAATATTATCACAGTTCACAAAAAAATAATCAATAATAATAAATAATGTAATATCAAAATAATCATTTTAAGACGATCCAAAGTAAAAAAGGATGTAAATATAAATTGATGTGAATATTATGTAATTAAATGTGATGCATATTCTGTATCAATCGAGTCAATGATATAAACATTTTCTATTTATTAGTAAAAGTGGCATCAAAATCAAACCAAGCATTAATTCTCTCAAAAGTCAGAACTAAATTATTTCTACCTATAATAGCAATTACTAATATTTGTATGACAATCAGTTACTCGATTAAGAAAGGAGTTTAACTCTGAGACTTCACACAAGAAATATGCTTGAGCTTCGTAGATTACTATGTGTGAATGCAATTTGCAAACACGTGTAAGCAAGTCATTAATATATAACTCAAACAGTAGCTGGGTAAGTCACTTATGATGATACCCTTATGATACTCTACGCTTCACAGAAATTAAACTGAGACCTATTGTCACCGAGGCATACCGGTCATAGGCTGTTTATTGTATTTAATGAAACCAACGCAAACTACAAACAAAGATACATCTCGACAGCTAAGCACACAAGATTTCGTCGATGATATCAAAGCCAAAAGCTTTAGTAGGATTTAAAAGGGCAAGAAGAGTTATTTATTTTCAGAACCAGCTCGAGCATTCTGAATAATATGTATCAATGCCGAGACACAGAAGCGATTGAAACGGAAGCCAAACTGCCACACAGTTAAAACCGAACCGAACGTATTGTGCGGAATTCCGATAATTAGAATTACTTTGTAAATGCTTTGTATTACAGGATAATTTAATTTCAAGTAGCTGATTACTATTTGCATAACAAACAATAATTAAATAAAGAAAATCGTATGTTTTATGCCGTCAACATCTGCAACCTGAATGTATTTAGCCAAATAATTTTTTTCAATTATTTCTCATCCAGTATGTCTCGACAGTTTACTCTAGAGAGGTTTCCAATATTATTTTGTTATTTATTTTGTTTATTTGAATATGCATCACATTTAATTACATAATATTCACATCAATTTATATTTACATCCTTTTTTACTTTGGATCGTCTTAAAATGATTATTTTGATATTACATTATTTATTATTATTGATTATTTTTTTGTGAACTGTGATAATATTACAGTTATAATTTATGATTTGTGACAATATCAGTAATGCCATTGCTCTAGATTAAGTTTTACTCTCAATATTATCACTAAACACATTGTTTTTTGTATTGAAAGGCGGTTGCGTGTGTGAAAGATTCTTTATTTGCTTCATAAAATTACCATTAAATTCAAACATCGATATTTATATAAGTTGTTAACTCTTTATTAATTTTATCCGCTGCAGCAATGATCTATCGTGTACCTTTATTTGTTTCGTGTTTCACGCTCAAATCAACTTGTTTTAGTGACCTCTTCAGGAGTATTAACCAGTTTACTGTTTCGAAAAATATAAAATATAGTTCTTCAGTGATGATAAATATATCGGTCGTACTTAGAGTAAGCTAGATATGAAGTAAGGCTTGAACAAAGCATACTACCAGTGTGTTTGGTACTTGTGTCGCAATTCCTTTCTAATGTTATCTTTATAACAATGCACATATTCCTGTAAGCCTGCATTAGCTTTACAGTGGAGTGTATATGTCGCGAAAAATGTTGATGCAGTTGCCCTGAGTGGATCGCATTATAGACTCGTTTTGGTGCACAAGAATCCAAGCAATAGTTAAGTAAAACAATAATATGCAAGGAATAATCTTAGGAGACTAGTAGTTGTTGCTTCATTGCTTTACTAATGACTAGCATCGGTGAAGAAGTCAAGGATAAGTTTAAGGAGAATTGATTGTTTTTACTTCAGCATGGTCTCAATATACTGAAAGTATCTACAATGAATGAACATCGATTAGTCGTAGCTAAGAATGCACAAACTTCTGTTGGTAACTATTGAATGGGACGCAAGACGAATACATTCGCTATAATACAAAATGTGGACTTATCTTTTGTCGAATATATTCGTTATAATCGGTTAACCGGTTAAATGTATCCGAGCTCCTTTTCCGCACAATTGGCATCCGTCCGAGGAAGTCGTGTGTTGTAAGCATCGTATTTGCTTTTTTTTATTTTCGGACTTTTAGAAATTAAAGTAACGAATGATATCTGTCAACTAAATTTTATTAAGTCTGTCGCGGCTTGCGTATAATAAATTCTAACATGCGGGATAGGTTTTAAACGAATGGCCGGAACAAGAGAGCTTTAGGGGATTTAGCGGGCGAATTTAAATTGTAAAATTACACAAAAACTACAAGAGGATGTAACATCGGAGAGAATGTCTCGTGTCCAATCCATCCGATTTTTTTATAAAAGGAAAAAATCACCACCATCAACATTTTTCAGTCGATATTTTTCAAAAGTTTTAAATAAATGTCAAGTAACGACGAGCATTACAACAATACAACAACAATAAAGAACAAAAATCAAAAACAAATACAAGCTTTTACAACAAACACAAAGTTAATCAAAACAATTCATTTCGTTTGAAAATCTCTAGTACTGATTTGTTTTAATTTGTTGCCAACAACAACAACAACAGCCAAAAGCTGGAACAATAACAATGAACAATAAAAGGAAAAATAACAATGAATAAAAAAATAACTACAAAAAATATAGTCAAGTGAAAAATGTTTCTGTTAAAATTGTCAAACTTTTTCAATTTCCAATTTTCATGCAACGAAAACAACAACAACAACAACATTAGCAGCAGCGGCAGCAGCAATACCACAAGTACCACGTTCGAAAGCCAACAAGAAAATATATATATAAAAAAATTAGAGACTAGAATAAAATTTTCAACGAGAAAATTGTTTTTTTTTCTGGCAGAAGACAATTGCTAAACATTTTCACAAAATTAAAAGGTCAGACAAAACCAAAAACATGACTGAAGAACAGAAACAAAATAAATTTTGGATCGTTGATTCGACAATTGATTAAAATAGCATTAATAAAGAGAGTGGGCGGGGGGGGGGGGGTTGCGAAAGGAAGAGTCGTGCCGGTAATACAGCAAGATGGAAGGGCCTTTATTAATCTTCTTGTAATTATTAAGGATCAAAGGCTAAAGCCAAATCAGAGTAAAGGAAGGGAGTTTAAAACGGATGAAACAAAATTATGCCAAAAATGAAGAGAAGAATGACTTAGGAAGAATATGATAATGAGGAAAGGGTTTGGGAAGAGAAAAAAATTAGAATATAAAACAAAAAATTAAAACTGATTATTTTAGTTTCCTGTGACTTTCTGGCTCTAATTTTTGTAACTACCAATTACCAATGTTTTCCTCACTTAAGCAAAACGTTAAGGTAATATCTTTAGCTTTAAAACAATTGCAGAGATTTCATAAAAATGTTTCTATCTCTGTGATAAATCCAGCATATCATATACAGGCTTATCCTATGAAAACCAGCAACATATTTTTCAAAGATGAAAATTCTACGATGGCTTGCACGGTAATGGATGGCTAAATCGTGCAGAATAAGCCAAATAGAATTAACGGTGCAAACAGCAAATTGTGCAATGCATTTTAAATTTAAACAAGTAAGAGTCTTAATTTTGACTAGGCCGAACATTTGGATTGGAGAAAAAATTACGGGCAACAAAATTCCCGGAATGGCAAAAACCCAAAAAAATGTCGAAATTATTGTATCGAGAAACTGCATAGACTATATATAACTTATAAACTGGATAGCCTTCGCATAGATGAATTGAATTCAAATAAGTTTTCGTTTTATTTTTTAAAAACAAATTGTTGTTGGAATTCAATTTTTGGTGAATGATAGATAAAAAAGAGATTTTTGGCATTACGGAGAAAAAGAAAACAGCCAAAGTTAAAGCGTTAAAGGCCACCTAAAAACATAATGATATCTTGTATGATAGGCAAAAAAAATCTGAAATGCCTTTGAATGGGGCGGCAAGGATTATAACTCCTACAAGAAGAACCCTTGCTCGGCGGCTAATTCCTTATACGTTCACCAGGCTTCTGCAACATTATCGATATCGACATTCTTGCGCATTGTCATCATTTGGGGCTGAGTCATTTGGGATTTTGCCGTTTTGGGATTAAGTCGCTTCGGGTTTTGTATTTTAGGGGTTTATCTCATTCAAGGCAGGATAATAAATATCAAATAGTTAATGTAGAGGATAATTTTTATTTAAAATAATGATTAACAAGCGCCTATTTAGATGATAAAACTATAAGCACGTGACGCCCACTTGAATTTCCAGATAAAAAATTCGCTTATTCGGACAAAGTATTTTTCGCCTGCTTCCGACGTCTACTGGTAGTTCGGAACCGCGCTCGTCTTACATCGCCATTTCTGACTTGATATGGCTAATGTCATTTGTAAATGGTCTTTCCATTTAAAACATTGCAATGCTTTTCAAAACATTGCATATGATTTTTTGTTACTTTTCCGCAACTGAAAACGAAACTTGATTGTAAAACCATGGTTGAAACATATAATGCTTATAAAAACAGAATGGTGAACTCAATCATATTCTTTTCAGTGAAGTGAATGGATTGATCAATATCATTCCGAAGGAATTCATTTATTATATTTTTTGATCCTATATAAATTTTATTTATCTTTTATTAAACCTCAAAACTCTGTTTCAAAACCGTGACAAAACAAACGAAAAATTAATACAAAATTTTAAAGTTCATTCGAAAGAAGCCTTTTTGACACTGACACTGAAAAAGGGAACTGTTATCATTCGTCTGAACACTGCCGAGCTGATAATTCGCTTCAATTTGTAAATGTCAACAACAACAACAACGGCGAACAATTGCATGTGTGTGCATTCGTTATTCGTTTAATATTTTTTCATAAAATTTAATTTAAACGGGGCGAAAGAAGTCTAATTATGGAAGTGTTTGAAATAAATAAAGAAGAGGTATAATTTCAACACAAACACATCACATTACATCGCCAACGCACGCACCAAATCGACATATATTTGTGTGAACACACACATAGAAACCACCGCTCTATCCATTTGCGGGAATGCTCTTAATTTTTAAATAAAAAAATTGGTTGTACCTTAAATATTACTTCTTCAACACTATTTTCTCCTTTGTACCCTACACCTGAGGAGATACGGTACATTGACTTACATCTTCCGTTTGTAACACATTGTAGGAGGCGTGGTAGGCATAGAAGGCATATATGTTCTCACTCAGAATCACTTCGAATCACGTCCACGACGAACGTCTGGACGTTCTAACAAAAAGAGAAAAAGTAGATTTAAGAAAGGTCAAAACGTCGACAGGTCAAGACGTTCATGACTAAAATAATTTCTTTCTTTCTCAAAATATTGTTTTCCTTTGTTCAAGCATCAATTATTATTATACTATCACTCATTAAAGTATTCTATTTAGAATTATCTAGAAATCATTTGACGCTTCCGGAAGTATCATTTTTGATTGGAAGACCGTTCGTTATTTTTATGCCTTACCGTTTCAATTCACGATTTGCGCCCTTTAATTTCTGTTTTATCTCATTTCGTTTTGTCCTATTGTCATTCAAGGGTTTCAAGTTTCCCTTCATTATTTATTTTTTTCTTTTTATTGTATATTCGTACGATCTCAATTGATTAATTTTATCTATTGACATTTTTTGCCCGCAAGGAATAAAAAATCCGTTTATTCGAATCTCTTTCAGATGGTCGGGCATGTGCCCGTATATACATTTACCGGGTGCCACCGACTTGATATTTTAATCTACGAAAAAGTAGCTCGCAATGAACTCGCGAATTAAAAACTAGTGCAAGTATTTGGACTTATTGTAGACGAATATGATTAATTTTATCATTTACAGATCGAACAAGATTTCAAACAATATATTGCGTAATATTGAAATGCATTTATTGAAAATTGTTAGTGATAAAATTTATTTTATTTTATACGGAATTGCTACGAATTCTTTATTTATTCGATAAATAGTAGTAAAATAGTAATTTTTTGATTTATTATACTTTTTATTGTTTTTAGTTCTTCGATTGGACGTTTCGTAAAATTTGATTTTATTCTATCTCAGGGATTCAGTTTTTAATACACAGTTCTCTAAAAGATTTGTCGTGTTTCTGTTTGTTGTTGGGTAACCCTGTTTTTCAGTGGCGAACAATGAAGAGGAGCCGGGTGAGGAGGGGCGATACCTTTTTGGTGGTGATTCTTGAGCAATTTAGCGAGTTTATTGCACGAAAACAAAACTTTTGATTACTTGAGCGCGTGACACCCGGTATTCGTATTATATTTTCTTCCATTGAAGAACTATGGGTTATAACCAAAAGAGAGAGAGAGAGAGCTAGAGCAATCCGCCAGAAAATCTACAGAAATCCTTAGAAAGATAATGGAAGAAGGAGAAGAAATTGATGATGGTGGCGATGATGAGAAACAATGGAAATAAAAATTTGCCACAAACTTATTTTATAGTATTTCAAAATCGGTTAAATTACTCGGTGGTTACTTCGCCCTCCATCTCTTTCTCTATCTATCTCTCTAACTGTATTGTGTCTTTTTCCTCTTTCCGATTCTTTTTCCTTTTCTATATTGTCTCTTAATTCAGTTTATTAAAAAAACCCGACTACTTAGGAATTGTAGCAGACTCAAGCAAGCAGCTCAAATACAGCAAAGATATCTTGGCAATAAAATTAAAGGATCCAAAGGATAACATCACCGATACCACACAATGCCATTTTTCGACTTTAAAGGAAAATAAAGAATTTTTGGGGGGAGAAGGAATGACTAAAACAATTGAGATTATTTCCAGAATTTCAGTCAGTCTAAGAATGTCTGATAGTTTTGTTATCTTTTGCTTCGGGTAAAGCACGAACGAAGCAATCGATGACGGACAGACGGGGTACAGACCGCAATCATTCAGCTTGAAGGCAATCAAAACAATTTTCCAGGCCTTACCAGCTTCATTACTTACGTGATATAAATCGATTGTATCCTGTTTAGGATTCCGGTTTTAAAGATCTTGGTGTTGCCACAGTTCCTTCCAAGCGGCAGATAAAGAGATTTTTATTTATTTTTGTCGTCGATTGTAAACGAAGCGAGTAAGGAACGATTTCGTTGGTGGTTGTGAAAAATGTTGGTAATGATGTTGAGTGATGACTATAATGATTATGTTGGAGTTAAGGAGGAAACATATGTGTGTGTGAGAAGAAGAGAAAGCACTGCGAAGAGGATTATGATCATGATAGTGATTACGATTTTAAAGGAGACAACGAGGATTCGATTTTGATCTCGACGATAAAGGAATTACGTAGGTTGGGAAATTGCCAATTTATGGAAATACAATAAAATCGGCAATAGAGTAATTTAAAATTTAACAACAGTATCGCCAATTCAACGCCTTATGGAATTATTAAGTGATGAAAGAGAAAATGAGAACTATTTCTCTCAGAAAGAAAGAGATAAAATATTATTTGCAAAAAACAAACCTCATCAAGAATTCTCATGAAGAAGTCTCATCAAGAAATTAATTAGCAGTTACTCAACAGTCTATTGAATCTCTAATATACATGATGGCCATTTTTCCTGTAAGAGAATATTAAAAATTTAGTTTGATATTCTAGTTTTAACGATTCTCTTTATTTTTCTTTGATTACTCCCATCGATATTTGTTCCTTTGTTTCTTTGCGAAAATATTGTCTACAAAAATAAAAATGCAATTTAGTGACAAAACGAAATAAATTGAATACTTCGTTCGTGAAATGGCTAAGTTTAATCTTGACCAAATAAAAGACGAAATGATATCAAAGTAAAATTAGAAAGTATCTTTAAAAACACAAAAAGAAGATGAGAGATAATATGAAACAAGTAAGAATGCTATCTATGGCCTAGCCGACACTTATGTACCCTACACTCTTAATACACATTATAGTTTGCTTCTAACACTTTAATATCAAACATCGAAGGGAAGAAAATCGCACTAACTTTCATGATCGAGACCGCAATTCATCCTCAAGACACTGGCATTTTAAGGAATATTTTTCTAACTGGAGCGCTTTAATCGCAAACGTGAAAATAGTTGGATGGGTCAATAAGAGAGGATAACATATAAACATCTATAAAGCCCATAAGCATAAGAATATATATAGTTTTCTATACTAAATCATAACTCCTCCGATGTGTTCAAACGAAGGAACAAGAAGAATATACCGCTCCTCCCTTCGGGTGCCGTTTACAAAAAATATATATAAAGAAAAACTTGGGAACAAACAAAAAATTTTAAGCATTAAAAAACCACTAAATGAATTTCACGACAGTGTCCGGATTGAAGAGATTGATACGGATACGGATACGGATGCGGATATGGCTCGTGCGTTTTGAAGAAACCGACCGAATTTTTGCGACTGCGAATGTACAGTAGTAGCGAAATTGATGAACCTTTTTCTGTCCATTCTTACATCCATCCATGCATATGATTGAGGGGGGGGAGGGCCTTCCTCGTACGTTCGTTCTCCTGTTGTTTGCAATTTGACACAAATCGAGCTGTCAGAATTACTTACATGACAACATTTTTCTTCGCAAACGAGATACAGTCAAGCGCAATTGTTGGCCCAACGGTATTACCGATTCGGGATTAGGTTAAGGACAAATGTTTTAACATTTCAAGGGACAATTTGGTGTCAAACAAATGGTGACTCACTAACTCATTCATTCTGATGTTAAACCGAAAACAGAAATGGGTGGAGCTTGAAAAGATAAAATAAACGAAATGAAATGATATCAGATAACAGAAAAGAAAATCAAAGAACCCAACGACATTTCTGTGTGTGAGTTCCTCTTAAGAGAGGATGCAATGGTCCGCGCTTATCGCTTTACATCAATAATCCCCAAAAATGAAGCTTTTAAAGAAGAGTAGTTTTTGTATTAATTTGTGCTTATCGGAGTTGAAACTCTCTTGATCGGATTTTGGCAACTTTCTCAATTTTGTTGCCTGCGAACAACTTTATAGAAACTTTGCTGGTTATTCTTGATCATTCCTTTATGGGACATATTTTTTCATTTATTGATTTTGCTAATCCAAGAAAATAATTAAGAAAAATTACTGCTATCAAATTGAACAATCGCAATTTGGAAACCGCAATTTCAAACCGCCTTTATTTTGTAAATATCTCTTTAAGAGTAACGAAATTTTAATGTGATTTAATAAAGCATAATAGTGCAAATACAGTTCATGCAAGTTCAGTTAATAGAGAAGAAATAATAACACTTGCTATATGTTAAAGATGCAATAAAATTATCATTGACGATTTCGTCGGTTTAAGCCGTTTAACTCAAGCTTTAAGCTTCAGCTTTAGTTAAGCTTACACAAGCTTAATTAAAGCTAATTACAAGCGGTGATTACGAAAGCGTGAAAGTTATTGTTTTGGTGGAGATTATTGAATATTTTTCCTGTTGGGATCTCGCTAATGTGATCGTTCCTGATGAACGAAGATGAAAGAATTCGGAGGGGCGGCATTGGCAACGTCTTACATCACACATGGTGTAAAATTAAGGCTAATTTCGAATTTAGTTTTCTTAAGACTAAATAAATTTGGGAATAATTGGTTTATGTCATTCATTGTGGTGAAACCACTATCATTCATTATTCCTACTACTATGTTTATAAGTATGCCTTCGTTCTCTATCTCTCTCCCTCTCCCTTTCACGCTCTTTGATCCAATGATTTCGTATTCCATCGCGAGATAAAATCTCATAGTGGTATAGCCACTTTTTTATATATTCTTATGAGTATTTATAGCTATTTATTAACATAATTTTAAATCAGACTTCAGACCTAAAGTACTTGCGAGTGTCAATGAAAAAAAAAATTATGTCGCAAAATGTCAAGGAATCACACTTAAGGAAAGACTCACAGAGACATTATCATGAATTAGTCCAGATATGGAGCTCACATTTCATTGCCAAGATGAAAACATTCGATTAGCCAAGCCCCAGAGGCGCTTGGCACTTTTATGATTACGTCGGTTATGTCCGATCCGTGCGTAGGGTGTATGAGTTTCGTTTAGACCGAAGCCAACGTTTTCACGTCTTTTTCTTCTTCTTCTTCACTCTGCTTTTAATCAACACTTCACATGTGGCTTTTATTCTCTCAGGATATAATAAAAATCAGTTCGAAGGCTTTGAGGAAGTGTAGTGTCATGAATTGTGCTATACGTCGTGTCATTAATCAATGCACCAAACGGCGAGTGAAATAATCAGTAAATTGTTTTAATGGCTTATCCGGACAGACATGCGTTGGCATGGATTGCGTTGGGCAATATATGAAGAAATATTAAAATGTCTGGCATCTGACAGAATGTTCCTCTTAATTACTTTATACCTCGATTGTTGTTGCAAATGCTGGTGTCGTTTGCACCATTTCGTCGGATACTTTGTTTCAATTATGCCCTAAATGAATTTATTCACTATCTCGAAAATTAAATACCATTTCGTAGCAGACAAAAAGCATTTGTCCTTGGAATTCCGGGGAAGTGCTTAGCATTAAATCTTATTGAATGAATTAATTCATTTCGCCAGATGAAGTGTCAGATTCTTATCATGTTTTAATAATTAAATTGTATTAATAAAATAAATTTCACATTTACTTAATTAATGATATCGTATAATTAAACAAGTTAACACGTAACGTAATCCTCTCCTGTCTCCACTTTTGATGTTTACCTTCAAAGGTTCGCCAAGGGATGGCCTGTGGATTTTGTGGAAATCGCTTTAACCAAGGCAAATGTAATCATTGGAGACACATGTTTGTGGGATCATTGTCGTATCTGAGCAACATTTTTGAGAAGTGTGGGGGGTCACTATGCAAGCAAATCACTTCGTGCATTTTCTGTGGATCAAATTTGGACGTTTTCTTGCCACAATTGCATCAATTAACACGAATCATCTTCGGCTAGACCAATTACTAAAGTTACCAAATTAGGTATCATGGATCCATCCATGTCCAAGATGAAATTGTGAAACAGAAAAGTTAGTTTAAATTCATTTAAAGCTTAAAGAAAATGAAGAAACCAAAAACATTCAACAACAACATTTAATGACACCTGAATAAGTTTCCCCTCAAAAAATTAGAGAAACGGAATTAATCCTCAAAAACATATGAGACGACCACGCTCAATTGCAATCAGCTAAAAGGTAATGGGTGATATCGACGCCACTGCGTCCGCGATAATTCCGTGTAATTCCGATTGTGTAGCAATGTTTTTGTTGCAACAACAACAAGAATAAAATTCTCATCAATTAGTTACCGCGTTTATTTTCCGTGACGGAAGGAATTTATTTAATTGATTGCTTTTGTCTCAGTTTTTATTAAAAACCTTTAAAAGGACAAAGCCCCCCGTGATGGTGGAGGGGGAGGGGAGGATTATGCAATCAATATAAAGCTCTTGAATGAATAGAAATATTCGGGACCGTTTAGAGTAATTGATTTCATTTCCTTAATTTCATTTCAGTGTCTCTTAGAGAAGAATGAGATTCAGATGACAAGAGGGCGTGTTTGTGTGTCGCGCATATATCTTCCCTAGTTGGGAATAGCAGTGAAAAGGAAAGGCCTGATTGCTTACATTTCTTATGGAATATATATTCGCAAAATATGCCTATCTGTCTCTGTATTTTATTATCGAAATAATGTAATCATTAAACTGTTTGGAATTGTGGATAATGGTCTAAACAAAATGAGGAAAAAGCATACAAAAGATATTATTGAAATAATTTCTGTTACATTTCCACAAAAAGCATTATTATCTTCTCTATCTTCATCACCGGAATCATTCTTTTCATTCTTGGTATGACAGTTGGCAGCATCCTCCCTAACTAGATTTTATCGGTGAAGTCGCGACGGTTATCGTCACACTAATCAGTGTGACGATTGTAATTCCAGATGTCGCAACCAGATCAAGATAAAAACGATCACGATAAATCTGTTCGTAAAACGCCAGGTAATTATTGAAGAACTTTACATCAACGGAAAAGAGCAAGGGACCACAAGTAGACCACTTGGAAGATACGTCAAACTACAATACTGTTATTTATTATTGATACTTCCAGACAAAGTATTTTATCGTACATGATACGGAATGTCAACAACAACAAATCATTATCTCTGATGAATGAAATATTATTGATTTGATGGCATATCACACGGTTAGTAAAATATCAAATATTATTAATTTATTGATGCGGGACGTTCACAATACAAAATGTGAGCTTAATATACACTGAAGTCAAACTTTGAGGAGATAATGATACAAAACGAGGACTAAAATAATAATTTTAGATAAACACCAACACTTCTCTAAAACGATAAAGCCAAAACTACAAAATTGCCTAAACTATTTATTACACGAAAACTTCCATGAAATATTGAATGGATGTTAAAGAAGTTGGATAATACTCTGTCTGATAAACTGTAGTGTATTCCTGTGAGACAAGTTCCTTCCTGATGAAATATAACAAGAATAGTAATAAAATCTTAATCAGTCTTTATGAAACGCCTTAAAAATCTGAAACGGTTATGATATTAAGTATTAAACACTATGTTAACGTTTATTTAAAAATTATGATGGAATTTTTTCAGTCTCTGTCTTCGAACAATATTTTCACACAGGCTTTAAATTATTTCTTGTGAATGGGAAAGGGTTAAAAAATTTGTCCGTACAGAAAACAATAGAAGTGGGTTTTGCTGGTATTTTCCTACTTCTGGTATCCTTCTCTCTCTCGCACATTTATACATTCTCTTCATATAATTGTAATAAAACGACGACTCGATGTGTTGGCCAAACAAACAAAAAATCAAAAATGAATACAAGCGCAATAACAATAAATGAGATAATAAAAGCAAAACCAGTAATAATAATAATAATAAACAACAAACAGAAATCATAAAAGCAATATGTTGAGGATATGGCAACATTGTCGCAACAACAACAAAAACATTCAGCAACCAGCGCGTCGACGTAGATTCTGGAGTAGCTGGCAGTGAAAATTGGGGGACGTTGGGGGCGTAATAGATGCGGTTACCAGAAGCAAATGAAAATTTTAAAACGACAGGCAGACGAAAATTAAGAGATTCAAAATTTTATGGTTTTCTGAAGAATTAAAATTTTAGTAATAGGAAGTGCAAGGGTATCGAAGGGCGTGGGGAGGGGGGGCCTCGGCGTATACTACGGTGAACAAGTTATGAATTATTGCATTTTATTTTACGTAGAGAAGGTTGAAAATAATTTTGTTTTCAGATAGACAGAGAGAACGAGGAAAAGATAGAGGAAGAGAGATGGAGAGGGGGGGGCGAGAAAAGGAGCCAGAGCGAGTGAAAGGATGACTGGCATGGGGTTAGTGTAAAATAACGATTATTTATATAGCGTAGATTCAATGTTGGTTTTGTTTTTCTAGTGGCATAACGTATTTGTATGATGCGAGTATTCTTGTTTAATTTAAGCTCGTTTGATGTCGGTCAAAAATTAATTTCACTCGGAAAATATTATTTAAATTTGGAAAAAAGGGTTATATAAGAAACGGGATTATAATGTATTCAGGCAAATGTTGAAAAAATTGTCTTTTTTCATTTAACTTTTCATCTTTTGTTAGTTTTGGCAATTAGTTTTATGAGCCTTAATTGGGTTAAAGTGCTTGAGGTGTAGAAATGCTTGGGTATATGTATATGTAACACTGTGTGTGTTTACGTATAAAGAAACTCAGTTGGAAAATTATTTATTGACTATTCCGAAAAGTAATGAAGAATTTATCAATCAGCGTTATTTTAATCCCGGGCCGTTTATCACGTCGTTTACTGTCGCGCGTAAGAGTTTATTTAAGATTACTAATTTTGTTGTCGAAAAGAATTGTTTGTGTAATCGATTCTAACGGTGAGAACAACTGATGAATTCTTGACTGGGTTTTAAATGCCTGACCGTTATCTCTTCCTCCTTTTAAAAGCATGAAGTTGTAATGCAAAAATTCATTGATGTAAAGCCTCGA
The DNA here is from genome assembly GCA_963966595.1 of Physocephala rufipes. Lineage (NCBI taxonomy): Eukaryota > Metazoa > Arthropoda > Insecta > Diptera > Conopidae > Physocephala > Physocephala rufipes. The sequence continues at coordinate 20,239,983 of OZ016504.1, forward strand.
TAGGCTTAATCTCGTGTGGGGCTCAACCTTTGTATGTTTGCTTCGCACTGCCGACATTTCACCCCTGCAACGTCTGCTGCTCATGCTGCTCCAACTCTTTGTGTGAATATTTCAATTTCACACGTTTTTCTATTTTTCATTTCCGTTTCCGCTTTACACTTCGATGTTGCTGCTGCAGTCGTCGGTGTTCCCACGGATGATGGGGTTGTCGCAGAAACGCAGCGGCAGGACTTTAGCAAATCCTTTCAGCTGCCTACGAGAGAGTAAATCCTTTTGTGTTAACGCAACGAGGATACAATTTAATTATACATCAGAGTTGGCACCCATTGCGTTATGTGTATGTGGACGAGTGTTTGGTGTGCGTGAGTGTGTGTGCTTCTCGATGTGTACATGCGTGCGTGTATGTGTGTGGTTTTAATCTCAATGTGCGCGTTTTTATATTTGTATTTTGTAATTGCTTTTGATTCTTTTGCTAATTTTACACATGGTTGCCATTATGCAATTCTTTATTGGCATTTGTTTTTGTCACGGTGATAAAAAATTGCAAAAAATGCAAACATCATAAAAAATGAAAAAAAAGTTAATATTTTACTATAAATTAACGAAAATGAAAGTCTTCACTAGATTTTGTAATAAATTGAAAATTATATAAAAATAAATTAAATATAAGAAAAATTATATATAAGAAAAGGAATTGAACGGTTTTTGTGTTGAAGGATTGATTAGAATTCTTATACTCCGAAAGAAAATTTATACAAAAAATAAGTGGATGGGTGGTAGTGGGTGTTAAGCACATATGATACGACATCAACTTGCGATCGATAGCTTGAGTAGAGACAGGGTTGAGGGAGGGGCACTTGTACCCCATTAGACGTGATGAGATAAAATTACTTTCTATGAGATTAATAAACTAAAATCTAGGTGTTGCATTGCAAAGGCTGGAACACTGCATAGTATGTTTTATATATCTCGTTTTCAGGCGAATTCGAAGCGTTTGCATCTTAGGCAGAAAATTTTGTATATCGTCATATTTGAGAAGAAATCAATCTAGAATTAAACGAATTATTCTCTTCACTTTTCTTATGTTTTTCCCTGTTTGAAACCTTTCTCTTTTTACTTCATGCGTTCCCTCCTTAATTATATATCCTCCCTCTTTCTTATTTACCTTTTTGTTTTTTTTTTCTTGACGCATTCTTTATGGTTTCCTTTTTTCTATCGATCATTCCTTAAATTTATATTTCTCTATTTATTTTTTTATGATTTCTTTCGTGTGTCTTTTAATTCGATTAGTTTCTTCTAATTTGAATCTTATTTTATTTTCATTCTCTCGATTTATGCGCCCTGTTTTTGTTTTTATTGTTTTTGTGAAATCGCAAATGATGATGCCATCGCATTGCTTTTCACCCAAACACACCCTCACTCGAAGAAAGGTATGTAAGAACCATAAATAGCATTTACCCTTATCACTTCTTCCTCAACATGTTTTGTGCCCGTTTCCATTAATTGAAGGGTGTTTAACAAGAGCGCAAACAAACGGAAAATCGCAATATAAATAAACAAATAAAATATCCTTCCACTAAAGGATCAGCAAGGCAATCCCCAGAGAAGTCACTGAGAATCCCAAAAGAAATCGGGTCCCTGGCACAAGTTTCTTGAGTTTCTAACCCGAATAATCGAAGCCGTCTCGCAGCTGTCAGTTTGATGCAAGAATTGACTGACTTCAGCTGTGTCCGCGTGTGCGAGAGAGAAAGAGAGGAGGCAGAGGGAAAGTGAAAAGGGGAGAGCGAAAAGGAAATAGGAAAAATTGAGGTCGGAAAACAGGAGGATGTCATTTAGGAAGACCACAAATGAAGGATAAAATATAACCTCAGATTATCTCTTTCCTTGAGGATTTAAGTGTTTCGGTTAATGCTCGTTTGCCACAAAGGGAAATATGACAAAAAGGGGTGGCGATTAATCAGAGGGTGAAGAGCATGAAATAAATGCCATCTCCTTTTCTAAGCTGAAAGTGAACGTAGATACAGTGAGTGACTTTATTTGGCTTAAATGCAATTATCAAGATTGTGGCGACATGTTTGTTGGTGAGAAGTGACGAGATGGCAGTAGCATCCTTTACAACCATCTTCAAAATGCTATTAAGCGCACTTAAATTTGTGTCGAGAAGCAGAATAAGAAGAATAATGGAAAGAGAGAGAGAGGGGGAAAGATGATGAAGGGGAACAATTCAATTTCTCAAAATAAGATCATCATTGTTTTGGGGTAATTTTACGAGTAGGTTACGTCATCGTAACCGCACTCAACTGTCAAGGAAACTTCTTTAAGAAGAACGATTTTCAAAACTTTCGACGCTTCCAAAATAATAACGTTTTTATAGGTTTATTCACTTCGTTCTCTGCATTGTCGTGTCATCTTTTCTCGTTCACTCTCTCTCTCTGTCTTTGTTGTTATCTTTCTCATTCCTTTCGGTCTTTTCCGTCTTCTTCTAGTGCCATTATCGTAATCATGGAACGACCTCTTCTTGCCTCGTTGCTTGCTTGCTTCAAGCGCGACACAAAACAGTTGACTAAAGTTTCTATGAAAGCAGCAGATTTTTAACATCCTGTGGCAGGATGTGCTCTATAATAAATTTTCTATTTTGAGTCCTTTTAATCGGGTTATGCCTGATTCGTAGCCAAAGACAAAGTTTTTACAGTTGGCAACCATGTAAAACCGTAAATGCATTTCGTTATTAATTGGCTCAAAACAATTGCAATTGACAAATGGTTTAAACGAATGAGCATAAAGACATTCGAGATGATGTAAGAAACGCATTCAAATCGATCGATTAAAATGTCTTTGTTCAAGAATATTATAAAATAAATGAATATTAATGGAATCCATTTTGGACCAATTTTGATCATTAAAAACCATAAATTACAGATTTTAGGAAAGAACGCATTAAAATATATTCCAACGATTTCAACCTAATCAAAACTGAAAATTTCAATCAACTAATTATAATTATGAACTAATTATAGAACATAACTTCATTCAGTGGCTCCGCATCAGACCATTTTGTCAATCCACATTTCGCAGTGCATTCCTAACGTGCTCTGACGGGCCATTATTTCAGAAATGGCATAAATATTTTTTAAAGCTTGAAATATTTCTGGATTGCGGGGTGCTCGCAAAGGGGTCTAACGATGTCAATTTACGTCAATGAAATCAACGAATTAAATGGAAATCCTTCTGGTGGCAAATACCGTAGCTTTCACCCCCTCTAGGAGTCTTTGAATGAATTTTTTCCTTAGAGACTGTTAGTAAATACTCCCCACGGTGTTTTAAAATTCACTCCAATGACTATATTTTAAATGTCGGCAACAAGGTTTGGGTTTTATCTACTTAAGGGAAGGAGCGGGAGGAGCGTGTCCTTTTGTAATTGAATTAAATCGATTAGATAAATTGAATAAAGTGAATATTTCGATTTCTTACTCCCAGAGCAATTAATGTAAACCAGCCAGAATAACAGACGCCAAGGTTTTGACTGCCTGTTTGTTTTATTCGACGCCGCATTCATTTCCATTCGAGTCGTAAAAATGCTGTCATCATCAGTTTTAGGAATTGCAATAATATTTCCTATTTTAATATTTTTGCTATTAATTTCATTCGTTTCCGGTCGATTACTATTAGAGAATCTATCATCATCATTATCACAAAATGATCATTTGCCTTTGGCAAATTGTATTCTCGATCTGATGGAACGTTTTATTCGTCCGAAGACTAAAGTTTTGCTTTTGATGGAAAATTGTTATCGCTGCCCGATATCGCAAGACGACTTTAATGTGCGTCTTTTGGATTATATTCTACAAAATTCAGTGACTACAACATTTCAGCTTTACGTTGAAACAACGGACGAACAACCGTGGAATTATAATATTTTCATTGTGAATAATGCGATCGCTTTTAAGTGAGTATCGAACAAATTGTTACATCTGGATATTATTTTTCTTTAAAAATGCCATTCTTCTTTTGCAAAGAAACACAAATTGGTGTTGCGCCGGTTATAATTTGATTTTCTATTGAGTTTTCTGTAAGACTTAAGATACAAACTCGATTCGTTTTGTAAAATTCCAATGACTCTCACTTCAACGATACTCGTTGTTTTATAATTGAAATTATACTCGCTGGACTCAATGCAATTGTCGTAGTCACGATAATCGTAACCTTTTTTCCTTATATTCGCATTGTTAATAAAATTCTGTCTCGTCTCGTCATGGACGCCATGGACCGATTTTGTTGCAGTCAACTGAGTTTCTACTTTCCCGAAGGTTTTCATGAACGCGATTTTCGTTTTCTTATTGTCCTCACTGACGTGGGTTTTTATGATGACGGAGCTGATTTTCGTAACGATACCATGCACCGAATTTTTACCACTTGCCTACAATTCAATGTTCTAAATGCGGTGATTTTGTTTGAGGAACGCGGCACTATTGTTTTCTACACGTATCACATCTTCGAGCCTGGATGCCGTCGCCAAATTAGCATCGTTGAGGTTAACCGTTACGACGCTGGTATATTCGCCGAAGATTATCTTTTTCCTTCGAGATTGAACGATTTCCAGAAATGTGCTATACGTGTGAGTGCCCATTTGCTCCCCCCGACACTCAGTTTTCGGGGAGATGTTGAAAATCCAGAAGATCTGCGCGACATTAGGTGTTTGACTGGAATTGAAGGAGATCTGCTGAGATTATTATCGGAGGCTCTCAACTTTACAATTCATCTCAAATTGTATCGTGAGAACAATATGTTTAGCAGTAAATTCAATTGGACGAGTTACTTTAGGGAGGTTCGTATCAACCGTTATTATATGTATTTTACCTTATTTGACCCCTTTTCGTTATTTAAGTTAAATACTGGAAGTGTCGATATTGCCATCGGAGGTCTTAGCGGCTCTGACTCGCATCGTTTCATGTACAGTGCTTCGATATCTTATCACCAGACCCCTTTCATTTTGGTCGTCCGCAGTGAGCTTGAACAAGGTCATTTCAAGCAGCTGCTTCAATCTTTCGACGTTACAGTTTGGCTTACGATTATTCTCTGCTTGTTCATTGCATTGCACGTTATTAAAGCACTCCAGGATTATGCTACGCCTGCTTGGAGGGCATTCGTATTGGGTGTTCGAAATAATAGTCCGCGCACAAATTTATTCACGGTATTCCTGGGTAATCCCGTCAATCGGTTACCACATCGCAACTTTGCCCGTTATATTCTCATGGCGTGGATGTGGGGTGCCATGGTTCTACGAAGCGCCTACCAAGCAAAATTGTATGACAATTTGCGTCTATCGCAGCGAGTGAATTTACCGCGCGATATAAACGATTTGCTCGCGAACAATTACTCATTGCTGACACCTATGTTTCACGATTTCTACCCCAAGAATCGGATAATTTTATTCAATTCAAATCACTCGCAAGTTTTTGAGTTTTTGGAACAACATCAGGATAAGTTGGCTTCACCTACTTTATTAGATTTGTTGGATCATTATCAACAACATCATCGTGATACCAAATTGACTCAGATCCAAAAGCCGATCTATTTGTACCATCAAGTTATGTATTTCCGAAAACATTCGGTGCTGAAAGGTACCTTCGATCATAAATTGAATCAGATTATATCTGCTGGTCTGACGTCACAAATCTCTAAGCGGTACTTGAATCGGCAAGGGCTGGATAAGCGGCGCGATGAAGAAGTAATACGCATCAGTAATAATGGCTTACGTAGTACATATTTCGTATATTTAATGCTGATAGGCGTAGCACTTACATCCTTTGGATTGGAAATATTGGCGCAACAAAACTGGCCAGGATTTCGCCGATTAAGACTTTGCCTTGAGGCTGCTCACAGTAGTGAATATTGAAAAATGAAATCATTTAATAAAGTTATTTTTCTCGTGACTTTTTTATTGAATGCTTTGCTATTGAATTTTAGTCGAGTCAAGGCTGAAATGGATTCTTATAAAGTTACTACGCAACGTAAAAATTTAATTCTTTTTCTAAAAAATAATTATTATTGTAAACTTTTCTTAGGCGATTGAAAATAATTTTGAAATATTTTCTTTGGTTTTTTTAAAAAAGAGATATGTCAGTACTAATCTTAATGCGTCCGGCGTCCGACATGTTCCATTAACCTTGACCTATTTTCGGTGTCGGACATGTTTTCTACTATTTCGAAAAAAATTTTCTCAATGTGCTCGATGTGTCCGGGAGTTGATACAAATATTATATTATGAGAACATAGTGCGCTTGCTGAATCTCTCAGAACCTATTGCGACCTGTTTACACGTGAGTTGAGGAACGCTTAAGCGTTCGAAAAGAAAATTTTATCTATCGAAACAACAACAAATTACAGGATATTCTAAAACTACAATTTGAGGTGTCACCCAGAAAAGATCCCCATGCGTCAAGACACAAACTATATAGATTATTTTTGTTAGCTTCAATGCATAAATGTATGACACTTCGTGCTTCGCTGAGTGGTCGGACACAATGAAATTGGAAAGGTGTAGAAAATTGATAGGTCCGCGGAAACGCACGTCCGCGGACATGTGTCCGTGCTTGAAAAAAGTGCTTCATGTCCGATACGCCTCCGGACTCATTAAGAACAACCCTAATGACATGAAGTAATTGCTTTATTAATGAAATTTGATACTTTTTTGAAACGGAGACGTTTTTATTTTGGTTTAATATCTGAAATTACGAGCGATGACGATGATATTATGTCCCCACTTGTTACCTCTTGAGAACAGAATTCTCCCACACTAAAGGGAAATATTATGTCGTCAGTGAAAAGTCTCGAAAGTCAGCGAAATGTCACCGCATGTCAATATCAATGTTAGTGAAATATCTCTTAGGAATTTTTATAATTAATACCTTCTGAAAACCTTCTAATGTTCTTAAAATTTATTTTAATTGACTTGATAGAGTTATTAATTCGTTATGCTGATAATTAAATTCAAGTAACGTACAATTCGACCAATTTGTGAACAGATTTCACGAAAATTCTATTTCATTTGGTCGTCGGAATTTATAAAGTTCTGCCTGTGTAAACTGTAAATGTTTACACGTGAGTTAATTGCAGTTCCGTATGAAGTCTAGTACTCAATCTAAGCTAAAACTTGGATTCAGTCTTCGCTGTCTTCTGGTATTCCCTTTAAAACCTCAATTACAAGGGATTTATTAGTTACCCCAAACCCGTTTCCCATAAATTCGCCCCTTCTAACGAATATTCATCCATCTTTTATTCCGTTATTTCACATAGTGATAGATATAACCTTCCGTTGGCTAACAAACACACACGCATACTCAAAAATACAAGAAAAGCCAGAGACTTATGGTCTTTTATAAGCCACTATCAGTCATTCTTAAGTACACGAAAGTCAACTCAACGCCTCGACAAGACGTCGCTCGTCGTCGTTCGCTTCGACTCGCTCTTGCAATCCAGAAGTCAGAAGTTGACCAAATGAGTATCAAGTTTCAAATAAAATAAAAGGGGCAATAGGGGTTACAGCGGTGGTATATGTGGCGGCAAAAGTAATGAAAAAAGGAAATAATGAACTGAATAAAAGCTAAACAAAAGGTGGTAAAGGATAGCGATAAAAAGGCATAAAGGCGGAAATTCTTACAAAAAACTTACAAAAAACCCAAAGAAAATGAAGACACGAAAGAAGCAATGGCGAAGGTGAAGTTTACATCACGATAAAACAGTTAAGCGCAGCGTTGACGTCACGTGATGATGAGACACGAAGCAGTTTTTGGGCGGGTGGGTGCGGTGGGTGTGGGCGTGGAAGAGCGATTGTGTAAAGGAGGGTTTATTGGAAGAAGCAATGGAAAATACTTTCAGAAAAAATTTGTTATAATTTTTGTTATCGTCCAACAAATTTTGTTGTTTTGTCTTGTTGTCTTGTTGTTGTGTTTGCTGTTTCGTCGGTTATTGTTCACTGTATCTTTCTCGGTAAATAAACATTGGCGAGAAATTTTTAAAGCCATAGTGATATTAAATAAATCTTAGAAAATGAATTTGATTAATGTCTTGCTTTTGGCGTTGGACGTTTCTACAATGCCAAAAAAATATTTTAAAGGAGAAGCTTAGGCTTCTTTAGGCTAGAACTTCAGAGAAATACGCAAATTCGCTTTTGTCCTCTTCTGCACTTCATATTTAGACAGTCTGGTGTTTTAGAGCCCAGACCGGGGCTTTCTAAGACCGAATCAAGCTCATTGCCAGATCGAAATAAACCTTCACTTCGAGCAAAATCATTCCACACACACCGATGATCGCAGTATATCTGATTTACTCTTCTACCATGACAGGCGAATCTTAAGCGAATTCTTCAATATTTTCAAGGCAATAAATAATTTGATTTCCCTGACCCGAAGTGATGAACATATATCAAAAATTAAACTGCATTTGGGGATCCACGCTTCGTCCATGCAAAATATTATTCTGCCACGAAGTTGTTTTTGACCTAAGGAAAAAAATGAAACAATTTGATTTGTAATTGTTTAAAAGAATGCTGAGAACTTCATACCATAACGGTCTTTCGATGTGTCAACAAATAGTGGCTAAGGTATAACCACCCCTACCTCCAATTTGGGTCTTCGTAGCAGTAAAGTTAGGCAACTTTTTTTCCTCGGATAATGGCAAGATTTCCTTGTCGTTTTTGTGGCGGTTTTTATTTGTTTTATTTCCAATATGAATATCATTTGAGTTTTTGCTCGGTTTTATGTTCACGTCATCATGACGCGCCGTATGATTTTTAATGACTCATTTTTCTAGTTTTTTGCTATTTTTCAGTCTTGCCTTCTTGTCCTTAAAAAATTTGCTTTGACTGTCCACCAAAGTATCCTTTGTCTGTTTACGGTTCTCAGTCCACAGGATCTCCTGCATCTTTTTGAATTATCCTTCCTCTTTTCATCCCCAAGAGTTCGAACATTATTCAACCGTCTCTTCGGTATTCATAACTCGGGAGAGTAAGCCTTTTTACGTACTTCCCGGTTCAAACACTAAATGTGTGTTTAAGTATTTGTGCGTGAGAATGTGTGTGTGCGTGCATGAGAATGTGTGTGTGTGTGTGTGTTAGAATGTGTATATGCGTGCGGGTGAGTGTATGCGTTTAATTGTACATTTTGTCCAGTTTTGTTTTGGGTGTTGTTTTTGACTCTTGTTGGTTGTATTGCGTTGTTGTTATTTGTTATTGTTGTTGCAGTCAAAGAGCCGCTCAAGAGTCAAGAAAGAGTTTCCTGTTAAAGAGTTCACATTGTTGTGGGTCTTCCGCAAAAATAACTTTTTCTTTTAATCCTTTTGTTGGAAGATCCTTTATTGCTATCTACTCTTCCTGTTTTCCTAATGCTTTGCTAGTCTAAACGAGCTTTTAAACGAGCTAATCTCCTTTTTAGAAAAGAGAAGAAGAGAGACAGAGATTGAGAGAGGTAGAGAAAGAGATGTGAGCTGGGCAGATAAAGGAGCATCGAAGCAGGTGTTGGCAACCATTTGGTATTGGCGTGTGATATAAAGTCTTCATAATTAATATTTTCTCAAATTCTAGCTAAAATTAAAATTTAATTTCCATTTGAGTTTTATATGTATTCAATTTGCACCTAATTGCTTTCAGTTTTTAACATATTCTTAAAGCCTTCTTAATATTTTTTAGGATCTAGCTCGTCTTTATTAATTTTATGTCGGTACGTTCGCATTTTACGTCTGTCATACTTGTTTTCTGTGTTTCCCGAAGATCTGCCTATTTGTTGGTTTATCTGTTGGGAAATCATGAGAAGCGACTGAGTAGAGGTTTTGTCATGAAATCTAGCGTCTTAATAGTCTTTATGTTTTCATTCTTTTTAGCTTTATCAAGGGGGAAATTAGGTCGTACATAGTTGGATTCATGGTGGGTTTGTAGGTTGGGTCTGGTTCCTTTTTTAAACGCAGGAAAACGATAATGCAACAAATGTGGTCTGCTCGCAGGTATAAAATATAAATTCATTCTCTTGAATGAAGAGAATTCATATTCTTGTAGGGTATAAAAACTTCGACCAAGTCGAAGTTAGCCTTCTTATTTGTTATTTGTTTGAATTGTGAAAATTTGATAGTGTTCGTCTTTTTCTTTAAATACATAATTTTATATATTTTTTAAAATATAGAATTCTTTTCATTCTACTAAAACTTATTGGAATTTATTATCAAAATATTCCGTGCAATTTTTTCCACACTATTTTTGCGTCGAATGTCGAAACGGATATTGAGATGCGCTCAGTATTTCTTGCGGTTAATTTAATTTACACAAACAAGCAAACCATTCACTTTCATTGTACAGGGTGCTCTGCGTGCAGTACGGTAACGCCTGGTTCGAGGAAGGAATTGTATGAATTTGGATGGGTTTGACTTCTACCCAATATGACTTATCACAGGCGATTATTAAATAACTGTCTGCATGACCCGATTGTCCATGGTTTGCCGATTTATGGTAGAGGGATAAATGTGTATGTTGGCGGGTATGGGAGTGTAAGGAGAGAAGAGGGAAAATGGCTGACTTTTTAGAAGTATTTAAATATTTTGTTTACCTGAACTCTGGTTCCTTAACCGCACGACTCGAAGTGGACCCTTCTCACTAAGTGTTTGTTCGAAAGGGAAATTTTGTCTCTTTCTTTGTCTGTTTATCTCTGTTACACTTCTTCGTTCTATTCATCTGCTTGTTCTTCCACGTTTGGCCTGTCTAAATGTCTCTCTGTGTCTCAATGTCTAAAATAGTTTTCGGAACTTAAAAGCTGCTTAGGATCGGGCTTATAATCGGAGGCGCCACCTTCATCTTTATTTGCCTTTATTTATTATAGAAGAGGATCGCTTTGAAGTGTTCAAAGTTAGTTGTTTAAGTTCGTAGCACTAAAGGAAGCAAGCAAGGACCGGTTATCAAAATGCTTTGAGTTTGGCCAAAAGGATATCAATTTCAGAATAGTCCAAGTTTAAGTTCATGAGAAGACCGATCGGTGAACCTTAAGAGGATAATATTTTATAAAAATATGTTTTTTGGAACTATCTAAGAATATTAAAAGAAGTTTTTTTTTGGAAAATTAAAAAATTGCTGATGAAAATTTTCGCTGCGTTTTGAAGTTGAATTAATTTAAACTTGAGCAAAAAATTAATTTCATTAATTTTTTATAAATTGAATACCAGAAAATGAAGTTATGAAATTAATTCCGTCTCTTCGTCTCGGATCCAATGTTTTCCCTGGCAGGACGATTTTTCTGAAGGAAGTATTCGTTATATACAGATTGCCCTTGAGACCATTCCATTGTCTCGCTTTCTTACGAATCACTATCTCTTAACGCAGTCATTACTAAATTTTGAAGAGTGAATCACGCAAACAATTTGAAAGGCGCTTGAAGCGTGATAAATTTTAATTAAGACTGTTTCGCAGATTTAAAATATTTTATGGTTATCACTACAACTGTCCTAAATACCCTAAGTGAATTGTATGCATTACAGCGATTTCACACACTCACTTACACACACACACGCACCTAAACCTTTTCCGTAAGGGTGCTTTCATTCGACGGGAACACCCATTTTGCAGCGTGAAAGCCAAATTCTTACCATTAGAGATCATAAAAAATGCTATCATTCCAGAGATTTACTTCACGTCATCGACATGGGCGAAGTCCTATAAGCGTTGCGGTGAAGGGTGTGGTACATGCGTGTTTCGGAATAGTTTGAATTGCCTCGTGAAATGAAAAAAAACAACCAAAACAAATAGAGAAGGGAGGACAAAATTAGAGTGAAAAGGGAAAAAAGTTTATTTTCATATATTGCATTTTGATTGATCTGCTACTGGACGTCGATATATTCTCCACGATTTGTTATGGAGAGTTGAAAAGAAAATATTTACGAGGAAATTAATTTTGAGTAGTTTGTTTATAAGATGATTAAAAGAAGATGAATTTTTTATTAAAGTTAAAGCTTTTAAATTAAACGAAGTTCTGAGAGAAGTTTTTGAAAATTTTTTTAAAAGACGGAGACATTTTATAAGAACGTATTAGACGTTGTCTTAACAATATATCACTAAATTGTGACGGAAACATTTTACAAGACACAACTGACTTTCATTACCTGATGGTTTTTCTATGACATCCAGTTACAAAGGTTTGTTTAGATGAATATGCGATGGATACAAGAAATGAAAAATTGATTCCGTTTAAGGGCTTGATATATTTTCTGGTTAATAAATAAGAGGATATAAACCTTACGATTATTGTCATCACTAACGCTTGTTTATCAATATCACCACGGTGAAGAAGAAGAATAAAAATTTGTGAGTGCTGGGATATTAATTTCAATTTATGCTTGTTATTAAAAATCAAGTTAAACAATTAAGAACTTTTCTCTGGCGGTCACGTTCTTTTTTGCGCACAAAAATGTTTGCCTTAAGTGCAAACATTTTTAAAAAATTCTCGTTAAAAATCCTTTTAAGCTCTTGGAAGAGCTAATTTTGATTCTTAATGAGATTTTTTTGGTCTTGCACTGAGTTGTCTAATAATTAATTAAAATTAAAAAGAGCAGAAGAATTAACGAATGAATGAATAAAAGATAAAAAATATAAACATATTAAAAAAGTTCCGGTAGTATTCACTTTTATTGTCTTTTGTTCTGTTTTTTGTGAAGGGTTGAAGGTCATCGGTGAAGGGTCCACCATGGGTGGGAGGGTGAGAGTGAATTCAAGCAGTGACGAATTAAAAAAACCCAAAGAAAACCAAAAATGCTTATTTAATTTTCGTAAAAGAGCAAACAGGATCAACAGAAGAGAAGAAGAGGTAGTGTCGAAAGAGAGCAACTGAATTGTAACTTTTGCAACCCTGAAGTCATTAAGAGCGTAGCGTTAAGTGCCAAAGTATGCATTACCCTACATCAAGTACGGTATTCTCGTTGTGTGCGGCAGCGAGTGGTGCCAGTGTTTTATTTACAAACGTTAGATGGAGCCAGAGTGGCGGAAATGAAACTGACTGCATTTGGATGAAGCCTTACTTCACCCATCGTCCTGACGTCCCTTAGTCCTGGAGCGACCGACTCTTTGGTTGCATCCTTTTTATATCGTTTTTATTTTAAATTGTTTTTGTTGTAAATACAAATTGGTTGCCGTTATTGTGGTTGCTTATAATTTTTTATGGAGATTTCTTCTATTTCTTTCATTCCTTGTTCTCCCTTTTGTCTCTCTATATATTTTTTAATTATAATAAGTTTCGTTCTTTGTTTTTAAGGACGTTTACTCGTAATGAAATTCTTGCTCTGATAATCGCTGTAATGTAAATTTAATGAGCTTCTCTTTAAAGAACAGATCCGTAGTGTTATTATCGTTGCTTTTGTTGTTGTTGTAGTTGTGCTATTTTGTATGAAAATCTGTTAACAATGAGAAGAGAGAAAGTTCTATTGAAAAAATCTACTAAAATGGCGTTGAATAACAGAAATAACAAAAACACGTTTCATCTCAAGGCCATTCCGTTATAAATTTTCTCTTTCTATTTTTGCGTAGATTTCTATGAAATGTCAAAACGTCGTGTCATAGCATATTGAGAGCAATTTTTAAAGAATAATAAAGGTTGAATTTATTTTGTATTTAGAATTATCTGTTGGTGGTGATGCTGAGAGGCGTAATTACTAACGTGGTTTATTTACAATAAAATAACATTACAATTTATTTCGCTTTGCAAAAATGGTGACGCCATTTTCTATTGCAATCATTTTGTCAAGTAAAATTGTTATTATAACTGACCTTACGTTAAAAAATATGGCTGACCTTGGTAATATTGCCTTCATATCGGCCGACTACAAACTTAAAATTATTGCGATGGAAAATTGCTAGTTTTTGTTTCACTTACAAAAATACTTTTGAATTGCGAGAAATTGTTTGCAGGAAATTAATAACCAGTTAACATACTTTTAGATTCATAGCCATAGCTCTATTGCATTCCTAAAGGCTTTGGCTAGGGTGTTTCTGCGTAGATAGGCTGTATCATAGGTCGTACTCTCTTTAACTGTAGCATAGGCCGTAAGACTTAATGAGAGCAGATGAGATGATTCCTTTACTTCAAATACTGAAATAGTACCCTTCCCTTTAGATGCTATAAGAAATAAATATAAAAAATAAGCACCACATCAAAATGATGGATTGTCAATATTTCAATCATTCATTTATGTGTGTGTATATGTGCGTACTTATAAAATAATTTTTGTAGCAGAGCTATTTGAATATTAGGGTGTTATAAGGCTAATAATAAAATTATTTTAGCCGTAAAAGTATTCCGATAATTTGGGGTTTTATCACTCGAAGGCACACGCTAAGATTGTTAATCTGTTGACATAATAAAAGAATAACCATCACCGCCTTCATCGCAGTCGTCGTTATTATCGTCATCAACAAATAAGTATCAGTTACAGTGCAATTAATTACAGTCTTCATTACACTCAAACAAAAACTTTCGCGCTCAATCTAATTGCGTCGTTGTTGAATTTCTTGTTGTTTTCGTTGTTGTAGCCATTGATACCATCTATATTTGGGTTGTTGTTGATTTTGTTGTTAGATGTTAACACACGTTAATAAACAAGGGCGAGCACACCTACCTCTGTCTCGCCACCGATAAGAGTTTTTTTGTTCGTTCATTTGACTTAGCAGAAGGTGGTCGTATTAAGTGTTAGTACGTGAGTATGTTTATTTAAGAGCACGCGTGACATGAAAGCTTCATCAACGAGGTGTGCAAAAGGCTGACGACGCTTGCAGAACCACAAACTTGTGGTTTTGTGTTCACCCACAGAGGAATCGGTCTTATGACTTTTGAAGGACTCATTGAAGGATTCATTGGAGGAGGTTTCGATCACTGCAGGTGAAACATTTTATATAGTTTTCCTTATAAATATGTATATCTTAAATTAAAGTTATTACAGAATAATTTTGTTTGAAATTTTGGATAGTTTCGAATGATCAAACGGGTAAAAACCCACACTTTGTCTTGATTGAAGATAAAATACTTTGCACCCGTAACATAAATTTAAGGGTTAGTTGTAATAACCAATGCACTTAACACTTAACTTAATTTTAAGTTAATTAAAATTATTTCGAACTGAGAAACTAAAATTTGTAATTATTGTAATTTTTCTTAAAATGTCATTAATATCGCAAAAAAGTGTATTTATTAAAATTAATATGAATAAATTACTTTGCCTATTACCGAATTCGAGAAATTTTTATGAGGCATACCTGAATTGAAATTTAAAACTAGATGGAACCATTTTAACCATGATAGACAGAGAGGGATGGTGGTGGGCTACTAAGCGGGAGAAAGAGAAATAGAAGAAGAATTGAACAAATATCGTCATAAAATCACAAAAAAAAATCGACAACAAAAAAAACGAAAACTATTCGCGACGATATAGCGCACTTACAGCTCTTTATACAATTTTCCAAAGGTTTGAATTTTTGCGGTTTTAAAATTTTTGGTTATGTGTTTTATTCTATTCGTCACTAAAGGCCTTTTACACTATTCGTCACGTCCTTGAATGCACAATTAAATTGCATTGTTACCGACGATGCGATTTAAAGGACCCGATGCATCGCCGCGACAACATTTTGCCATTTTATAATTCAGCTCACTCAATCCCGACACGAAAACTAAACACAAACAAATAAAGAATGACTGAATGAAAAACGTTTTTGGCTTCCTTTGAGTTTTTTCATCGTCGACAAAAAAATAACCGCCGCTAGCAATGCGTGAAACCAAACAAATAATACTTGGAAAAATATATATTTTTTAAAAATCTTCTAAACATTTCCGTTTTCCTCGTCACCAACTCTCGTCTCTTCGATCAGTCTTTCATTGTCGAATCAAACCGTATCAAAATGATGGTTATCGGGACAAGAAAAGGCTGGTGTTATTTTTATGAGGCTTCCTTTAGTTGGCTTGCACAATGAGCTCGGTTTCTCTTTAAGAACTCAGAGAAGAAGGAAATTCTTATGAAAACAGAATCGGAAATATGAAAACAAAGCTTTGTGATAATAAAGAAATGGCGAAATAAAAAACAGGAAAAATAAAGGAAAAAAGGCCGAAAAAGAAATCGACGTCGAACGGAAACAAGAAAACTTTGTTATTCAAGTGAAAATCCTTCCGTCTTGAGGACAATTTGAACAAACAAAGAAGCAAACAAATGTAGAAAAGGACAAATGTTCGCTTCTACGGCACGACCAAGCCGCCGATTTGTGCAAGACAATGCGGCGAAATAGGAACTCTATCAAAGAGAAGGGAAGAAGAACAAGCCGAAGAAGGGGGTGAAGTAATGCGGGTGAAGGTCGGAACGGTGTGAGAATTGAAAAAGTCGTTTGGAAATTTAAAGGCTGTCGGCTCAAAGCTGTCGATGTCTTTTAGACGTTTTTTATCGTTACCAATCCTTGTTATTTACCATCACCCACTTCAAGGGCACCACACCCAATATATCCTTTTAGCCTTCATTTCAGCGCGCGCACAAACACACAACAATTTTATTATAATAATGCTGTTAGTGGTTGTTAGTGTATTTACGTTCTTATTTCTTTCCCTTTCCCACTTTATTAGTTTGTGGACTGCGCACGGTGGTTACGGAACAGAATCAATCGGACGAAAATTTAATTCTCCAACGGACGAGAATTTTTGTAATGTGAAAGTAAATTTTCTTTGAGATTTTTGTGAAAATAATTATAATTATAATTTAATTTCAGAACCTTTTTAAATGCTTCTATTAAACAAGAATTTTTAACTACTATATAATTTTATATGAATTATATATAACTCTTTCAAAATATATATAATTTTTTCCATATCTCTTACGTTCCAGCCGAAGATTATTACAAAACATAAAACAGAAATCTAAATTCATAGAAATGGTGGAGATATTTAGTTTCAACGCAACCAAAGATTGATAGATTGGTAGATTGATGGATTGATAGATTGATAGATTGATAGATTGATAGATTGATAGATTGATAGATTGATAGATTGATAGATTGATAGATTGATAGATTGATAGATTGATAGATTGATAGATTGATAGATTGTTAGATTGATAGATTGATAGATTGATAGATTGATAGATTGATTGATTGATAGATTGATAGATTGATAGATTGATAGATTGATAGATTGATAGATTGATAGATTGATAGATTGATAGATTGATAGATTGATAGATTAATAGATTGATAGATTGGTAGATTGATAGATTGATAGATTGGTAGATTGATAGATTTATAGATTGATAGATTGATAGATTGATAGATTGATAGATTGATAGATTGATAGATTGATAGATTGATAGATTGATAGATTGATAGATTGATAGATTGATAGATTGATAGATTGATAGATTGATAGATTGATAGATTGATAGATTGATAGATCGATAGATTGATGTAGATTCACTTCAAAGAAGCCAGAGGATTAATTCAATTTCCGACCTTATTAGGATCCTAAAACCTTTCCTTTTAGGAAAAATACATTTTCTGAATCAATATCTTTTTCCGCACATAGTCTTGCGACTCGATGGATTAATTCAAGGCGTGTCAGATCCCCTCAGAACAGAACAACACATTTTTTGCTTAAACTTAAGGAAGCAATTACTTAAGACTATAAGACTAAAAAAACGGCGAATAAAAATAGCGAATGGAGCTAAACACATGGAGACTTAGATATATCGACGTTGGGGGGATATTTCAGAATATTTCCTTGATTTCAAAAATTCCTTAAAAATTCTCGTCTGTTGAAGGTTTACAAATTTTTTTCTTCTAGACCACTGTGCCTTGTGTCCGTCGCAGTATTTCTTTCTAAAATGTCCTTGGTATGCTTGTATTAACTCTTCATTCTATATCTTCTTCTTTTCCCTCTTTTTCCATCTTACTCACACGACGGTCGACGGCTTCGCGTCGGCGGCAACGGAAGATAAAATTTATACTGGACCATAAATTTTATTCCAATTTTCCGGCATCACTAACTTCCGGCTTAAGTTGCTAGCTGTTCGATGCTTTAAAAATGGCTGCTCTCGCTTAGTTTGCGCTCTGCCAATTCTTTTTAACAAGTAGTTGCTTTTGTAGTTGAAATTGATGGCATGCAAGACGTCTTCTTTAACAACTCTTCCTTTATCAAATACTTTTTCCTTCATCAACCTCCTCTTGTTCTTCTTTTATTTTCTTAATAATAATTTTAGTATATTTTTAATATTAATTTTGCTTTCCAGTTTCCACTTAGTGAAATAAAAAAAACTTAATTGAAATTGAAAAGGTTTGAACAAACAAATGTACTGAACAACAAACAAACATTTGAATCATCTAGTAAGAATATTTTCGGTTTAGAAGTGAATGAAATGTGGCTAAAAGCGGCTAAAATTGAAAAAAGTATGAAAGAATCCTTAAGGATCGATCCAATCGAAAAAAATGACAATTAGGGATAGAAAAATACGAGCCTGTCATCGAATTTCAAGTAGGCAGGAACTAAATTCTGAGAAGGATATAAATTAAAAGATTATCCGAATGTTTAAGGAATGAATAAATACTAATTAAATAGACAAAATTATCACCTCATTTACGCGGCTTAAAGCGGTTAAACCGATAACGCTCGTGCAGTAAAGTCTAATAAATTTAAAGTCTAATAAATAAATACTGCTTAACAAAAAGGCTGCCCTTGGGCACCCTTCACCTTAAATCGTTGAGTGACCAATTGTTCGAACTCTCCAAAGTTAACTAACTCTAAACTTATTGAAAAAAATCAATTACGATAACGTTTTGTTATTTTTTTAAGCAAATAATATTTAGCTTATTTTCAGTCAACGTTATCGCCATCATCATCACCGTAATCGTTATAGTCATTGAATAATCGTTATGGTCATTCATTTCCTCGCTTCGGGTGAGTTCATGGATGACCCATTTTGCGGGGGAGGGTGGGATTTGGACGTCTGACAGTCTTATTCTTATTTAACCAAGAAAGCTGTCACTTATGCATGTTGTTTGTTATTATGTTATTGTGTTGTCACAATCAGCGTCAGTGGCGGCAACAAGTTCGACCAACTTTCATTTAAAATTGTAAAGCAAACAGACCGTGTTTCTTAGAATATACTAATTTACTTTTTAATGAGATGGAAGGGAAAACTAAACACAATCAACAATAAGAAACAAATAACCGAAATACGGACGCAATTCTATGAACTTCGAGAAGTCAAGCGCGTAACAGGACAATCGAGTGGATTGTGCTTTGTGTAGGGTTGCCATCACTACAGAAATTATAAACTGTGAAAAATCTTCTTAATATTAAAAATTGAGAGGCATTTTATTCATTCGTCCTTCAATCTAATCGCTCTAATTTAAAAAGAGAATTATTAGATATAATTTTAATTATCCTAGTTAATTAAGTTAGTTAAGCGAAAAACCAAATACAAACCATGTGCAAACCAATGTCGCACAATTTTCAAGTTATTTATGAAAATTTTTTAATATCAATAAATTTATGTTTCTTATGATCTGCGACAGAAATATTTAGGATATTTTCGATATTTTCGGAAAATATAAAGAAATTCTTAAATCGCATACTTTAGTGCCTTTTTGAAACGCATTATTTAGCTAGAAAGATGGTAGACTCAGATTTAACTTCTTACTTCGAACAGAAGTCTTCTGTAATAGAAGAGATAACTAAAAATATGAAATGCATTTGAAAAAAGTGGGTAACTGATATTGTTTCAGTTAGCCACTTTAGGATTCCTAACTGATATTGTTTCATTTTTTGAATAAAAATGTTTGCATTTATAAAATGGAATAAATAAAATGTTTGGCAACTTTTACCATCTCGTGATTCTTCATATTTTTATATATGTTAGTCTGGCAACATCGACCAGAGTTTAATTTCAGTACTTTTTTGCTAATTGATTTTTCAATTCTTTCCACTTATCGTTCCACCTTTCAGTCCTTAGCGCATTTTATTTAAATTTGGAAGGATTTTAGTGTTTCTTAATTATTTGACAAACTGTTTGACAGAACGTGATATTATTTTTATTAAATGCTGCCGCGAAATGAAAGCTTAAATTTAATTAATTGTGGAAAACAGAGGACTAAGTGGGCGAAATAATGGCATTGGTGACAACTTCCAAACGTAACTGTTAACGGTTGTCACTTTTCTCACGGTTCACCAAACTCCATCGTACCGGAATCACGGTATCGCGGAATCATTTAATGAACTCGGTTTTGGCTGTTGGAGGCAGCGGCATTAAATTAAGAAATTGGATTTTGGCTGCGGCAAAGCGACGCGCAATAGTAACAATAAATCTTGAACGGCGAGTGATGGCAACTCACTCCCCCTTTCATCAACGATGTGGCGCGACGCTAATGGGAGCAACGTTGGGGAGTTTATACTGATGCAATAAGTGTGAAGAAATTTGGGTCTGGGGTCGATTAAAAAGTTTAATCTTATTCTAAAGTAGAAAGAAAAGAAAAGAAAACAGGAAATAATTATATTTAAGCCAATTAATGATCGTTAAGGAGCCAAAGGAGAATACCGGATACGGCGGTGGAGATGATAAGAATTAGTTTTGATTGATATTATCGTTATTGGATTATTATTAATTGCGTCCGATTATAATTTGAGGCTATTACATGTTCTCATTATTCCTTTATTACTTATCTATTTCCCTACCACCCTTCCCCGCCCCCTCCCTTTTCGTTAACCCATTAATGGTTTGTGGGATGTTAAGTCGAGTTTTTTAACTTATCCATAGATTAAATTTTGCTTCAGGATATACGAAAGACCATAAAAAACCTTCAAGTCATGAAAGATCTGTCCAAGCCCCCTGTAAAAACCCGAATCCCCCCCTCTAATGCCCTTTGAGAGGTTATTATTACAAAAAAACTATTTTAAAAGGGTTGATCAACAATTTCCCGCACCTTTTTAGGTTTTTCTCAATAAGTGTTAAATGCTTAGTTTTAGTTAACTGCTAAGTATTTAGTTTGTTATAAATGCTTGGACTCTATTTAATTGAAATGAACAAATGAATGAAATAAATATATAAAGGCATTTTTATTAGTTTGGTGTTAATACTTTTGGAATAAATTTCTACCGAACGTTTATGGTTTGAATTGAAATTTCATAACTACTCTAGTGTTTTTGGTAACGATACTGGAAATGAGGCATAATTCAGACGCGTCATTTGAAAATGTATAAAATTCCGGGTATTTATTGTTATGACTGTATTTCATTGTCGGTATCCCTTAAAATGAATTACTTCATTTATAATATTTATTTCGTTTGCCTTCGAGTTTATATTCGTTTCTAAGCATTGCCATGCTTGATGAAGTCCTTTCAAGAATTTTAATAATGTTATCCTTACATCTCGTCTGCCCCTCTTCTCCTCACCACGGAAGCTACAATTCTCAACTTCATCGTTTTTCTAGTGTCGCCCGCTCGTTATTTTTATTTTAATTATGAAGCAACGAAAATAAATGTAACTGTCCGGCTGTCGTATAGGTACGAATGGCGAAGCAACAACAACGACCAACAACAACACCAGCCACAACAACATTCGCAAGAAAAAAGCAGAGTATTAAAAATGATCGACCCCATCAAAGTGAAAAACGGCCAGACGGAACGGACTAACGGTGTGAGAAAATTGTCAGCTGATGGCAACCCTGACAGTTGACAGCCAGCGAGCCATACGCGACTGTAAAATATCGAGGTCATTGTAAATAGACACGGACAAGTGTAGTAGACGGTGATGGCAATGGCGATGATGAAGGTTGATGTTCGCGGTGGGAGTGGTATCGGTGTGGGTGGTTGTGGCGGTGATAGTGATGGTGATGGTGAAAGAAACATATGTTGGTTGAAGAGGAGAAATGCTGCGCTTATTAGGCTATTAATTTTAAGTGGGTGGAAGAGGAAGAGTTTAATAACGTGTGGTAAGGGCAAACGAATGTGATTTTCTTGAGAAGGTTTGGGTTTGTGATAAAAAAACAGGAGGTGCGGCGATAAAATTTAGATTCTTTTTCATAATTAGTTCTGCAAAGAATGATTGTACAGTGAGGTGAAATGTAAATTCAAGGTAATTGCCATGAAGGGGATATTTATACCCCCCTACCGACTTTTTCCACGTGGGCTAATTCATGAAATGTTTTACTAAATCTTTGGAGATCTTGTTCTTTTTTAATTCATTTAACCAAATTTTATACTTAATTCTTTTAACTTTTACGGACTCGACTGTACTTTGGTTTAGTTTGGTTTTTCATTGAAGAAAGTGCTAGAATAATAATTTAATTTAACCGTCTTATAATTGATGACAGATGTCATCAATTATCACAGAACAAACTTCTGGAAAGTAAGGATACATGCTAGTAAGGATCACTTACCGTTACCGAGTACAGTTATTTAGTCGATTTATTTGAATTAGAAGTCACGAATTAGAAGACTGAAATTCGCAGCAATTGAAGAAAGTTAAAATTCTACAAATTGTTTCGTCGAAACAAAAACGATATAAATACATTCCAATTAAATTATGGTTTAAAATCATTCGCACGCATCTAAAACAAACAGCAATTTTATGACAATCACACTCAAGACTATCGATAATAATCTCTTTCAAATGTCACCAACACGAGCTCATCGATATTTGTTCAATAATTTCAAAGATTTATTGATGACTTTATTGAGGATTGAGTGTGAACAATAAAGAGCAACAACAACAACAACAGTAGCTGCAACACCTTCGACAACAATCATTGCTGTTACAACAAAAACGAACACGTAGAAGAGAAATGAGCGACAATGGAACAACAAGAAGAAGAACAAAAGCAGCGGTAGCAATGGAAGCAATGGAAACAACAAAAACAGTTTCATCAACAACAGGGTAAGTAGAAGAAGCATAACTATATTCATACCTCTTAATTGCTTCAAATCGATTGTTCATTCTAATCGTAATTTTCTGATTATGAATTTGGACAGTGGGCTAAAAAAATTAAACTAAATATTTAGAAACAATTATGAAAAATAATTATTATTAATTTTATTTTTTTAAGAAAAACTGTTTTTCGTAAATTGCAAAATTTCATTATTGTCGGTTTGATTGTTGTTAATTAAAGAAAGATGGAAAAATGAGGAAAATTTTAAAATTGTTTATTAATTTTTCATTAAAATGAATCCAAGCGAAAACCGTTTTGTAATTGTTCATTGAAGTAAACTGATAAAATTCAGTGATATTTCGCTAATAATCAATAATGATTTAACATCCTTTTGGGTTTGTAATCCATGCGCATAAACCAATAAAAAAGTAGCAGCAGAAGAAAGAGAAGAAGATATATGCAGAGAACAAGATTTTCTTGTAGAAGACCAATGTTTGACACTTGAAAATTATTTCAACCATAGTAATGGCCATAAAGCCATAAAACGCATTCGAATGTTTCCCAAACGAAGAAGGATAGGCAGAGGCAGGGGGGGCAATGTAGGGTGCTACATTATGTAATCCCTGTAGGAAAGTTGTAACAAAAAAGGAATAGATTACGTAGCGTAGATCATAATCCAGTCAAGCGTATTATATTGTGATGATGTTTTGCTAAAGGTTATTTGTAAATTAGAGGTTTAGGTTAAGTCTAGAAAAACTCTCAAGTGTTTAGAAATGTGAATGCTAATTAAACGCCCTCTACGGTTAAATGTTCGGAGTCTCGAATAGATCCCTGCCAGGGTGGAATCAGATGAATACTTGTTAACAAACTTTCTTATAGGGCATGCCTGAGTGCGTGCTACGCATATATATGTGTGTATGTACGCATATTTGTGTGCGCGTGTATGTGTGTGTGCCTGTTCGTTGTACCTTACTTCATTATTCATTTGTTGATCAAGTGTAAAAGCCAAAGTCAAAATCGAATCTGAATCAGACTTCACCACGAAAACGAAATACATTCCGTCTCTTCCTTCTTCCTTCATTTCCATCCTCTACCTCGTTCACTATCTGTCACTATCTGCAGATCCATTCATCTCGAAAGACCTCTTTCTTCCACCGCCCTCTGCTTCATGGACTTCCACCTCTCCTTCTCTCTTTCACCTTCTTGTTCTTCAACTTGTTCTTGTTCTTCTCGCCGGTAAACTCTGTTAGAAATTTGTGAAATGTAAATGCCTTTCTGCGAAAATGGAAAAAGGCGAATTGTTGGGTTCGAATTGAAAATCATCAGACAGCGTGAGGTGATTATAAATGCGTTTGTGAGATTGCAATTCGCATAGTAAGAACTCTACATGCCCCACAAACACACATACGAACACACACGAACACATGTGAATATACACACACATTCGTTTTGCTGTCATTGTCGAGACCCCCCTCCGGACCCACTTGCTTCCGTTGCGATGCATTCGATGATAGAAAATTCTATTAAACACGTTCTGCGTCGAAATGAAGTCCTCAGAAACCTCAGAAGCCATGCAGCGCGACGTGTCGTCATGTATTCGATTATGTCTTTCTGCGGCGGGCAAAAAAAAAACTCAGACCGTATTATCAATAATTGCCAAACTGATATTGATTACAATTTATTGAAAATATTTGTAATTAATATTACTAAAATTATTCCAAAAAACGTGAAAATAAAAAGTAAAAATTGAATTGGGTTTCTTTGGAATTTTTGCGGAAGAAAAACAATAAGATAAAAAAACATGAAGAAATTAAGCGTTTTTAGATTTCCATCGCGCAAACCAACTACCGGAGATCGATGACAAGAACGCGAAATATGTTAAGGGACGGAATATCAGAAAACTTTAATATTTTTTATTAAGACTCATTATTTTCAATCAAAATATCGACAGTTTTCTATGTCGTTTCTCTTAAGTTTCCAGTAATATTTTGCCAGTTTAATCCTCGACCATTTCATGGAATCATGCCCGATTTAATAATATCATGCGAGGAATTAAAAACAATATATATGAAAATCTTGTAACAACCAAATTTTGTCTGAATCTGTGGATTTTTAATTAAAAACCTATCAATAAAAGAAAATGTCATCAATTTTATTCGGACTTTTTCATCATACGCCGCGTTGAATGCATTCTACCCAGAAAAATTATCGGATTCAGCGGAATGGACTGGAACGGGCCGAATCAATTGACAGAATTTCGTTTTGCATTGAACGAGTCGCTCTTAGAAAAAAAACAACAACGAGGCCAAAATAAATATAGCAAAGGAAACACAAAACAAAAAGCATCAACAAAAACATTGTATTTGAAAATTAATTTAGTTTGAAAAATGTTTGAATGGATCGCAAACAATAGACAGAAAAATCATATCGGAGTCAACGTGAAAATCGAAAGCGGTTTTTGTACGAAATTCATACATTCATTTAATTCATTAAAAATGTTTAAATGGAAAAAACCGCGTAACAAATGAATCTAATCAATTTCGTATCCCTACCAGGACAGACCCGAATTTTAATATTTAATTTCATTTTTCATTTAAAATTTTTAGAACTCTTGGAAAACTAATCCTTGCTTTGTAACTCCATAACTCAATTTTCCATTTTCCATTCGCAGGATGTCAAAAAATGCCTTGACAACTTTATCCTTTTGACTGGCATTTCTGACTGCTTGTCGTTTTTTTTGTTGCTTTTCTCGGCTCAACTCGATCTCGATGAGTTTGGATGATACTCGTATCTCTAAAATCTGCAGTCAGTCTCACCGCATTGAGTTGAGTGGGTGGATATATTCCATCTGTCCTTTTTTGAGTCGTGATTTCTCGCATCCCGTACGTTCGTTCTTCATTGAAACACAAAACTTCATTAAAACATCCGGCGCTTCTGTTTCTGGTTATTCCGCTTGCTGCGTTTTGTAAATTTGATGATTTTCATTCGCATAATATTTGCATTAAAATATCCTGAGCCACTTTTTCCAACCAACAACATACCAACAAAACAAGCAGCCAAGCAACAGACAAATCGGCCAACCAAGCCATTCGATCCAACCAACCAACCAATCCATCTACCGACTTGCTACTGGAGAGGATGTATTGTTCATTGTATTGTACGTAGTGTCGTGTCTGCTTTATTCATTATTCGTCTGTTGAACGTGGGTCGTTGTTGTTTTAATTAGAAAACTTATCGAAATTCAAAAATAGAATAAGAAACTAAAAACAGAAAAAAACTTGCTCGTACTCATGGTGCTGATGCTGCTGCTTCTGAGGCTGCTTCTGCTGCTTTTGCCATCTTCCGGTTCTTTACGATGCAAATTGAAAATTTTGACCAGTTAAAAAATACGTTCCATTAATGTCTTTGAAATCGGGTTAGGAATTGATCATTACGATAGTTGAAGAAACTTAAAATCAAAATATCGAAGCCTGATCCCTTACGCAGTTCTCTTCCAACCAAGTCAATTTTCCAAGAAAGATTTTCAGCAGGATCTTTCGTCAAATAGAAACTCTTGTATATTTCGGAATTTCGTCAAGTCGTTTGGAATTCATTAAAAAAGTAGTTTTCCTTTTCATTCCTAAATCGATTCTTATTTTCCGAATTTCAATCAAGACAAGCCTTTATTGATGGAAGTATCGTTACCTCGCTTAGTTCTGCTTTATGATTATTTTAAAATTCTGAATTTGAAATCGGTTACATCCAAGGCCATGATTGGGTCGTAGTATTAGCTTCTTTATAAGAAATTTTATAAAAAGTGTTTTAATTGAGGAATAAAAACATTTTCCTTTGAAGGAATTGAAACATTTTTAAACGAATAAAACTAATACGCTGTGCCTTTTTTCAATGACGAAATTTCTTCAAGAGAGTTACTTACTTAATTCTTGTTGATGGTTTTGTATTTATTGTTGTTGTTGTTTTATTTCTGTCTTCTGCAACGGAGAGCTTAAAGAATTGTGTAAATATTTTCACGCTTTTGGTTGGCATTGTCGCCGCCGCTAAGCCATGCGGATTAAATGAAGTGAATTACGATAACTCACTTGCACACACTGTCCGTTATACGTACGCATCCTTGCATGGGAGCATACGCGCACACACACAGGCATGCACACATGCGCATCCACTCAGGCATATAAATTTGACGAGCTATTTTATTGGGAAATTAAAAGACTTGCGTATCACGAAGATGGAAGGAATTAAATTTCGTTTGCGCTAAACACAAATAAACCTCTCTTCGGAATCAATTATTTGAAAAATTTAACAACTCGGTGAATTAAACGAAACCAACACCAACATGTAAGCACCTTCACTTACTTATACACACAAGCAGACATAAATGTAATTTACGCTTATACAACTGTCGCCAATGGCATTTTACCCGGATAGAAGGAGCAGCTGGAAGGCCGTTGTGGATTGCATCATGATCAAGAATTTCATCGATTCGAACATTTCGAACGGTTCGAAAATTCAAGCAGTCCAGAGTAAAGTAATGATGAAATGAACGAGTGAAGGAATGCATCAAGTACCTCCATTTGCGACTGACAACAACTTCATTGTCCGTTACGAAATTACAGCTCAATCCGGTACGCAATCGGAGATCTTGCAGGGTTATTTGAAACGCAAAACTGGAGATCCCTACCCGAAAAGTTTATACGTAACCACCCTTTTCTAGTTTGGAATTTAAAAATTAAAATTTTAATAAAAAGAAAATTTAAATGCGAAAAATAATCGCTTTTGAGTTCTACAAGTTCATGCAAAATTTATCTTTGCAATAGTTTAAAGATATTTCAGATAATCAAAAAAGGCAATCATATGGATGGTTCCCTCGACGGGGATAATTTTTTTTCTAACAGAAACATAAGGATTAAACTAATGAACGATTTCCCGTGAGGTCATCGTTACAAATTCTCACACATCCAAAGAGTCTTCAAAACGCGGTGACAAAAAAGCGATGAAATTGCTTTGAGTGGTGTAGTCATTGTGTTGTGGTTGTGTGTGAATTGCATGTGTATGTATGTGTGCTTGTTATTGGCGCCACTGCATTAAAAGTGTGAATAAATCGAAATTCACTGGGTGGCCACAACAATTTCTACTTGTTCTCTTTCTCTGCAATTTTATTGCTTAATTTTTCTTTCTGCGTTCTTCTTGCTTCTCCGTTTCCTTTCCCCTCCAATTCCCCATTGTCATCCTCTTCACACGATTATCATAATTGCTGTTTATCGAAATCTTCACGACAATAACTTCACGTCTGGCAACCTCTCACATTCCCACACGATCGTCATCTTCTGTCGAATTTAAATTTTCTCAAATAACTTCGACTCATTTCAATGCATTTTGTTACCTTCGGAATGTGGTTGAAAAATGTTCATTAAGAGAGGAGAAGGCTTGAAGGGTAGATACGCTAGAAGAAGTTTTTCTTATAATTTTTTCTCATTTCTGATGTCCGTGTGGCTTCCCCTATAAATATATTTCGGCTTATATAATTACTAAATAAATAAATTTTCAAATTTTTGAAATACATTTGGAAAATTAATAAATGTTTTCATTATCAAAACCAATCTGTATAAAATTTTGAAATAAAATGCAGCAATTCATTTTCAAAATTGAGTAAAACTTCTTATTGCAAAAAAACCAACAATCGAGCTAAAGAGAATTTGAGAGAAAAGAGAGGAGTATTGATTGTGGTGTCCCAAGAGCGAAACCAAAGATGCAAAGGGGCTAAAGTTATAAAGGTTAACTATAATTGACATCAGTTCGATTTTAAACTCAAATAAAAATTCATTTATTTTCTTTCAAACATTAATCAACAAACAGATAGATAGATTCAATCCATGTAAACAAAAAACGTCATTACTTAGAAGGCCGAAATATCTTTACGAATTTTCTTCTATGACTTATTATCGTATAAAATCATATTTAATTTATTTAAATTGATTTCGCGTTTTTGTTTTTATTTCCCCCTCTTCTTCTTCTCATTCTTCCTCTTTCGCCACGTCTTCTTTTTTCTGTTAATTTCTCTTTGACTGTCAACAAAGTCATTTGATAAAATTAAATTGTCGCTTAAAATGTGCGAATAAAATAATGTCGTCAGCGTCAATTTGGTTAATGAAAAAAAGCGTTAGGGATTGAATGGAATGGAATGTCGGGGAAAAGTAACGTCAATGAAATATTCCGCCAGCTTTAAGGCCTGATTAGTCGTACGTTTTCTTAATTGTTTACCTTTTCGAAATTGTTCGGGTTGCAGGGGGTTCAATTGATTATGATGTTGCCGGTCTCGTCGAACCATGTTCGAAAGTGGGAATTTTGTGGGCATTTTTTTGATGAATTTTATATGTCCTTACAATATGTTCTTACAATCATTTGTAAATTCCAAAAAAAAGTAAATGGATTACCAAAGTGATTTAGAGATCTTAAATATAATTAGACTCTACTATGAATGGAAGAATTCGAGGCAAATTAGGCGTTGGCGTGTTCGTCCTATAAGCAGAGACCGAGTGAGACATGGTTACTTCAGAAAAGTTTTCATGAGTATAAAAAATGTGGATGAAGGCCAATTTTTTATACACACAAGAATGACTCGTCCTATTTATGATTTGCTGTTCAATTTGGTCGGCCTCCATTTAAAAAAGCCACTACAAATCATAGGTGCCGAAGAACGACTGTCAATCACTCTTTTGTAAGTTAAAAAATAATTTTTCAGATGGAATTTTTAAGTATACTTTTCTTTAGGTATCTTGCTCACGGAGAGTCTTTCCAAAGAATTGCTTGGAAGAACAAAATTGGGAAAACGACAGCTCGCAATATAATTATAGAGACTTGTGAAATATTGTGGAGCCTGCTTTCGCCACATTATTTAAGCGAACCTACTAAGTCGCAATATGAAGATATTGCCATAGAATATCTCCTAGTGAGCCTCCAATTTCTTCCCACACTCTCCTCTTCGCAGCAGGAAGCTTATAGCTGGCTTTAAATTTATTGTATAAAAGCTCATTTAGCATAACAAGCTCAATAAGTCTCTCGTCATCCATTTCACGGTAAATATAAATTGAAGTGAAAGCTTGATGTGGCCACTCACTTTTAGTTGTCACTTTGTTCGAATTTGAGAGATTTTTCGAAACGTGACCAAATATTAAAATGATTTTAATATTGCGGGGGGAAATTCTCACAACCACACGAACTGCATATAGCTTATGAGTTTTGACATATGAGTTTCGTGTTCGAAAAAGAGCGAACGTACGACTAATCAGGCCTTTAAAGCGAAATGGAAAACAACAACAAAACGCAACAAAGAAAATTATCGTTTGAACTAAGTAAGGCTTAAGGCTAGTTGCCTTCTGTTCATTTTCGTTTTTGCTTTTTTTGGCTAATTTTCTTCTTACCCGGTCCCGTACACGGGTTTAGCAAATGTCAGAGTAAATGATAGAAACTTTTCTGTCATTTTGACAAACCATCCTTGTCTTCTCCGAAATGTCTTAAGAGTCAATTTTTTTAAGTAAAAATCAAAATAAGTGTGTAAAATTTTTGAAAAGAAGAACAAGAACGTGTTGGCAGTTATCGATTACTAGAGGAGATTGAGTTATGGTTGTTGGTCTTAATAAATTTCTTTGATTTAATTTTATTTATTCAACTTTGTTTAGCTTGATTTGATTAGTTTGGATTGGCAGACCTCTTTACGAAACTTGTTTCGAATCAAGTGATTTCATTCAATTTTGATTTGACTCTTAATAATTTAGTTTTATTTGCTTGCTTTCGATTTGGAAGAAGTTGATTGAATTGTGTTTAATATAAATTATAAATTGATTTTATTGATTTAATTTTATTGTTTTTCTGTTTGAAAGTGATTTTCTTTGATTTGATTTTGTTTGATTTGATTTGATTTATTTGTATTTCTCTAATAAATTTTTTAGAGAAATTTTATTTAATATTATCAGTATCGCTAATTGCCCTAATGATCATTTTCAAGGATTTTTAGAGAATTATTGACGTTTCGAGGACTTTTATGAAGTTTAATAGAAAGCAATGAATTTTGATGAAAAATGTTCTCACGCAGTGAAAACAGAAAAGTTTCAGAAAAATGGTGATACATCCAAACAGCAATTTATCAATAAGATATTGTCAATTTGTTACTTCA
This sequence comes from Physocephala rufipes, assembly GCA_963966595.1. Taxonomy (NCBI): domain Eukaryota; kingdom Metazoa; phylum Arthropoda; class Insecta; order Diptera; family Conopidae; genus Physocephala; species Physocephala rufipes. The sequence goes on from OZ016504.1 coordinate 20,271,062, forward strand.
AGCAATAAATAATTAATTAATTTATTAAATAAAATATCTTGTTTATTTCGCTATCAATTCGTTTGATCTAAGATTCTTGGTGAAATATTGCTTGCAGCAATCGACATTGATGACAATTTTGACGATGCCAGATAAGAATGATTGCGACATTTCCCATTTATTCATCAATATTAACTTTATTGAATACCACAAAAACAAAATGCACGTAGCTAAATCTGAATATTTATCATATATAATTACCCTCGCTCACCGTAGTCATGCCCTAACTATACCATCAAATCGCATTATCCCGGAACCCAATCCGAATTAGCATTGCTGTCGGTCATCGATATAGCGAATAAATGTGATACAAGCAGCGTAACGTCTTTTACGCCGCGGGATTCATGTACGAGATCCGCACGCATGGATATAGATACATACCTATATGGACACACATCGGCGCACACACACATATATGAAGTCAAACATAAACACTTACATACCCTTACATAAACAAACAATATATTCCATACCCTGCAGGTGCGTCGTGTCGAATATAAAAAACTGAACCACTATAATTGATCTTATATAGCTTCTGTGATAACTGATGGCGTTGGAAATAGATGCGATAGATGGAAAATTGCGCAGAAATAAAAATGTGATTACAATCCGTCTGAGGATTAAACTAAATGATAGAAGAGTAAATAATTGCAATAAAATAAAATAAAACACATTCCTTTAAGAAATAAGTAAACAAACAACCAACGAAATAAATAGAAATGGAAAGGAGAAATTTACCTGCTAAACGATTTTACGAATGGTAAATTTTTTCTGAAGCTCTTAAAACACCCCGTGACTTTATGGCTTCATTTTATCGCTTAAGTCAATTTGCATTGATTATGTTTTGCATCGAAAAAATTCACATTTATTTATTCCTTTCATTTTCAGTTGCATTTTACTTAGTGGGCTAAAGGGGTTTTCCACCTCTGCCCTTTAAAAAAATTTGTATTTTGAACTATGATATCCTGACGAAATTATATTAAGAGTTAAAAGCACTGGAAATACATCCGATACTATTAATCTAGGAAATGATTCTATTACGCTATTACGCTACGCTATTACGCTAATAGAAAATCGTTAAAATTGTTTCTTATTTTATTACGAGTGAAAATTGTTTCTTGGTCGTAGAATCATAAAAAACATTTTAGGCATTATAATCATGCCCAAAGGATAGATAAATTTGTAGGCTTGTAAACTGAAAGGGTGAATAAATCGGTAATAATGGAAAAGTAATATTAATTATGGCATAACGGAAATTAATAATATAATTGAATTAATATTATAATTATTTAACTAATGGCATAATGGAAAAGTAATATTTTTCCAGTTATGACCCACCTAAGAAGTTTAGTTTTAGAGATCTCACCCCTAAACTGGTTGAGAGTTATCGCTCCTTCCATACAATTTTATACTAACAATCTATCGCTATCACTAATGCAATCTTATTGCAAGGTATTCTTCTTGAGCTTTTGTTGTATCTTATGCAGGCTTACGGTCTTCAAATGGTCAGTTTTCATTCAAGATATCGTCTTATTATATGTCGGTAATACTAAATCAAAATAAGATAAGAATCTATTTGTAATTTATTCATTGAGGTCCTATCTGTTTTAAGATACTACCTAATTTATCTTTACACTTCGATCATTCTTCATGTGTCAAGAATGGAAACATGCTTTTACTATATAGTAGACTCTAAACACTCCTTGAAACGTTTTGGGCGGCTCGAGTTAAGCAGAAGCAACTGCGAGGAAATATATAAAATTTTAAGATGAAATCTTCCAAGATTTTAAAAGAAATTGTAAGAATTAATGCGGTTTGTTAGGCTTCAACTTTAGCCAGTTTTTGTGTGAATTAAGGCATAACCTAATCAACGTGGGTTAGAAAAAGAAAGTGTTTCAACAAATTTTCTTGTAAGTAAGAATATGACGAAGCTACAATTCACATGCAATGCAATGAACGTCCAGGAAAAGTTGCTTTCTGTCCCGAAAATTGTTTTGCGAATGTATAGACATAACTTTTGAAAACGGATAGCATTTCAATTCTATTGTTTTCAAATTTGAACAAAAACCCTTTCGGGAAAAGTTTTTAAAGCAAAAAAAAAAAAACAGTTATCCTCTCACATTTACCTTCTCTAATATGTCTTCTTCTATTCCTTAACCCTTCTTAAACTTTTCCTCTTCTTCTTAACCTTTTTCATACTTTGACCTAACGTTTCAATTTCCGAACTTTGAAAACAAGTCAGTTTCAAATAATTTTCGGTACGAATTTATTCATAAAAACCAAAGCGGATCAAATAAAACGAAGGAAATAGTGTGTTCAGCAGCCTCCTTGAAGTCGCATCAGCTGCCTAAGACCTTATCATTATGCTAAGAAGTCTTCACCGGTGATACATCACAGTTGTCAAAAAATTTAATACAATTGAAGACTTCAAACTGAGAAGAAGAATAAGACGAGGAAGGAAAACCGCAATAAATAATCCACAATAAAAGAAAACTACATTTGCAATTAATTATTCAATAAAGTAAAATAAATATAAACAAGTGAGAATGCTAACTGGCTGGCCTGGTCGAAGCTTATGTGACCTACATGCGTATTATAAATCAATAATTTGATTTTAATAACCAGTAGGCGGTACGTGCCCTGCTTGTAGTTTACTTTACAAGCTGAAAAACCGGGCTTTAGAAATAATGCATTGGCCCAATTGTGCTTTACGGCCATACTAAGTGACCTCTAGAGACAGAAAATGAATATATATGTTTTCTTGAAGACAGGGTTCGTGAAGACGGTGTAATTATGATGATAAATAGTTACTAGTGAGCACATAATTTCGCCTTATGTTTTATCTGCAATATAATAATTACCTTTAAAGTCTCTCTGAAAACGAAGGTGATGACTTATTAACACAAATAAAACGGTATTAACTTCAAAAATTTAATTTTTGTTTCCTCCTTTTGTGTGTTACAAATGGAGGAACGATGTGATCTCCCTTCGGGTGTAGGGTACGCAAAAATGATAAAACAAAAGAATTTTACCATAAGTCATAATTTGTGGAAATTATGATAAGAAATAGAAGAAAGCAAAAGGAAATTCGAGAAAATAATAAGCATCTTTCCGAAATTTGGCAAAACCAAAATAAAAGAAAACAAAAAATATTTCTGAAATTTTTTCTTTTTCGGTCTTTGGTCTTTTCATTTGTAATATTTGACGAAGGTCTTTTTTCGAAGTGCCTTCAAAAATTTTACCTTAAGGCAGTTACAGAAGGCTGACAGACGTTTCCGTGAACTGCGTTCTAAAACTTTTGTTTGCTATTTTATTTGTTATTTATTTGATATTGTATTGATAATTTATTATTATAATGAAATGTAGGTTACGCATATTGGTATCTCGTTACACCAGTCATGTCTTCATGTTCCCTTCCACCTCCCTTCCACCTTGTTAACATTTCTCCCACATTTTCTAGAAAGTCCTTTAACAGGCAACAAAGAAGAGTTTGATTTCTTCGCTGATTAATATGATAACATCGTTGCAGTTGTTGTTACTTTCTCATTGATTTTTTTTTTGTTTGAATTGAATGTAACTGGTTATATCCCGTCTCGGCTGCAATATTTTTTCTTTGAAAGTAGGGTCTGGCCGCAGCTGATTTCCTAACCTGATATGGACCAGTTTTCAGGTGATGCTGGGAGCCCACTAATCCCACTAGTTTACGATTATTTACGACTTTGATTCCGACACACGATTATTTAAATCGAAAAAATCAGCCATTTCTAGCGTTTGCATTTGGTTATGGCTTGTCCGCAGAATTTACTCGCTTTTCTTTAATTATTATTTTTATTAAAGTTTTAGCTAAGATTATAACCTTCAATAAACAAAGTCATGGCTTATTTTCCAATTATATTCCTGTATTATGTACGTTTTCGCTACGCATTAAAATTCTATCTTTAATTTTTAAAAATCGTCGAAATTTCATCTGTCTCCAATTTTTCTATCTATCTATCCGGCAATCGAAAAATCATCTAGCAAACCTAATAATTTTGAACTTTTTCTCAGCGAAGTCCGTAAAACGTGGAAGCAAGGCGGGTTGTGTTCAATTGTTTTAAAGTGAATATTGTGTGAATGTTGGCGTAATGGGTTGTGTTGTAACACGTTTTTTCAAGCAAAAATGTTTTTTAATGATTTGTTAGGATAAAAAATAAATTTATTCAATCACATGCATTCGATTTTTTTATTTAAATTAATCAAAGACTCGCAAGTCGTTACGGAGTCAAAATATGTGATTAGAAACAATATAGTTTTTTTAACTAAATCATCCCTTTTTATACTTCAGAAAAATTTTTACCTGAAGAACTGAAGAACCGGTAAGTTTTGATGATTCTTAAATGAATTCTTAAAAAAGGCAAATTTAAATAAACTAAATGTAGACTAATTTTATGTAAGAAATGAAACCAGTATAAAGAGAGAATTAGTTCAAAGTTCGCGCAATACGAATATGAAAATACTCGAGAATTCATTGAAGTCGGACAAAAGAATTATCCTTTAAGAGAATTTAATAAAATAAAGGCTCTAAAAACAGAATTCAACATATTATAAATGAGGCTTAATTTTTCTGAGAAAGCATTCCAATTAAATCATCTCATATCTGTCATTTATTAGTTTTCCATTAAATTACTATAATTAATTATAATTCCTGTTTTTTTCCCAGTCATAGATTATGAAACGTTTAATGATTTGGTATAGGCGTTAGACAAAAAATTACTTACAACATTTATTCTGTTTGGAATTATTTTATTAAATTGTATTATTTATTGGCTTTATTCAGACCCACTTTATTTAGACTGACTTTAAACTTATGGGTGACTCTAGACTAACTCTGTTAAGGCATATTTTAGTCTTGTCTCATTTATAACCCAGCGAGAATAAATTTATGAATTACGTTAAGAATTTCTATTTATCGTAATAATACCAAAAACGGCTGAAGCTGCTCGTCCCGAAAGTTCCACCGAAGTGTGTATTTGCATCCATACGTGTTTGCGTGTATGTGTGACACGTATCCATGAATTGCGCCATAACCAACCTAACCTGACCGATAAAAGCAATTCAACTTTAGCTTTTGTTTTGTTTTGGACTCGACGAACTTTAGAATTAATAAATTTCCAGCATATTGTTTTTCTGTTTGTTTACTTTGTCCTTGTTCTCTCCTTACCACTCTTTCACTTTCACACTTTATAACTCTCTTAAACTCACCTTCGTCCTAATCGAGTTTAGATTTCGGTTTCGTTTTATATTTTGCTTACGGTCATCGGTGTTAAAAGTAAAACAGAAAACCGAAACAAAATAAAAAACACGCTTTTAAACTCAACAATTTGTGAAGATCTAGCGACTGCACCACTTCTATCCTCCAGTAGTGAATGGATACCAATTTGAAAAGTAGTCAAAAATACGAGTATTCGAGAGGGGTTGGTTCGTTCGCGGTCTGACTTTCGTGGTTCTCGCCGCGGTCCTTCAAGAACATTTATTTGCAAAATTGCGCAATAAAATGGGGTCAAACCCAAATCGAGTAAAGTTAATTCAAGTCAAGTCGAGTGCTTATGGTTTATTAAAGTAAACTTTTTGTGCTCTTTTTGTTTTTGTTCGTTGTCACTTTTGTTAGTGGCTTTTGTTAGAGCGTTTACGAATATTCGCTTCTCCTTCTTTGCAGTTATTTTGCTTTATTTTACATCCACTTTATTCTTCAGTGAATAAACTGACAAAAGTTATGACAATCAATATTTTTTCACGACCGAAATTATACAATTTTTTCTGTAACGAAAAAATTGTGTATGAATAAATGAAGAGCATTAAAAAGGGTAAAATAGAAGGCAAGATAATAAGGAAAAATCTAAACGAAGATAAAAAGAGGAAAAATAGGTTGGCGCCTAAAATCGATTAATATCACGACAATGAATGAAAATCCATTTGTAGTTGTCTGAGATCTCTCCAATTTTCTTCTTCTCTCTCACGGTCTCCTCTCTTTAAAATTCGGTAGTCAAGACAGGTTTGCAAGTATTGCTGATAAACGGTTTACTTTCGTATAAAAAGCAGTATTTCTAAAATGATATTTTCAGTTTCAAATGCTGGCTTGAGTCATTATAATTTCTGAACAATGTACGAAGCATTTGATATGAAATACCTTTAGATAATATAAAGTTTTTATAACCGAGAATAGTTTGCGCTTAAAGGCCGAGATTTTCAATTGGAAGTAGTGTTGGAAATTTTATTTTGACGAACAAGGATTACCAGCTAGGCTTACAAAGTCAACTGTCCTTTATTAATACGGAAGGGAAGAACCTCTACGAATAGAGATATCGAAGATTTAGGGTTTGTAATGCATTCGGATTTAGTTCCTAAAAGAACTTGAAGGTAGTCGAAAAAGAATTCGCGCAGTGTGTACTCTTTACATGCAAGTAATTTGTTATTGCAGAGACGAGAAGAGAAGCAGCTATTGCGCTAAGAAAATCTTTTATAAAGGACTTTTCAAACGGGCAAATATCATAAGGCAAACGTGGCTCCAGTCATTACGAAATATAGAAGAAGAGAGTAATTGAGGAGGTAAATTATTAAAGAGTAAGTGAACACAAAACTCTAATCACTTTTCTTGGGCTCTGTGGGTTAACAGAGAGAGAGAGAGAGAGAGGACATTAATGTTGTTTTTTCTCACATTCGACTGTCACCTGGAAATTGATTTAAATCGAATCAAGGTTCTTATCAACCTACCTACTGATGAAATTATTACTCCCAATGAACAAGAGATAGTATGCATAAGGTCAATCATTATCGACAAATTGACGAGGAGAAAGCATTGCAAGAGTATTTGGCTTCCATCAGCGAAACTCTGACACTAATGCTTTGGAAGGCACATGGAAACACTTATACACTTTTCACCCATTTTATTACGGAGAATCAAAGTCATTCAACCAGACAACTAGCAACCCTACCGCGCCGCCTCCTCTGCCTTTACAAATGACAGACCGTTTTTAATATTTCTTTAGCGAAATTTTTCAATATTTTTACCTTATTCATTCAATATTTGCACATCCAGTCATATAGATTTTAATCTTTTACTTCGTGTTCGCATTTATCATCTGCTTCGTCGTCTCCTTTATCCTTTTCTTCTTGGTATTCGGGTGCATTTTATTCGTTTAGATTCGAGATAGCAAAATTATTCCTGATAATAATCCAAGAAGAAGGAAAGGGGTGTCTGAAGAGGATTGGTAATCAGGCGAGACGCCAGTGAAAGTTAGAAGCTGCAGTAAATGCAAGCAGCAGAAACCTTTTAGTGATATTAAAATCGAAACATTTGGAAAACCGTGGCCGCGCTGTCGCTGCTGGTGTTGATTGCTTCATTTGTCTTATCCGTCTGTCTGTCCGTCCGTTTGTTCGATCGTCTGTACGGACGTCAGTTGTATTGATTTTTGCCCTTTAAAGATTTTTAAACTTTTTATTCACTAAGTGGCCCTTAGTTACGCGTGACCGGTCGACCCCTTGAATTTTTCGATAAAATTTAGAAAAAGAAAGTTGGATAAAATATCATAATTGAACCTCTAGTGGATAAAAGAATGTAAATATTAAATATCACTCTCATTCTTTCCAGTTGAATAACTGTCGTGGCGTTGGTGATTTCCTTCAAATTCATTAGGAGCATATTTTATGGGTTAACATTTCCAAAAATTAATTTTATGTTAAAAAAATGTTACTTTAAAAAAAAATTAGCAACAATGTTTAAATATTTAAAATTAAGGAATTAATAAAATTAAATTAAATATTATGTAATTATAAAATACGAAATATATTTAAAAGCATTGAATGTAAAATTCTTAACATAACAAATTCTAATAATTTCTAGTAAAATAATTATTTATATAATATTCTAAACTTTTAATCATTGAAATTTTCACCTTGCATCGGCCTGCGCTTTCTTTTTGTCGACCCTTGCATTCCAGTGATGCCACTTATTCTTAGTGCCAAATACAAAACGCTTCAAACATCCGAAGGCAATTAAGTAAACTAATTAAACTTAATATGTATTATTTTAAACTTTCGGTCTATCCACGCGGTCGGCGTGAAAAAATGAAAAAATAGAGGAAGGAGGTGTTTAATAACGGGGCTGATAACAATTTATGGCATTGTGCTGAGACAAGTAAAGCGAACAGATAGAGTTATTTTTTTAATAATAATTATTTATTTCGTAAAAATTTGAATTTTCTGTTAAACCAATGGAACTTGATAAATTTTTTATTGTAGAATAAAATTCATTATTAAACCCATTTTTTCTGAATTGCAATTGGCTCTTTCTGAATTTTGTCAGTCGAGAAGTTGTAAATAAAAGTTTCGGAATTTTGTTAATTTTCAATATTATAAAAAATGAAACTTTTGAAACTTTTATGCACATTGAAAGTCGCTAAACCATAAGGAATCTTTGTTATTGTTCCATCATTTGAATCTTGAGTTATGATTTAAGAACTTTAATTTATAAAAATGCACAAGAAGATACATTCATTTTTTTGCCCATCAATAAATCCAACATAGATTATTTTAAAAAGTTTTAATAAAACTGATTGAAGTGTCGTTAAAAAAGCGGTTCATTTCAATCTTGATACTTTTTTGCTTTTCCGACAAAGTAAATTTAATTAGCTGTTTGGAGCGATTTACCGTCACAGGGTGAGAAAGGCGAAGAAATTCACGTGCAACGAAAACTGTATAAATAGCTCCGCAAAACAATTGACAACGTTCTAAAATATTTGGTGATGGTTTTTATGCTGCTAAGTTACGGTGCAAGGCTTCTCCCTTCCAACATCAATACGATATTCACAAAATTTTCTTCAGCTAAAAGTAATTTTTTGAAAATTTAGATGAATTTATTGCAATAATGTTTGATAGTTTTGTGTCAGAAAACTAATTGAGGTTCGATAATTACGGATGAATTTACTATGCACTAAATTTCGTAATAATAATATCGTAATTTGCTTCACCAACTTTTACTGCATGGAATTTAAACACTTTTGTGAGGTTTTTCTATTTGTTTAAGCACCCTGTATTTCTTCTTTTTAACATTTTTTATCAGCCATTTCCACCCCAACACCAACATATAGGTATGTCTCCGCAGTTATTAAATTTATTTGAACTAATTCCGGTTGTTCCGGGATGCATTTTATGGAAATACATTTGGTGGCGAAATGGAACGCATTCCCGCGAAGACCGGGATAGCATTTCGATCGGGTGAATGAAGATGTGGTGTCGGTAACGTGAAATCGAATCGCATTGAACCGCAGTAAGTGAATGAGGTTTGGTTTAATTTATGAAGTGAAATTCACAATCGTTTCGAAAGCAGTAAAAACGACGACTGAAAGCTTGGGCTGATTCGGGCCAGAACCGAGGCAAGTTAATTCAATTTCATGATTGAATGCAATGCGATGGCAGGGGAAAGGAAATAATAAGCACAATGGGATATTCGCCACACAAGAGGAAATGTCGTGAAAGGGAGCCCTTTAAGGCGGTTCCTTAGAGTTTTATCCGTCGACCCCTGAAGGGTTGACCACGATGGCGTCGCGAAACAATTAATTTATTTGATCACAGTTAATATACTTTAACATGAATTAATTGACAAGAACAAGAGAAGTAAAATTTTAAGATTTTAAAAGAAAAATATACACCGGATGTAATCGATGAATCCAATAAGTTTAAAAATCGGTGCCTCTAGGGCTGATGAACACAAAGGAAATTATATTACTTTTTGTTTTTTTCTGCGCGCAAAAGTTAAGAAAGAAGAAAAATTGACATTTTTGTTATTCAAGCAAACGATTGTAAATTATTCATTTCCAACGGATTAACAATTCCTGCAGCATATTTTTACCATACAGTGTCTACACTCGGGTCTAAAAATGTGTCTGCAAGTTTAGATATTGGGCTAAAGACTGTAATAAGAGGTATAAGGTATAAAAATAAGTCGTAATCAATTAACTAAACAAGATCATATTAAGTATGTAATATAGCCATAAAGTAAAACTGTTTGTTAAATAATGAGCATAATGAGTCGCTTTACATTCTTTATTATTTCTTGATGTGCGTTTTTGCTATTTCGGCATTTTTCATTCTTTCTTATGTTAAGTTTGAAGACAATCAGGTTTCACCGATTTCCCATCTTCAGTTTCTATATTCTTTCTTCATATTTAGCCACGGAAAATCATGCATGACGTGAATTTCCCTCCAAAAAATGCGATTTGACTCTGCTGGACTTTAGCTTGTGGGTTTTCCTGAAGTCGTAGGTTTTTATTAAAAAGCTGCAAACGATCGATGCTTTGAAAGACAATTTAACCAATGCCATCTCGTCAAATTCAGCCGGATCTATGAAAATTGGATCACATCGGTTCCGTGGCATTGTGAGAGGTTCCGGCGGACACGTGAGCGATGACAAATTCCATACGTAATGACTTGCATGGACCTTTGAAAAAGGTTCATGAATATTTCATAAAGAGCCTATTTTAATACATTCCAACAACGATCAGCTCCATTGGAAAAACTCCTTGCTTAACCTACTTATTCTCAACTACCCCCAATTAAAGATTATTTCATCTTGGATTTGTCCTAAATTTATTTGCATTTGCAAAGAAGGAGGTTGTTCATATTTCCATAATTTTCATTGTGAAATTGTTTGTAAGGTTTGCATAAATTTTTTAACAAGACCTCAGTTTTTGTATTAAATCATGAGTACATACGACTATTCCTTGAAAGCAAATATTAAATTATGAAATGTGCGAAAATATCCATAGGAAATGCGAAACAAATCCAGCTTGGTTGCTTTAATTAAACAAAATTTCCAAGGATTAAAATTATTATTGATCCCCTTACGGTTATAACAAACACATGCGAAATTTTGCATACGTTTATAAATATCTAAATTTCCAAAAATAAAAAAATGCTTTCGCTGAGTCGAGATTGTAACGTTCGATTTTATTCAATGAGTGGATAATGTTGTAATGTAATGTAATATAATGTAATGCATAACGACTGAAAAGTACAATTTATTTATTATTTAATATTTAAATATTTAAAATTTAGGAAGAAAAAGGTCAAAATGTAAAAGCATGAACCTTTTCCGATATCCATAAAAGGTATGTCCTATATTCACGGTCGTTTTAATTGTTTTGTAGCAGCGTACACCAAACGAAACAAGGATATAAAATTATTTGAAAGTCGTTATATACCAAGCGTCCATTTGAAACCTGACTCTCTTTTATGAGACGTGCTACGTTAATTGCGAAAGTTGACGCATTTTCTCAGTTTTGAATCAGCGTCAGGATTGCTTTAAATACTCATAGTTTGCACCTCTAGCACTTACGACTTTGACAAAAATGAAAGACATTCTCTTTTCTCTACAGTCAGTGCTTCTTTCCTCTTTCTTTGTACTTTTGTCATACCCCAACGATTTCTGTTGCCGACGACATCCTATGTGTTTAAAATCTAATTGTCAATTATAGTTCACTGCACTTTTCTGAAAAAGGGAAAGAGAGAGAGAGAGAGGGAGAATGAGAGGAAATCGACAAACGTTTTAACTTTATTCGTTGCCAAGTAAAACTTCGCTTAACAATTGACAAATAAAATTTACTGTAATTAGAATTATGTGTTGTATAGTAGTTGCAGTTCGTATTGTTGCGTCATTGTTATTGTATCTATTATAGTCGTAGTTACATGATTTTACTCGATTTTAACGAGCACCTCAACAAGTTGGTTCGCAAGTATGGAAAACTTTTGCTTATTTGGTAAACTTTGCGGCTTGTTCGGCATTTTCGGAATATTTTCATACAACTTTATGACTTCTGCCAGGACTTTCACGTAAATGCGCATCAGGTATGGATGTAGGATTCAGTGCATTAGTATATGTATGTGACTGTGCTCTTGAGGACAGTTATGTGCTTAGGTTTATTGCACATTCTGTCATTATTCCTACCTGAATCATTAGCGAATGATTGACGATTGTCGTCGACTCATATAAATGCCTTCAGATTTCTAAACAGATCTCAAACTTATAAATCTACGTGATGATTTGTTATGTGATTAGGTTTATTGCACATTCTATCATTATTCCTACCTGAATCATTAGCGAATGATTGACGATTGTCGTCGACTCTATACTCTTCTATTGTCGTCGACTATTGTCGTCGACTCTTGTCGTCGAAAAACTATAAAAGAAAAGTATAAAAAATGTACCTAAATAAATCTTCGCATTATATTGTAGTTCGTTGTTGATTCATCAATTACTTTTCGTGCATGATCGTTGGGAACTATTGCTAGTGGATGATTATCACCACTTACGTAACCCAGCTGACCGTTTACGTGTACGATGCATATTTAAATTTGTAATTAGAATATTATTAAATCATTTGTAGACGGGAAAGAAAGAGAAAAAGCGAAAAGCGGGGAAGAAAGCGAATAAGGATGAAACTAATTTATATGCATGAGAAGCGAATGCAATGTTTTCCAAAAATTTTCTAATATGATTTTATTCCGCAATAATAAAGCGTTAAGCTTGCTCTATAAACCCACACAAGCATATGCATATGTAATAAGGTAAAGCATATGCCGGGCAAAGCAGTAAAATTTTGTACACTTCAAAAGCAAATAAATAAACATTAAAACATTATAGAAAGGCATGAGATAGTCGTAAATAAAATTACAAACATGTAATTGATACTACAATCGGTCGCTCCCCCCTCAAGTGCCACTCGTGTATAAATATGTGTATTTTCCTTCGTCGACGTGCTAAATATTTATTATATAAATTCAGTTGTTAACACCAATCCTCTCCCAAAAAAACTACCAAAAATAGGAACGAAACACACCCACAAATTCCATTTACAAGCATTATTTTTGAATATTTAGCTTTTTTCTTTTGTATAACATATTCATACACGCACACACACACACGCATACACACACGCGCGCACACACATACTCATATGTACGCACATACATACTCAAGCAGGCGTTAAAATTTACATAGTAATTTTCTATCATTTATCATCAATTTAACAGGATAAATAAAGTGTTTCAATGCTTCAATATTTCACTTCGACCAACTACGATTTGTTGCTGATAGTCGGCTCTAAAGGTTATTGCTTGTTATTTTGCTGCTTTTCTACAAAGTTTTCATGCTTTCAACGCCTCTAAACAAAAATTCATTAACGCTTCCGGCTGAAAATTGTGTAAAGATTATCAGGAAAAACCAAGAACAAGAAAACAAACAAGTGAAGGTTTTTAAGAAATAATAAAAGAATAATAATAATATTAATAAACCATTGAAAGAATAGGTAAATTGTTTGTTCTTGGCAACCCTTTATTATCCTAATTAAGGTTATGTCTATTGTCGAAGCCTGTAAATAAATTTAGTAAATTGACAAAATTCATTACTTGATCTACCTTACTCTTCATCATTAATTTTACTTCTCAATCACCTTATTTATCTTATCTTATCCTTGAAATGATATTAATTTATTTTTATATTAATTTTATTTTAATTTAATTTCGTTAAATTATTTCGTCAAGTTATTTGCGTTGGAAGCGCCGGCATAATTTCAATATACGGCAAATCAAACGAATTATATAATTGAATGGTAATCGAATGATATAAATTAACGGGAATAAAAGTACGTTTCAAACAACGTCTAACGTATCAATGGCACTTGTAGTTAACGAGATATACACCTTACAATCTACAAATATAAGAGCTCAATACCCCAAGGTGGTTTTGTTCTGATAAAGAACATTGATGTTTCTGCATCAAATGGGTACACTTAATGGTGTCGAGAGGTAAAGAAACGGAAAATATGAGCTAATTTCTGATCAGTAGGCGTGAGTATAACCCTTTACAACATACACTTGGGTTTAGTTGTCTTTAATACAGTTGGCTGTAAGGCAAAACTGTTTAAGGACGGCATGTAGGCCTGATTCCCTAGAGTCAATGCTTCATCGGGGACCTCAGCGGGGATATAGTAAAATGATAAGTTGTGAATAGATTTTTCTTTAAAACTATCGTGCATATTCTAATCGCATACCGTTATCGATGTATACATAGTCGATATATATATATATATATATATATATATATATATATATATATATATATATATATATATATATATATATATATATATATATATATATATATATATATATATATATATATATATATATATATATATATATATATATATATATATATATATATATATATATATATATATATATATATATATATATATATATATATATATATATATATATATATATATATATATATATATATATATATATATATATATATATATATATATATATATATATATATATATATATATATATATATATATATATATATATATATATATATATATATATATATATATATATATATATATATATATATATATATATATATATATATATATATATATATATATATATATATATATATATATATATATATATATATATATATATATATATATATATATATATATATATATATATATATATATATATATATATATATATATATATATATATATATATATATATATATATATATATATATATATATATATATATATATATATATATATATATATATATATATATATATATATATATATATATATATATATATATATATATATATATATATATATATATATATATATATATATATATATATATATATATATATATATATATATATATATATATATATATATATATATATATATATATATATATATATATATATATATATATATATATATATATATATATATATATATATATATATATATATATATATATATATATATATATATATATATATATATATATATATATATATATATATATATATATATATATATATATATATATATATATATATATATATATATATATATATATATATATATATATATATATATATATATATATATATATATATATATATATATATATATATATATATATATATATATATATATATATATATATATATATATATATATATATATATATATATATATATATATATATATATATATATATATATATATATATATATATACGCCAGAATGCAGAATTTTTCAAACCAACTAAAGTTATTTGTTTCGAAAACCCGTTATGCCCGTTTATCAGCTTATTTCAAAGTTTTTAAGCATTGATATAAATTTTAAACATAATATAAGTATAATAATAATAAACATAATAATACAATTCTTTATCATCCTCTTTATCGCTTAATTCACAAATAATTTCACAAATATATTTCACTATTCTAAAAGCTAGGAATAATATTCATTGACATTTTTTATACCTAGAATTAGTCATGCTACGATAATTAATCAAAAAATTAATCAATCAATCAATAATAATTACAATATATTATTATTAGTATATAACAAAAGAATAAGAGGGATCATAAAAGCTGAAGATCTATTGTCATTCCTTTGGGTAAACTTGCCCACGTCGCGTCGTATCTTTCCTGCTAATCCAGTTTTCATACAAAAAGCTAGATTTGAAAGCTGTTTCATGTAATTTCGTCCTCTTAGAATTCGAATATATTATTCTTTCCAGTCTGCGATAATTTTCTCAAGATTGTAACGCATTCATTCATCATCAACTTAGTCTCTATTGGTTCATTTTAATTCCATTTAAATTGCGGCAAAGAAAACCTCTAATCATAATGTGATGACATGATGGAGACAAGCCAGCCCCCTTTTTGCAAAAAGCACGTGGTAGCAACGCTCTGCAATTCGTTCGTAGACATATTGGAATGAGCAGGCGCACTACTATCCTCAACGGAATTTTAGGGAAGCAAGGTCGGAAGGAATTATCATTATCACACAAAAAACTGGCTTATAAAACCTCGTCGATGACGATGCCAAAACAAATGTATAAGAGATCAGGAAAATTAAAAGAGATGGAAGGAGAGAGAGAGAGCGAATAAGAATTTTGGCCATCTATAACTCAGATTCGTTCTCTCGACGAAAATAAAGGGACGTTTTTTATATAACTGTGAATGACACTGAAATGGGAGAGACTGAAAGAGAGGAAAGGCTAACAAATTTCCCTTTAATTATTTTCGCTACAATATAGAATGTAGTTGCGTTGGAAGATGATACAAGTCCTGGCATAGCCTTCGATGGTGTAGTCAAAGACGAATCAGTGTGTTGCCGGCTCTTACGTGGATGTGATGTAATCGAAGAAAGCGGAAGTAGAGAATGTTAATAATATGCTTTCTATAGAAATTCTATTCCAACCAAAATTAATAACATTAAGATCTATAAATAAAATAAAAAAATTTGAATATTATGAAACACAAAATAAGTGAAAATATAATGATCAGCAAAAGTGATGAAGAGAAAAAAGAAAATAAAATTTGTGTTAAAAAGTCAATTAAAAAAATTTATTAATGATCGTAAAATAATAATAAAAAGTATTGCTCTCCGCGTCGTTGAAAAAAATACAGTTTCATGTAGCCAATAACTAAAAACCGTTAATAAACTGGTCTGTAAAACGGAAATGAAGATGCTGCAAATCTACAGACCGCCCCTGGTCCAATAGACACCCGGTTGTTTTCACATCAAAGGAAGCAAAAGGAAATTAAAATTTGTAACTGAAAAATTTTAAAAACAGCTTTCTTGACGCTCTCTACTATCGATCACTACTACGGAGAACATAAGTCTCTTCATACAAACGTCACGGTACAAACACACATACACATACAAATCCTCGCTGTACGATACCTCATACTATGTACAGTAAACAGTAAGTGCTGATGATTGTATTGAACGGCAGCGTCATTCATAAAAGATTTCGCTGTCAATACCACTACCATCAACAGTGAGAACATTGATACCGGCAACCGGCATATCAATACGTGCCATTAATGTTCGACGAACATCATCAATGCTGCCTCTTGCACTTGCCGCTCTTCCACCATCACTCCAAAAAACACAATCAAACTCTATCACCCTTTCTCTCTATTTTGAATTGGTGTCTATTTATTTGTGTTTGTATGATTCAACATATACGTAAAACTGTCAGATGCCATGAGACCACCACATATTCATCATCGCCTTGATCAATTCGACATTATTTCTCATCTATGCTAAAAAAACCAATTGAATATTTAGTTGGCAACTCTTTAGAAACATACACAAGCACACGTCGAATTTTGGGTTATATCTTTGTGTTCATTGCTGTTGATGTTGTTGCTGCTATTGGAACTGCAAGAGTAATTTGGGTGGGCCTTGGTGGTGGTGATGATGCTAATGTTAACGTCACCAATGATGGACCGAACAACAGAATTTATCATTTATACAGGCGTCGCTCTTCTCTGCATTTCCGGTAAGTAATTATGCCTTTTTTAATGATTACATCGATTACGTAGCCCATGAAGAGTGAAGGGACGGGATGAGAGGGATTTAACAAAAAATAATGCATTGCTTCTGATTCCTCAAGCTCAGATCCATGAACTATTGACAATGTTATGCTTATCAGCTTTATTATTATTTTTTTTTTTGTTATTACTGGTAAAGAACAACAAATTTTAAAATACTCGTAAGGGGGAATTTGAATCGGAAATTCATAAGAAGGGGTTTGGTAATATCGGGGCAGTCTCTCGGTAAGTCTCTTAATTTAAATTAGAATCCCTTACCACCTTTCTGAAGGCGGTTTTTGTAACCAAAACTAGTCAAAGCATAAATCAAAAAAGCTCAATTTTTACATAATTATCAATCACGTTTATCTGGATTTTATCGCCTATACCAGTGAAAACTGCGTGTACTAGTGTTATAAATCTGTAAAGGAATAAGTAAAAGTTGTAACGTACGTATGTGAGGACAATTTTCGAGTTTTACTTTTAAAAGAAATTTTTGTTCTGATAAATTTTATTTATTTTCTAAAGCGATTGTTTAAGTATTATAGAAACAAATGACTAAGGGTTGCCATATAATTGTTTTTACAAATACCGAGTCAGAGTACAAAAATATGTTTTAGATAATTTGTTCTTTCATAGAAAACCTGAAGTCGATGGGCTTAATGGTCTTAATGGGCTTAATGTGTTACCGAGAATTTGTTTTAATTCTTAATTTCAGATTAATTCTCAAAGAAAAAACTATTTAAATGAATGACTCGATTTAATGTGGTGAATTATTTAAAGTGGTAATATTCTGGCTTTACATCGTAGGACATCCTAGGCTTTTTACCATTGTTTCCATATAACGCATTTATTAATTTAAATAATTATTTTCGAAAGTCCTACTCCTCCCCTCCCCTCCTACGAACAAACGAAGGAAAAGCATCACTATGCAATATTTTTCTTGGCAAATCCCGAGATTAGAAGATTAAATCCCGAGATACTCAGGCTGTTCTCGGGGAAAAGCAATTAAGTTGACGACATTCGTAAGATAACTACGAAAAATAATATGCTTTAGGGTTGAAACAAATAATGCATGCTAATTAATTGCTGAAGTTTATTAAAGCTATTAATGAAGGACACTGTGACGTAGATGGGAGGTCGGTATTAAATTCGAGTGCGTGGAAATAACAGTAATAGGGGGAGGTTATAAATAATAAATTGATGATGATTCAACGTACTTTCGGCCAACTCGTCATCGACTCTCTCTCATTCATACCGGCACGTTTAAACTGATTGATCTTGAAAATCGAAGATAACTCAAAAACTTTTTGAGAACTTCGAAGAACTGCAAAATTTTCTGCAAGATGTATACGCAATAATTTGACACCTTCCGCTCTCCGCGAAAAGGCACGATGAAGAAATTTAATCTAATCATTCGATTAATAATTCGATCAAATTTGGCATAAACTTTATCTAATTTTAATGATGGCATGGTATTTTGTATCTTCGCATTTAAATTTGATCTGTTGATGCAATCATACGAAACAGCATTTGTATGCGTTTGTAACCGTTTTGAGAAACGTCCTGCCAAAAGGTTGTGCCTTCTTCTCAATTGATTTTCTGGATTTAATGCAATTATTCTTGACAATTGACCAAAATGTCCGAAAGGCATGCTGTAAAATATGTGACTTCGTGTGCGTATGTATGTGTGTGTGGATTGATTCGTGTGCGGATGTGTGTTTTTGTGTGAGACATAGACGTTCGCATCGGGTTGTACCCATACGAGCATACATGTTTGCGTGCGCGTGTATGTGCGTGGAGACAGATTAAGATGTACATCCATACATTTGACTCTATACTCGTATACGGTGCAGATACACTTTACCTTAATAGATCTCAAGGCTTAAGAAATTTTATACTTTCTGCACAAAGTAATTATTTGCATGAAGTACTTTGCTGACAAGCATGGGGGCAGGTATGGGTGCGTGTCAAGTTATATATTAAATAGCTTAAAGTTGTTCATTTGTCATTTGTTGTTGTCACACGAAGCTTATGCAATATAACAAAATGATTTATGATTGAAAGTTTTCAATTTTCCATGCAGTAATATTTTTCCGGAGGCGACACAACAGCAGTGGATTATATATATATATATATATATATATATATATATATATATATATATATATATATATATATATATATATATATATATATATATATATATATATATATATATATATATATATATATATATATATATATATATATATATATATATATATATATATATATATATATATATATATATATATATATATATATATATATATATATATATATATATATATATATATATATATATATATATATATATATATATATATATATATATATATATATATATATTGTTTGAATGTTTTGTAAGTGTCACTGGTGATTCACCAGGACTTGTAGAAATTGGCAATCGAGTACTTGAACCCGTTGCCGACAAAAGTTGGTTCCTGTCACTGAAACTGCCGCTGATACAATTCGTTTTTGTTACTTAGAACAAAACTGATAAAACTGCCGAAATTGACGAAAATGACAAGACAGCCGAGATTGACGAGAGTGACAAGACTAACTTTATTATTGTAAATTATTTCCTTATATAAAAATTTATACAGTAAAAAAGTACAAAAGCTAGTAAGATTATAAATATAAGAATCATCAGTATTGTCATACATCATAAAAATTAATACAGTAAAAAGTACAAAACTAGTGAAATTATAAATATAAGAATCATCAGTATTGTGTAATAACGTACATGCGAATATATGCAAACAAAGAATTAAGCAAAATAAATTGGGTCAATGAAAGTCAACAACCTTATTGTTGACCATGCAATTTTTAATTCTTACTATTGAGTAATGATTTTGACGGTAAATGAACTAATCACCTAGGCAATTATGCTGACTCTCAGGTGAGGTCAGTGAACTAGCTACTGATTCGACTGAAATGCGCTTGTTTGCCTATTTCCGCATGTACATCCTCCCGCGCGTTGAAGCTAAGTCTTCAACTCTTCTTGGATGATGAATGCCGGTGAAGTTCTCACACGCTTCGGTTTTTGAGGAGGAATTTTTGATCTTTTGTAGTACTTTATGATTATCCATATAAGACCGCACATGATAGATATGGATATTAGCAATGCTGAGTAACTGACTGCATAGTGATGAGTGTTGTGGAATTGTAGTTGATCCGCAACGTTTATAATGTCCTTTGATTTCAACATCTTTTGCAATGCAGTGAGTTCCTCCAATTGTTTGTAAACATTTGAGGTACTTGTTTCGAATGTTTTGTTGATATCAGCAAAATTTACGATTGTAGTCAAGTTCCCAAATGTAGCGTACGATGTATGCATGGTGCTGTTAACTACAGGATGACCTCTGATTGTTATAAGGCCATTTCTTATTATGCAATTCGGTTGAATTGAGATCATGCCGGATTTGTTTAATTTAAGTTGGGAGATGCTTGCATCGCATACCGCAGTCATTTCAATAGGATTCTGAGTAGCGTATATCCATTGATTTTTATGATAAAGCTGAATCCATAAAAATTCGTTGAATTGTCTGGTTACTTTACAGTCTTTTGAAGTTCCGTTGTTTAGTAAACTTATCTCGCAGGAAAGGAACGTGGATCCTCTGCTGAACTTCGATTGTTTATCAACGCACATGTAAGTTGATTCCTTAATTGAAAGGCATGTTTTAAATTCAGCCAGACTTAATGGAAAATATTGATCTCTATGACTATTTGTTGCCAAAATTTGTGAATCTGTTTGAATCAATACCACTGTATTATTATGCTGTACTGGAATTGGTATGATTCGAAAAAGGTCAAAACGTTCCTGGTCTATTAACGGCAATTTTATCACGAATATAACGTGATGATCGGTGATGCCTGCTTGCGAAGTCATCAACCTGTAAAGATGCAATATATCATCTTCTTGAACAGGTAGTTGCTGGGATGGTGACAACTGATTTTTGATGTTGACTGCCTCCTGCCTTAGTTGTGATGGAGATAACAACAAAGGACTAATTTTCCCATGATGAGTGTCAGTTAAGACGTTAAGTATAGTCGTTTGTACTCTTTGCAATTCAGCTATAATTGTTGACATTTGTAGGGTCAAAGAGATAAAATTTTGAAATATTTTTGCCTGCTTTCCTTCATGGTTAACTGCATTAAGAATTTCCTTAGTTCGTTTATTCAATTGATTTAGGCGAGAATTTGTATCCTCCTGGTTCTGTTTTATAATATTAATAGTAGAATCTATTACTGAAGTATGCCTTTTAAGAACTTCGTTGATTTGAATTTCGTTGTTTTTTATTCTATTGATTGTTTTTGACATATCCTTCGCGTAATCAGAATCTAAGACTCCAAATAGCTTATTAGCAATATTTCCGATTATGTCCAATGCAGCACGCTTTTTTCGTTCTTTTTGAAGGAATGTGTTATCCAATTGTAAATCTGATGTAACATAGAGGTAATGGTTGACTAAAGATGAACAGTGGGTGTCCAGAGGAAGTTGATTGCAGAGATATTGCAGAGTGTCTGTTCCATTAATTAATATATTTATCTCTTTTCGTATTGGAGTGAGATCATAATAAACAATAAGTTTCCATTCTGCTGTTATCAAGCTAGTTGTACCAATATTCTCGAAATATAATCCTGGGTTATTATCGAACCTAGTCACGTTGATTGATTGTGTCAAGATTAATGGCAAAAATATTAACGATAATATGAGAATGACGGGAGAACTCATTGAAAGTTTTGGTCTTTTGCTTGGAAGCGGTTCTAGATGACTGGATTCGATGTTGCTTTCACTGCTTTGTGTTTCAATCGGCAATGGGGCTAACCTGTGAATTGGCCTTTTCCATACTCCTGATTTTGTTCTTACATCGACAACTCGAATGACGCCGTCATCTCCTTTGTAGGTCTTAAGAATCCTTCCCAGTGGCCATTGAAGTGGTGGTAAATTGTCTTCTTTTATAATGACCATAGTGCCTTCTTTTACATTTTCAAATTGTTGGCGCCATTTGTGTCTTTGCTGTAGTTCCTGTAGGTATTCACGAACCCAGCGTGTCCAAAACTCCTGCTTGAGTTGAGTTATCAATTTCCATCTTCTTGTGAGTGTTGTTTTTTGGTCCTTTAAATTTGCATCAGCTTGTGCTACTAGAGGCTCTCCAATCAGAAAATGACCTGGAGTGAGAGCAGTTAGATCTGATGGATCAGATGATATTGGCGTCAATGGTCTGGAATTCAAAATAGCTTCTGTTTCAACGATAACAGTTTCTAGCTCTTCATAAGTTAGGGAAGCTGTTGAAATGTTTTTAAGTAATAAATTCTTTGCAGACTTCACTGCTGCCTCCCATAATCCACCAAAATGTGGCGCTCGAGGAGGAATGAATTTGAAGTCAATCCCCCTTTGATTGCAAGTGTCAATAATTGTGTTTTTAGCTACATCTGAATAGATGACTGTATTAAGCTCTAGCAGTTGGTTATTTGCGCCTACAAAGTTAGTTGCATTGTCGCAGTATAATGTTTTACACCTTCCTCGACGACTTATAAAACGTTTGAGAGCAGCAATAAAAGCTTCCGTCGTTAGGTCACTAACGACTTCTAGATGCACTGCTTTTGTCGCGAAACAGCAAAAAACTGCAACATACACCTTATGTGGTCTTTTACCTCTTATTTTATAATGTACCCAGAGTGGACCCCAATAATCAACACCCGTGTTAAAAAATGGTTTCGCAGGTGTGATCCGGTCTTTTGGTAAATTTCCCATCACCTGGTTCATTAGCTTCGGTCTAGCCCTTGTGCATCGGACACAGTTGTGGACAATATTGCGTGCTGTTATTTTTCCCTTTATGGGCCAATATTGCATTCTGACAAGAGATAAAAGAGTCTGCGGACCACAATGCATGTTATCCTCATGAATCTGTTTAAATATCAGTTTAGCAATTGAATCGTTATAAGGAAGAATGACGGGGTGTTTTGCATCGTATGACAATTCTGATGCTTCTAGTCGTCCGCCAACACGAAGTATACCAAGATCATCAATATATGAACTGAGCGTGCTTAACGGACTACCATTCGGCACTGCTTTATGCTTCTTGAGGTGTGCTAAATCTTCACTAAAATCTGAAGTTTGAATCGTTTTCACTATGATCAACCACGCATTATGAAGCTCTTCTTGTTCCAAAGCCGTTTGTGAAGACCTGTTGCTTTTGCATTTAAGTTTATTGATGAATCTTAGCACAAATGCGACAACTCTCACAAGAAATTTAAATGAATTTTTATGATTTATTTTGTAAATGAATTCTTCTAATCCAGTTGAAGTCGTAATGGTGAGTGCAATTTTCTTCTGTCTTTTTTCCAGATCATTTTCTATTAGTAGAGCCTTCGAGAATGGTTGAGGCATAATAGAATCAGATCCATGAAGAAATAATGGGCCATAGAGCCAAAGAGTGCAGGATAACAGCTTTTCTGGAGTCAGTCCTCTCGAAAGTAGATCTGCAGGATTGTGGTGAGACCTGACATGATTCCACTGGCTCACAGTTGATAATTGCTGAATTTTTGATACACGGTTAGCAACAAATGTGTGAAAAGATGATGCTGTCGAATTTATCCATTGAAGAACTATTTCAGAGTCGGTCCATAGGAACACTGTTGCATTTTTTAATCGTAAGTCCTTATAAACCCTTGCTGCTAGTTCCGCTCCTAGTAAAGCGGCGCATAGCTCCAAACGTGGCAATGTTTGTGTCTTGAGTGGAGCAACACGAGATTTTGAACAGAGTAATCTTACTAAGACCTTATTGGTGTATGTCGAGCGGAGATATGCGACCGCCCCATATGCCTTCTCAGATGCATCTGCAAAAATATGTATTTGAATTGTTGAGGGCATTTGTGCATCCAATACATGTCTGGGAATCTGTTGCTGGTTTAATCTTAACAGATTAGATCGGAAAGAATCCCAAAACCGTTGTAACTCCTTCGGTATTTCTTCATCCCACGACAGCTTCATTTTCCAAAGCTGCTGGATAAATAATTTTGCAGTCACTACTACTGGTCCCAGAATTCCTAATGGGTCAAATATTTGAGCTAAGTTTGACAGCACTACTCGCTTGGTAATTGTTGTTATATCTGATACTTGTACTTTAATACAAAACGCATCAGCCTTTGGTATCCATGTTAATCCCAAAGTTTTTATTGATGATTTGTCATCGTGGTCGAAGTCTAAATCTACTTCCAATTCCTCTCGCGGAATCCCTTGAAGAAGTCTTGGATGATTGGCACACCACTTGTGAGGTTTAAATCCAGCACTTTTTAACAAAGATATAAGCTGGATCTGCATGTCAATTGCTGTTGTCAAATTGTCAGATCCACACAGACCGTCATCAACGTAAAAGTCATCTCTCAAAGCCTGCGCCCCCAACGGATGGCTTGCTGAATGTTGCATGGCTAAATATTGTAAACATTTAGTGGCAAGGTAGGGAGCCGAAGTAGTACCATATGTAACGGTTTGTAAACGATAATATTTAAGTTTTTCTGCCGGATCTCCTCTCCATAGTATTAACTGATAAGCCTGATCTTGGGAATCAATGATAACTTGCCGATACATTTTTTCGATGTCTGTAGTAAATACATATCTTGGAGTCCGAAAACGCAGCAATATTGAAAACAATTCGCTTTGTACCACAGGACCAGAATAGAGGATATTATTCAACGATAGGCCTGTTGATGTTTTTGCCGATGCGTCAAATACTACGCGTAGCCTTGTTGTGCTTTTCTCCGGTCGTAGAATGCAATGGTGGGGTATAAAATAATGCGATTTGGGTATATCGTTAGGTTGAATTTCCTCCATGTGGTTTAGTGATTCATATTCATGCATGAATCTGACGTAGTCTGCCTTTAACGCTTGATCTCTAGTTAGGCGCTTTTCTAACGCTAGAAATCTACTTAGCGCCATTGATTTTGAGTCTCCTAGATTTGAAGGATTGTCAGAAAATGGTAATCTGACAATGAATTTTCCTGATGAATCTCTACGGACGTTCTGATTGAAATGTTGTTCACAATGCCTTTCTGCGGCAGTGAAGTTGTTGCAAGAATCATTGAGATCATCCAACTTCCAAAACCGTTCAACTAGTTCATCAATGGTGACAAAACTTTCTCCGTGTATGGCACACGTTACAGAGTTATTAACATCCGAATTGACTTTTCCACATACCAACCACCCAAACATACTATTTTGAAGAATAGGTAAATGTTTTCCCAACTTTATTTGCCCAGGAAGTAGCAAGTCGTAGTAAAATTCAGCTCCAAGTAGTACATCAATTTTGCTTTTCTCTGAAAATTTAACATCTGCTAATGCAATATTCTCGGGAATATTCCATCCAGACGTGTCCAACGTTTGAGTTGGCTGAGGCGATACTATTTCCGGTAATACAAATGCTTCAAACCGCGAAGAGAATTTCTTGCTTAATGATTTCATTGTAAGGTTGACTCGATGTTTACTGTTCTTTATGTTTTTACCAATTCCTTCTATAGATATTGATCCTGAGAGAGGTTTAACTCCTAATTGTCTTATGAGCCGTTCTGAAACTAAGTTTATTTGAGACCCAGAGTCTAAAACGGCTTTAAAAGTGCTTGTTTGACCATTGTTTGCTGTGACCAAAATTTTTGCTGTTGCGAGCACAACGTATTTTTGCTTTGAAAAATCATTATTTGATGCGGCTAATGTCATTGATTGAGTTGTCTCATTTGAATTTACCACTGCTGTTGGTAATGTAGGCGATTCAGTTTTACTGATTTTTGATTTGTTGCTTTCTAAGTGGAGTAACGTGTTATGTTTCTGTGAACATTTGTTACAGTTTCGCGAAGAACATGCCTTAGATTTATGACCTGGTCGCAAGCAGTTGACACAAAGTCCTTGTTTCTGAATCCATTTTAGGCGATCTGGCACACTCATTTTTATGAATTTATCGCAATAGTATAGCGGATGATGATCTGAGTTGCAACATCCGCATTTTGAAATTTTAACATTGTTATGGTCTTTAATTACCGACGACACTGTTTTCGTGTTATGAAGTTTGTCCTTCCTTCCTACTGCTTCTAGTGAGTGGAATCTGTTTTGAAGGAAACTGAGGAAGTCGTCAATTGTCTGCAATTCCCTCGGATCTTTTAATGATTGCTCATAGAGCACGTGAGTTTGGCGATCCAACCTTTTAACAAGTATGTGCAATAAAAGTGGATCCCAATCTTTTGTCTGAATGCCTATATTATTTAATGCCAATAGGCTCTCCTGCACACTGTCGTGAAAATTCTTAACAGATGTGGCCTCTGGTGCTATTGCAGCCTGATCCAGTATTTTTTGAATGAGTGCTGTAGCCAAAACTCGCTTGTTGCTATATCTTTCGTTCATGATTTTCCACGCCGATGCATAATTTTCATCACTTAGTGGTAGATGTCGAATCAACCTTTCTGCTTCTCCTGAAATATTACTTTTCAGGTACCACATTTTTTGGACAGACGACATTTGTTGTTCGTGTATCATTTTTGTGTAGATATCATTAAACTGCTGCCATTTTAGATAATCACCGTCGAACTTTGGTATGGTGATTTTCGGTAGTTGTATGGACGATTCAATTCGATTGAACTGTTCTGCTACAGGAACAAGTTTTGGCGTTTCCAACGATATACGATGGTGTCGTATAGTCTCCTCCAGTGCAATGTATGCCTCCATATCATACCCAATGCCTCTTGGATCAGTGCATTGCTCACATATTGTGTAGTTCAGGTTTTCGATTTCATCCCAAAGTTTGTTAATTGATTTCAGCTGAACTTCCTTGTATGTTGGGGATAAGTCTTCCGTCTTTTTCATGCCAGCTATAAGACGCCGTAAGGATGCGGAAATAGCTTCCTGTCTCCTCATCATGGCTTCAATACGCGAGTTGTTGGAAACGTTGTCTTCATTCTGCCTTGAGATAACTGGTACATCCATCGTTGCGGTCAGTAATGGAGATGCACCTCTATCCACACGTTTCTTCAAAGACATAATGCCTTCTTCAAAAATCTTGCTATACTGCTCGTATAGTTGTTGTATTTTGCCGTAAAAGTCATTTGTGAAATACTCATTGTCCAATGGAATTTCCTTCAAACTTCGAATTTCGTTGTCTGCGTCTTCGAAATTTGACCAAGCGTCATGTAGCTGCTGCTTTCGAGTCTCAAAATATTCTACTTTGTCCTTTCGACTGGGAGAATCCTTTTTGAAATTCGTTATAATTGCTTGAATTCGTTGGCCAATTTTTGACTGCTCTGCCAGCAACTTTTCGATAGTTGACGACATTGTTGATTGATGTTTGATTTTTTAACGTCGGGGTCACCAAATGTTTGAATGTTTTGTAAGTGTCACTGGTGATTCACCAGGACTTGTAGAAATTGGCAATCGAGTACTTGAACCCGTTGCCGACAAAAGTTGGTTCCTGTCACTGAAACTGCCGCTGATACAATTCGTTTTTGTTACTTAGAACAAAACTGATAAAACTGCCGAAATTGACGAAAATGACAAGACAGCCGAGATTGACGAGAGTGACAAGACTAACTTTATTATTGTAAATTATTTCCTTATATAAAAATTTATACAGTAAAAAAGTACAAAAGCTAGTAAGATTATAAATATAAGAATCATCAGTATTGTCATACATCATAAAAATTAATACAGTAAAAAGTACAAAACTAGTGAAATTATAAATATAAGAATCATCAGTATTGTGTAATAACGTACATGCGAATATATGCAAACAAAGAATTAAGCAAAATAAATTGGGTCAATGAAAGTCAACAACCTTATTGTTGACCATGCAATTTTTAATTCTTACTATTGAGTAATGATTTTGACGGTAAATGAACTAATCACCTAGGCAATTATGCTGACTCTCAGGTGAGGTCAGTGAACTAGCTACTGATTCGACTGAAATGCGCTTGTTTGCCTATTTCCGCATGTACATATATATATATATATATATATATATATATATATATATATATATATATATATATATATATATATATATATATATATATATATATATATATATATATATATATATATATATATATATATATATATATATATATATATATATATATATATATATATATATATATATATATATATATATATATATATATATATATATATATATATATATATATATATATATATATATATATATATATATATATATATATATATATATATATATATATATATATATATATATATATATATATATATATATATATATATATATATATATATATATATATATATATATATATATATATATATATATATATATATATATATATATATATATATATATATATATATATATATATATATATATATATATATATATATATACTAACGAATTTTCGATTCCTATCCACTACAATATAATTTTCTATATATCAAATCATTAAAAAATAATAAATAATTTTAATGCTCAATGAGTTCAAACAAATGTTTTGAGGTTTTTCTACAAAACTGCCCTTTACAATCGATACCTACCATAATGCTGGCGATATTGCAGTGACATTCACGGGGGTACATGGTTACCGATTTTGTGATCGTAAATAAAAAATGTGCATATAAAAATGTCTTTATCTCTGCAATGAATTCGCCAAGAAGGTGCCAAGAAGTTGTCTCGTAATTAGTATTGGGATTTATCGACTGATTTCAACTCTCGATAGTTAGCCACTGAATGATTTTAACTATCGAATGATGTTTTTCATTCATTCATTCATTCACTCGACCTACTCGAGTTAAGCTTATGTGGTTATAATATAATCAACTAACTCGTTGATCTCGGTTGACTAATTGGGTATCGGCCTTTAATCGCTGAATTATATCTGAATAACTAAGAACTAGCGAATGGTTGAATTATTCGATAGTTTCTAGTAATTATCAATTCCAAGAAGCGGATTGACTCGCTAAACGATATCTGAGTTATTAAAAATATGAATAATTTAGAAATGTCTAATAACGCGATAGATTTTATTCGATAGTTCTCAAAAACATTCGTAAAGCGCTGCTTGGTACTTTCGCAGACGGAAGGGGTCTAAGCAGTTCAGTTACAGATTCTGTGCAGATCATTCTTAAATTAGTTACAAATGGAAGAAGTACATGAAGAAACCTTTGTTCCTTCGGAAGCAGGGTTCATTAGGTTATTTACTGAATTCTGTCAATCCAATGCTCCCCGTTCTTTCTCGCGGCTCTTTACACATAAAGAAGGAAACATTAATAACAAAAGAAGAGCGTGAAAAATGCTTTTGACAATCCTAAACTATGAAATCCATTCAAAGTATACGAATTCCTGACCGAAAATCATTGACTTTGGTTGATGAAGAGAAAATATCTAAAACCAAAAATGTAGAACCTAAGCAGATCAAATGTACACAAAAATGTTAAAGTATTTATTTAAATACATTTTTAAAAGATATACAATTTATCCATAAACCGTGCATGCATTTGTCCATAGAGTTCACTAATTTATTCGTTTAAGTCTTTAATATTCTTAAATGATTTCACATATTGGTGCATGCACACCGGAACTACTACCGTCGGTCGGCATTTACATTAACCAACACGACATTTCACCGACTTCAACCGCCTGATCCTCTTCTAACCGCTCTGCGCTGACCATCGTCATCCTCTACCTTTAATTTATGCATGAGTACAAAATTGTTGAGTGCACCAGGCTCAAATTATAACAAAAAGAGAAACATTAAGCAAAACCAAATATTTTATTTAAATTCTCTCTAATACGCTTAACTTTGTCGCTGCTGCATTTGCTGTTGTTGTTGTTGCTGCCTTTTTCTTAGCCTTTGAAGTCAAAGCCGAGAATGGATGGATGGATCATGCTGCATTAGCAACATTATTGCATTCGTGCAAGCGTTAAGACGGCGGAGTAGAAATGACTTGCAAAATTTCGAAAACTGCCACCAAAAAACTGCCCTGGAAATCATATCTCCACTCTTCTCTTATGCGCTACATTCAGTATATCGGGTTAGTTATTCTATTAATGAGTTTCCTTCAGTCGATTTGCTACTATTTCTAAATAAAGATATAGTCCTCGTATGCATAAACATATTATGAAATCCCCGATATATCAAACGTTTCTTGTACTCAGTGAAGTACAAAAGTATAGACGACAATTAGAAATAATTTAATTTCGTTATATCTTCAATTTTTTTTAATTACAATTTTAATAAAATTTTCTGATCCCTAATTTTAGTCTCTTTTAAAAAGGGTGAAGGAGAGCGCCCCTCTACGTTAACTTAAGTTAACTTTATATGTATGCATATATGTAACAAATATAATAAAGTAAACTGAAGTAAACTCATTGATATACGCTAATTAAATTCCTTTGTTTTCTGTAGAATCATTTGAAGTTTAAAATTTCTATTTTTCCAATTTCCAATTGAATATTTGTGACATTAAGTTAGAAATTTCTGATATAATTTTTTGGGTTCCTGAAGTACATGTCGTTTTTCTGAAGTTCAATTGTAAAAATCTGAAATACAGCGATAAATTTCTGGAAGTACAACTAAAAGGATTGTATACAATGTGAAACATAATTATGTGTTTGGCTTAAATGCAATCTTCTTCGACTTCGACTCATGACTATAAACAACTTTAACCTATTGCGGTCAACCTGAGAATCAAAAAAATCTAACCTTTCGAATTACTTTTTTGTACTTTTGTAGGATTTAAAGTCAGTATATGGATATTAAAACACACAAAATTTGTTGAAACTTATTTATTATATTTGGTACTACTGGTCAAAAAACTGGCAAGAACATACAATTTTTAATCTCTGTAATGTTTTAACTCTGCGAAATAATCACTGAAATGAAACCCTGGCATTCGAGTATAATTATTACTTGTACTAGAAACCGAAACATTTGAATCATGAGACATAGGAGACGATAAGGTATTGTCATATTTGCGATTTTCAAAGGTTCAAAAAGTTCAAAAGTCGTTGACTTCTAGGATTCCTATTTAAATGTCGTAGACAGTTATTGGAAGTAGCGGGAAATACCCGCTAGTAGTAGTGCCAGGGACACAAGGGCCGCAAGGGGTTAAAAGGACAGGAGGGCAGGGGCACGTCTTTAATCCATATGTACTTTATATTGGGACGACACAAATGCGTCATTATCGTTATGTTTTAATAGCTGTCACTCGAAGGAAAGAGATCTGTGGCTCCGTTAATGCCAGCAGAAATGCTTCCGCAAGGAACGTGTTGCTTTTGTTGTGATTTATTTTTTGGTTTGGTTCCTCTCCTCTGGTGGTTCACGTTGCCTTTGTTGGTTCTGTTCTTTTTGAACAACTGCTTCTGTTGTTTTTGTGAGCTGGGTCATCAGTTGAATCAATTACTGGTTTCGAAGGCACAGCTTTCTCTATACCTCTTCTTTGATGGGCCTAAAATAGCTACAAACGATATTTTAATAGAAAGAAACGACTGATCAAACAATTAGGGTAAATTTCAAAGTGCATTCACAAAACACTTTAGTGATAAAATTTTAGTACAAAGGAACAACAACTTTCTCGAAATAAAAACAATTTGAAAAAAATTTGAAATGATATTTGAATATTTTATTTAATTTTATCTTCTCATAAAATATTTGCTTTCTTTTCAATTTAGTCGAAAAATCATTTGGAAATCCTGACGGGGCACATTAACCAAAAAGCTGGTGGGAATTCTGAGGGGACATAATGTTTTCTTTGAACGCCTACCCAAACTTTTTGGGAAGGAGCAAATCTACCCTTGTAGATCCCGTCAGAATCCAAAAACTTAATCTGTGACGGCTTTGAGCTCAACAGAAAAAGATTGGAGACGTTAGGCTCAATGCTTGGCTCCCAACCTTGAAGAAGTTGGGAGAAAGAGATAGAGAGCAGTTAAAAGCTTCGTTAAGGCAACAGACTTATGGGGAATTGACCCAAATGGATATACCTTCATAAAAAATGATCCTTATTTCCAGTGTGGAGGCGCACAATAGGATTCTGGCTTAAGTTAAACTCTTAGTACCTCCAATCAATCTAATTAATAAACTAACTAATATTCGAATATAGTTCCGACGATAATTTCGAATTAGTGGGTAAAACGCTTTTTCCTAGCTTTCAAGGGATATCCTTACAATTTTAATTTTATTATAAATCTCTTAATTCTCGTCCGAGGACGTCAGACGAGACCAAAATCGACTATATATTTTTATGTAACAATTTTCTCGCTATATATATATTTTCAGAAAATAACGAATCCTGTTTTAAAACAATTATAAATTCAGAACATTAAATTAGGGGCTTAATTCCTAAATTTTTAAGAATTTTGCCGATTTTATTTCTGTAAAATCTCAATAAATGCATCTTAGGGCTAAAAATTTTACCCTCTACTTGAACAGCTAAGTGCGCCGTGCTCTTGTTTTGTGTTAGTAAAATATTGTGTTAGTAAAACGAATAAGAGTAAACCGTGTGATTGTTGATATTTTACGAAATTCTCGTTTTGCAGAATTTACTTTTCCGCTTTCCCGTGTCTTCCTATGTAAGCTTTTCTATGTATTAACTAATTCTAATACTTATTTTCTTAACAGACACTTCCGCATATGACATTATGTGCCAGTAGGTTTATCGCGCCTATTTGTTTTAGATGGCTTACCTTAATCGTGAGTTGGAAACCTTAGCCTTCAAAAGGGGCAAACGAATTTTACTTAACGCCAAAGATTGACGTGGTAGCAGGCTAATCACTAACAGTCTCTATTTTATTTTCTCAACAGGGTAAAAAATTGAGAAATAAGGAAGGATTAAGCTGTATTCGTTACAAAAAGTGGGCGTATTACTAGTGCGATTTTATCCATTGGCAGTGCCACTTAGTGTTTGGTGACCAAGAATATCGTCAGTCATCTCGTTTTTCAGTAATCGCGATTTCCACGTCTAAATCGACTTAGGAGATGATTCTAGATAGGAACAAATCCCCTTCTTAAATTATCCTCACCGTTGTAAATGGAAGAGTTAAGTAAATATATGATTGAGGTTTAGAACATAAAAAATAAAGGAATCTAATCTATATTACGTCAATTTCAACTTGAATTATATCGGTGTTTCAGTCATCCGACATGTCGGATGTGGGAGAATTTCAGAATTCTTGAATGCAAAAACATATACATCCACATGCATTGAAACACACATAAGTGCACACATATTTCTAGCTAAAATTAATAAATCCCTTTCACATCAAATCATCTCATTTCAAAGGTCATAAATTTCCTAATGGCGGGTATATCGGTGTTACGTCAATCGACCTCTTTGTTAGGGACGAAGGGGACGAAGGGACGAAGCATTAAGCGGAAAAGCTATACGCGCCAAACGGTTTCAACGATTACTCTGGCTGCGGCCATCTAATCGGAATCGTCTGAAAGACCACCACCTGGTCTGTGTTTGGACGAAGGGGATGAACGGTGGCAGAAGAATACACATTCTTCATTTATGTATTCCACAACACTGACGGAAGTGATGACAGCAAATAATCAAAGTTCTGAAATTTATTGTCACATCATTAAAATCCAGCAGTGGCAACAATAACAACAACAGCAGCAGCAGCAATGTTGCCACCAATATTATGAATTGAATTCTTGCGTCGGGTTTGCGTGAATTAGTAGTTGGCTGTCGAGAAGGAAATAAAAGGAAAAAATCATTTTACGACGAATTGATTGTCCTTGCTTGCAAGGCAATAATTATTACTGCAGTTATTGTCATAGCACACGGTTTAAATACAGAAAGAATGAAACCTCATTTCAAGTACAAAATTATGTTGTAATGGTTGGGCCAATAGATGGATTCTTTTTTAAAAATGCTATAAATAAAACAGTGTTCAATATATTTAAATTTATTATTCTTTAGTAGAAACAGTTTCGCTCAATTAGAGATTATAACTTTATTCAACTGGGTGAAACCAAGTCAAGTTAATTTGCGCAGCGCATAGTTTCGGGTCGCATTTTCGGGCTTCCTCTGATTTAAAATATTTAATTATTTCTGTGTTGTCGGCATAACGGCCATTATCTCTAATGGGGCTCTTAAAGAAATTGTAATTGTGTCTCATTACTTGAACACGGTCTGTTTTTCAGCCCGGTCCTATTTAAATTTGTTTAAAACTTACTCCAGTCAGGAAGGATTTCATTGAATTTTAATGATATGTCGTTGATTGTACTAAATATTGCACAATAAAATTGTCATTTTTACATATTCTTTTGATTGATGGACTCAAACGAGTTAAGAGATTGCCATTTTAATTTCCGATTGCGGTTTCGTTTACGTTTCCGGTCATGACAAAACTTTCAATTGAATTTATTGCGTTGAATATCCATAATTTTTAAAATTAATTTTGTTATTTTTCTTTAAGTATTTATTGATCTTTCCATTTTACGTTTGATTCTGGCTAAATCGATTTAAATACAAAATTCTGAAGGATTAATCTTTTGAGTGGCTCGATGCTAATCACGTTAATGACAATTAAATAAAATGCAAATTGTGTCGAAGTTTTGCAATTCTCCTTAAACCCTTAAAATTAATTAGTATTAATTATTAGGCTTTATTGGATGAACTTTTTAAAACAGTTTAAGTGTAAAGTGAGGCAATGTTGTGTCGGCAAAGGGGAAAAGACAGGGAAAGGGAAAAAATGGAGAGACACAGATATATATAAAATTGAAACGAAATTATTGAATGAGATGAACTGGCGCCAAGACGATCAAAGTGTTTTGATTTATTTTCGACTGCGTTTGTGTCTCGCTAAAATTAGAAACTGTCGCAAACAAACAAACACAGAAAAAACAAATAAACGGTAGCAACAGCAACAACATAAACATGAAGCATAAAATCAATTCGTTGAAAAATATCGCCCGCCATCGTATCTCAAGATGACGTCAGACTGTCTGCCGCCACTGAAGTTTTCAGAGCTTTCGATTGTTGGAGTCTGACCGCGCCCTGGCTAGGAAAAGGTTTCAACTGCTCGATTTTGAGGGTTGGAGTGAGAAGATAACAGCGAATAGAAGAGGAGGAAGAGCGAGGGTATACAGATGAAATAAAACTTTTTTTATATTTTGGTTGATTATTTTTAATTTTGGATTGGATTCGAGGTGTTGAAAAAGTAAACAAATAGAAGTTAATATTAATATACTTTCCTCGATCTGTCGCGCCCCTCAATGCGCCACAAACGGAAGAACAAATTGGTCATACCCTTTTCAACCTTTTCGGGTGAAGGATGTAAAACATATTCTTATCATCTTCACAATAGTAAACTCTTCTTCTCCTTCTTCGCCGTAACTTTTACGGCCGTTCTTTGTTTTATATAATTTTCTTTAAGAACATCAATGTAATATTTTTTATATCTTCATAGTTTTTATTTTTCTAGCCAAGGCATAAGAAATTCTTTTTCTTATTTCATATAGAAAAATATAAAGAAGAAGTCATTAGAGCGGCGTCTGGGTGACTGCTGCCAGTTGTTACAATAACAACGTAAATGACGCCAAAAAAAATTGATCCTTCGCCGCTGCGAAGCATGAAAATAAGAAGATGAAGAATTAAAGGCGCCATGAAAACATGCGAGCATAATAAAGTTTTCATATATTCGTATTTTCGCAATTTGGAAATTTGAAATTTTCACGAAAAAAAAAAACAGAAAGCGGAACTAGAAGCGAACGAAATAAATAGTATTATTACCTCGCGGAATTTTATGTGTGTGTGTCGGTGTGTGTGTGTGGTGTTTATGTGTGTGAGTGAAGAAATGAAAAAGACGAACTTGTGGATGGATCAGTTTGGGAGAACTGAAAAAACCGTTTATAGGAAGAAGAAAGAAGGCGAGATGGGTTATATTTTCGATATTATGGCGTTTCATTTGGCAAAAACTCAATTCATAGAGTCTTCAATTTATTGTTATCTTTACTTTACTGTTGAGGACCAAAACAAGCTAGACCAAGAGAAAGGACTGTTTGGATCATAGCTTTAAATTCATACAAAGAATTGAATTTTTTATTCGATACATTTATGCACCGGTAAAAATGGACGAGTGATGAAACAATAATAATAATAATAATAATAATAATAATAATAATAATAATAATAATAATAATAACAATAATAATAATAATAATAATAATAATAATAATAATAATAATTTTCAATTTCAATATCAAGAAATAACTGTAATTTATATACAACAATATCAAAGTGATACAAGATCAAATAATAAGTAGCAGCATGTTAATTAAAACCAAATTATGTATTAGATATTAACTAAATAATTTTTGATAAGATTTTCTTTATAAGAGAAAATTTAATAAATTAAATCGAAGAAATATTTTTAGTTTGGGAATTGTATTCGAGTTTTACGAATGTTGAAAGAAGTTTGTTCAATTCTTCTTTTCAAATTGATTTTTTTTAAAAAAAAAGATAATAATATGAGATTAATAATTTTTTAAATTTATCAATACTTAGTGTTTCTCGTATGAAGTAAAAATATTTAATTCATTAAAAAACTATTATATTGTAATAAATTATATGCGTATTGTGTTTCAATTTAAAACACGGTACAATACATTAAACTGGTTTAAAAAATTTTAGTGTTTTTATACTTTTAATGGCTAAAATATAAAAATTCCCGTGGGCAGATTTTAATCTCTCTGATTTAATTAAATGAGCAATTTTAATATATTGTTAGACACAATTAAGTCTTAAATTTAAATTTAAAATTACTTAGATTTCTCTAAAAATATATTAAATATGATCACTAAATTATATCAGAGAGATTGAAATCTACCCATGGGAATTTTTATAATTCAGAAATCAAAAAAGGCAAAGACAATAAAATTTGTTAATTTTTTAAAGTAGTTGAATGAAATTGTAGCTATAAAATATTATATTTTTTTTAATTTCAAAAATAAAATTTCTATAATATAGATTTTATTGCCGGAGTTAAAATTTAAATAAATAAAAATATATATAAAAAATGTATTTTGATAATTTATGGAGCTGCTGGTAGTTCTTCAGTCGGAGCCAATCTAAGTGCATTCAACTTTTTTCAGTGTAATTACGGTTAGTCTCAGTGGCTCGTCCGTCTCTCTTTACGATTCAGATACAGAATCCAATTGAAGCCAACTCAGACCAATTGGCATTCTTTTATTTTTGTTTTCGGTTGTCTATAAATTCACAATAAATTCAGCGCGTTTTGTTTTTGTTTCTCCTGATGTTGCTTTTGTTCACATAACGCCATTTGTGTGTGTGCGTGTGTGTGCGTTTTTATCTTTTATCCTTGGCAATGGTGCTTGGTTATTCATGCTGACGATTAATATTTTTGTTGTGAGTGTTTTTGTTGTTTCTCTTTTGAATGCTTTTGAGTTTGTGCTATTGATTTTGTTGCGAATTTTGTTTATTTCCAAATGTATCTGAGTGAGTAACGAAATGTTTATAATCGCTGTTTCGTTTCGTGAAAGGAGTCTTAAGAGTTTAATACAATTTAAAATTATTGAAGGACATATGAATTTTGAGAATATTATTGTTTTTTTACTTTTCAAATAAGTTTAAAAAAATAGCGTTCAATAGCAGAACCTTTGCGTATAACGAGTACCAATACTTTTTTACGAGCATTAAGGCTGTAACGTTTATTTGTTGTAACACTTGTAGTTAGTAACGTTTCTCGGTGTTTCTCACTCAAGCGGAAAAATGTTTGGAACTCAGATCTCTGGAGCGATGCAAAATATATTACAAATTCTAAAGTTACCCCGATTTTTTTTAATAATTCTCAATAAAAAGATGCTTTCAACGCTTCGAGCTCGTTCTGAATTTGTTTTGGGTAATTTTTTGTTTGGAAACCTCTTATTGCAGGTAAATATTTTCAAGAAATTCATCATCATTCGGCATGTTTCATCTTAACCCTGTAAATTCTTCGGCTCCTTTTATTACACAAAATGTAATATTTACGTAAAAGCTAACTAAGTTTCGTAAAAGCTTTCGAGAATGAAAACGAATACGAAGCTTCCTTATTGTTTAAAACAAAGATAATTTCCTTGGCGGTTTGGTGCGTGCTTGAGTGGGTAAAGATAAAATAAAACATGATCATGAAAAGAAACATTTATTCATCTTGGAAAAATATCTACCACTCATTTTTAATATTACATAACATCTACATACAAATATTAAAGTAATAGTCACCCACACCCACTTTTAGATAGTTTGAAAATGTCTGCTTGCAAGCCAATTTGTTGATTTCAATTAATGGTGTCAAAAATTCAAACCTTTTATATGATTTTGGTCTAAGAGTGCGTTTACACCGTCCGTAAATCATATATTTCGACGTCAAGTCTTAAATGCGAATGCGAATGGAAACAAGAATTATTGTGTACAAACTTACAAATCCCGCATTTCGAAATTATTCCCATTTCGGGCAAAAGCGAAGCAAATGAGAGTAATACACATTGTTTTCTTATTAAACACAGCTTTTCCACAACTTCACCACTGAAATGACGCCACGAAGTCACGAAAGCGGTCAAATGGATAATCAAAAAATAGACGAATAAATTAGTCACGGAAGGGTAATCCGATCCTGACTATAGACCCGAAAATGGAGAAATACACGAAAATTCGAGAGTTTTGCAATGCCACTAACTATTGCGTATGCATAATTAGTAAACAAGAGGTTTATTATTGAATAAATAAATGGTTTTTTTACTGAATAACGTCAAACATAGTGCGAATAAGGCGATGTAAGTTGTTTTGAAATGCATAATTACAGATTCGCATTTAAGGTCGGTGTAGACGTACTATATGAACGTACTATATACATATTCACATTCCTTCTCACTCTTTGCGTTTGTTGAGTATTAAAGAAATGAAAGGAATGAAGTGGAAGTATTTGCATTCTTGTGTAAACATGTTCTCTGAGAGGATTTAGGATTGTTCGCCGTTGTTTCTGGTTATGTAAATCTCGATTAAATGAAAATGCAAAAACTGATCGCCATAAAATTCGCCTCGATACCTTTTAGCCATTTTACAAAACGATGCCCGACCCACACGATAAATCCGATGTTGTAGATAACTTTAAATTTAACTGTCAAATTCGTGAAAGGGTTAAAGTTCTTTTCAAATTTGTTTTACATCAAATTATCTTCAATTTGAACAACGTACTTAAGAAGCAATCAAATTATAAATAAATTTTGAAGACATTTTTAGCTACGAAGTTTTATGAACCGACGTTTTGGATAATAATTGGCAACACAAAAAAATTGTGCTGGCATTTTTCAGCTCTTTGATAAAGTAAAATTAAAGTTATGAAAAGTTAA
Organism: Physocephala rufipes; assembly: GCA_963966595.1. Classification (NCBI taxonomy): domain Eukaryota; kingdom Metazoa; phylum Arthropoda; class Insecta; order Diptera; family Conopidae; genus Physocephala; species Physocephala rufipes. The sequence goes on from OZ016504.1 coordinate 20,310,960, forward strand.
TGAATAATGTTTCTTTTAATTTTTGTATTTTAAGCGCTCCTAAACTCATTTGAAAATTTTAATGAATTAGACGGAAATATGTTTAAAATTTTTTCTTCTAAAGTGTATTTGAAAGAAATCTTTAAAATATTTATATTATTATTAATTTCCGATGGAAGGTTTTCAAGTACTTATAGTTTTAAACTTCTCTTAAATATATATCAAAAAATCTTATAGAAATATGTCTAAAATGAGCTTTCATTTAACACTTTTATTCAATAACATAATTTTAAAACTACTATACGATTTTTTTAGTATTATAAAACTTTACAAAAGGTTTTTAAAAGTCTGATGGTCAATCGTCTCTTAAACCGCAAAGGATGTCCTGAACGGACGTGTATGGGAAAGGTAGTGAAAATGTTTTCGTGAACTAGTGGAAGCAGACGGTCCTTTAGCTACAAAAAAAATATTCCTAACGAAAGTTGGTCACTTCATGATGATCTTAGCATAAATATATATTAATTCTAGTCAGTGGGTTAGAGTGGGTGAAATATGTCTTCAGGATCACTTTATAAGCTGACAATTTCAGTTTGAAAATGGGTGGTCAATTAATATTCTCCATAGAAAGCGGGCATGTCAGTGGTCTGCTATTTTTCCATTTCATAAGCAAAAGTATTTAAACGTTTTCTTGATATTAAATAAACAATTATTGGCTATTTTGATTTCGTAATATTACCGTCCGTCCTCTTTTTCAGGCGTCAAAGGCAGTTGGGAAGAATGGTGGACATACGATGGCATTTCTGGTAAGTTTCGTCGGTAATCTTAAATAGAATGTACTTGAGATAAAATAAATACTTCTGAAAAATAATATACTATACTGACAATACTAAACTGACTTAATATTGTAAATCAAATATCAAAATAAAATTATAAAAACTATTAAAGTAATGTTTAAAAACTACTCCAAGAATTATTTTACTGTTTTTGAAAAAGTCTTCTGCCTCTCTTAATCACATTCGAATTTGAGGATTATCAGTGGATTACACTTCTGAAATAGATGACAGTCAGATAAGTCAGTGTCTTTTTGAATTCACCACGCAGTAACTTTGAATGTGACTCTGCTCGCGTCAAGCAGCGTCTGTTGGTAAACTGTTATAAAGTATTGAGCAAGTTTCGCCATCAAGTTTGAGTTTGGCAGCCGCTGGAAGAAGAAACATTTTGACAAAAATTATACAAAGTTAATTTCGTGTGGTGATTAAACATTATTTGCCTAAAAAACTACCACAGAAACTAAGGAAAGGCATGAAAAAACTATGCTACCATACCATAAATTTCAGTGGTTATAGTTGTTTAGTTGTGTTTTATGATGTGAGTTGAGATTTCCGACAGTTAGATTTTTTTAAGATTTTTAAGAATTTTCTGTCATCCTTCGTCGGATTAGGTTTAGGTTAGAGAAAAATCCGTCTTGGAGAAGTTCCATCCTCAGTTCAATCTTATCTTGTGGACAGATATAGACACTCAAGATGGCTCACCGCCGAAACGTGTTTGTCTCTAAACCTAATTTCACAAGGGATAACGGAAAATCGAGCCAAATTCTTAAAAAGTTACGAAGAGGCTTATTGAGTCATTTTGCTGTTGTAACAGGATAAGTGGCGCCGAACTTTCAGGTCGTCCAAAAGAGGTGATCAGGCCGGAAGTCATTGATAAATTCTAATTGAATAATATTGTCCCACACAACGAATGCGCGTTCAACCAAACGAATATATCACATTTTGTATCCGTAGCTTTCCGGGCAATTTCTCATGCTCGATCATAAGCCCAACCGTGTGTTGTCACGATGGCGGTAATTCATCATTTGAGCTACGAACTGCTATACCATCCACCATATACCATACCACCATAAAAACATGAAAAGTTCACTGAAATCTTTCTCAAATTGGAGGAATTTTAAGCATAATTCTTATAAATTATTTTTGCTAGAATTTAAAGTCAGAATTAATTCATCGTGACGGAAAATAATTTATTTCATTAAAACATGGAGAAATGGTCACTTGGACGCCATAGAGAAAACAAACACAAAAGCAGCTATTATCAAATCACGGACAGACAACGGCATATTATTAGTTGAATATGTCGGGTTTCGTTTCAAATAAAAAATTTTGAATGTAAAAAAATATCTGAATGCAAACAAAAAATGACCAAAGGACGCTTCATTAAAAACATAAACACGTCGCAGTCTCCCTTTCCATTCCAGTTCTGAGACAGAAATTGTAGGCGATCAGTATGAAAACCCGTCAAACGAAAGTGTATTACGAAACTTGTAACACGTCTGATCAACATGTAGGTAATCAGCCTCATCACTATTCCCGATGGGTTAACGGCAATTGTTTTTATAATTTGATTCTCGTTTGTAAAAAACATACATAGTCAGCAAACTGTCGGTTGCCAACCAAAGAAAGCACAATTAAAATAATGACAAAATTGGTGCAACTCAAATCAAAAAATCTAACTCCATTGCAAAAGTTCTCAAAATAAAAACCTAACAGTTTCGGTAGAAGTAGAAAAAACAGAGAGAGAGAGAGAGAGAGAGAGAAGAAAGAGCGAGGGAGTGAACAAATGAAATTGGTGGGAAGACACAGGAAGGAATTCAAAAGAAATTTAAAAAAAAATCAATGATATCAAATCCATAATATTGGTTAAATCTACATAAGCTCAAATTTGCAAAAAGAAAATTTGGTAGCTGACTGCTCGATGTTTGACTGTAGGACTATTAATCTGTCGATTTGTTTAAACCAATTTCCTATCTGTCCGTCTCTGGCAGTCCGCAACTAATAAAATAACATTGACAGCGGTCAAATTTGCTGGCTCGTTCATTTAATAACGACGTCTTCCCTCCGCTTTTCTACAACCACTGGCAATAGTCATCGTCACACACGCTCACACACGTTCTTACAATTACATATACATATAGGATAAAACTTCCCTACGACTAAAATTTTCTTATGACTAATCATTCATGAATCAAGCACGAAGTCAACGCAACGTATTGTTTTTCGAAGAACATTCGAAACTGAAATAAGTCGGGAGTTTAGGCCAGATCTGGCTACTAACTACTATTTGAACCTCGTTGGTTTCCAAACGTTATGCGTATACACACATATAAACAAGCACGCACTACAATCTTACTCATGACACCTAATCCAACGGATAATTACGTAAGCGCTTACGATAACCTGAAAACAAAAAATTTCCTATACATTTTTTCTTTTCCTTTTGGGTCTTTTTCACGCCATTCAGAAACCCAAAGTTTTTAGCGTTGGGTCAGTCATCGCTATCGTCATGCAATTTGTTGTTAGGGAAAATGTAAAGAAAAATTCATTCAATGCCTTTGAAAACAACACCCGCCTCCTCCCAACCGTCTGCCATAATTTTATTGAAATTGTATGAAAGGGAAATATAAAATCAATTAATATTTTCGATAACATGAATGATTATTTTCAAAAAATTAATACATTAGCGAAAAGAAATTCTCAAAAGATAATAAAAATTTTAAAAAATAATAAATTTGATACAAAATAAATAAATTTTAGGAGGACATGCTTTTCAAAATTCGCAATTTCTTTCAATGAACTTGGAAATATTCAATAATTCTAATAAACAATATCATCACCATTTGATTTAATTCATCTCTTGGGTTTCGTTTTTAGGACCAAGTTTTTGGGGCCTTATCAATCCACAATGGAACATGTGCAATAAAGGACGTCGCCAATCACCGATAGACATAGTACCAGACAAGCTTCTCTTCGATCCATATTTACGTCCACTTCACATCGACAAGCACAAGGTACGACTGTTCCGACTTCTGTCCTTCCCTGATTTAAAATATTCAGTTTTATTTAATTCATTTGTGGCTTTTTCTCTTCCTTTCTTTACAATAACCGCCAGGTTTCCGGTACACTGCACAATACAGGACAATCATTGGTCTTCCGCGTCGACAAAGACACAAAGCAACACGTGAATATTTCTGGTGGTCCGCTAGCCTACCGGTACCAATTCGAGGAGATTTACATACACTACGGCATCAAGAATCATCGTGGTTCCGAGCATTTCGTACAGGGCTACAGTTTCCCTGGAGAGGTAAGAAATCAGAAAAGCCCCTTTGAGAGGCGAGAAGTGGCGCCAAAAGAACCAAAAACGATATTGAGGTTGCGAATTATTTCCATTCCTTTATTTTTCGTTTATTTTCAATTTCCCTTGGACAGATCCAAATCTACGGCTTCAACAAGGAGCTTTATCACAATATGTCCGAGGCGCAACACAAATCGCAGGGCATCGTTGGTGTCTCACTGATGGTGCAAATTGGAGAAACGCCAAATCCGGAGCTCAGAATCATAACGAGCACCTTCAACAAAGTGGTGTTTCGAGGTGAGTCAATTTGCTGTCGATTTGCCATCAGTCCAACCGTCAACCAGTCAGTCAACTGAATCACTTAACCTTTCTCCCTCTCTTTCCTTCCGTTAAATAATTTGAGTGCCAATCTAGACTTGAAGTGTCAATGACACCGTTACATCGTACGTCATCGACCACTCGTTGTCGCAAGGCTGGAATTTTATTTTCGCTCAACAAAAGACTCGCAAACACGATTGACGTCCTTATTTTGTCGAAGAAAAATATATGTATTTATTCTGAGATTGATTTTATATCAGTCAGCGCGTTATGTAGGAGTTTATTTGGGCAGCTCTCTCGCATTATGTGTTTTTTCTTCATCCTGAAAATATTTGCATGATATCCTTTGGGTAAAGAGACCGTATCATTTAATAATGACGAACATGAACTTGATTTGATTAAAATATCCTACGACCAAGTTGATTTTTTAATCAACTATTAATTTTTTTATAACACTTTCCTTCGATAAATTCACTTCTCCTTAATTCACCACGCATTCATGCATTTCTTTAAATATAAATTTGGTGAAAAAAACACATCATCACACAATTTGTGATTAAAAGGTTAATGAAATTGGCGACACAAATCAATGATTAAGATAATTGTCAACCCAATTTAAATGAAATAAAAAACGTAATTGAATTGGTCGTCCAGAACGGCATTTTAAAAAACCTTCGAACCATTCAAATCGATCATTAAAATCAGCAAACAAATGGCTCACTAACTCGATTGTACAAATCGATGGACAGGTCAAATCGGTTCGGCGAACATGCAAACCGATAAAAGGCTGACAATTTCACACCAATTTAAATTCAAATCTTGAATCCTCGTTTAAGTTTTTTTGGGCCTTTTGCGTTGATTCTTTGCGTCATAACTATTGGTGGATAGAATGCGAACCAAAAACATAACTGCGCGAAAATACTGCCCCATTTTCCGGTAACGAAATGAATTTAGAAGCGAGGAAACATATCAAAGAATCGTATCATTTCGAGGGCGACATAAAGGCGAGTTCTCAAGAAAGAAAATTGCACTGCTTGATCAAAATGTTGTGTCATTAGGTGGGTGGAGCGAGGGGGTGGCATTTGGTGAACATGAAACGAGAACAGGTGTATGAAGAATAACAGGCAAAATCAGCAAATTAAGAAATGTGGCAAATATAGCTTTCGGTTTTCAGCCCTTCAGCGCAAATTGAGTCTATTTTCTCTGACTGCACGAAATTTGACTTTACCAAAGTTGGAAGCGCGTGCAACAAATTGTGCCATACCCGATAAGGCCAACGCCGTCAAATGTGAATACGGTAAGGTCGTGGTGAATGGGAAGCCACATTGAATAATGGTTAGCAATGCGCACCCGGAGGGGCAACAAAACTTTTCCCCTTCCAATGGCTTCCTTTTTGTAAAACCAACGGAGGCAGTAGCGGTAATGGCGGTGGCACCAGCGGCTGGATATAAAAAAAGCTGCAGTGTTTTTTTTTCGGAATGAAGTCTGGGACTAGATCCTGTTGCAGCACTAACAACAATGTTAGGAAGTTGCAACAGCAAAGACTTGGCGTCAATTCCTTGTTTAATTATGCGGCGAAGCTACAAAAAATCTAGTGCTCACGTGAAAAAATGTATCCTCCTAAGTCCTATTTTTTCTGATTAAGAGAAGCTAAGGAGAGAAAACGAAAAACGTGATTCCGCGGTAGGTGGAATACCTTTGCAGGGAAGAAAGAGAAAAAGAGAACAGTTGCCAAAATGGGTTAGATTTTCACAACTTTCATTTCAAAAATAGTTCGCGTCGTTTTTAACGTTCGCTGCAAAAGTTCAAGGACTTTCAAAAGGGTTTTCGGCGATTGCTTTCAATTGACATTTTTTAATTTTCCGATGTAACTCTAATTGTTTAAGGCTTGTCGCTTTACTGACTTTTATTTCTTCTTCTCTTATCTTCCTTTAGGCTTTTCCACTGCCATACGCCATATTTCGGTACGCTCGCTTCTACCAAACACTGATCACTACATCACATACGAAGGATCCACAACGCATCCCGGCTGTTGGGAGAGCAC